>CAKNXH010000668.1:16071-38416 GCA_932178445.1 Andricus quercusramuli | reverse complement strand
CACCATCAATCTGACAGAAAAAAAAATATGCTAAAGTTACAGGCCTTCCAGTTAAAATATAGGGACACACAGATTTTATGTAAAGATTATCGATTTTTCCGTAGAGCTTACAAAATTTTTAGTTATTTTATGAATTTACGGGTATTTTCTGCATCATTTAATAAACTTTTCGGTCAAATTGACACCTTTAAATTGCAAAATCTAATAAAAATGTTTGCAAATCTTACAAAAAGTATCCGTAAATTTGTATACTTTCTAAAAATTTAGTAAATTCCACAGAAAAATCAGTAAGCTTTACGGAGAAGCTATTTTATTCCTGTTTTATCTAAAAATTCTGTAACTTTAGCAGAGTCAGTTTTCTGCATGCGGGGAGGTTAAAAATTGAAAATTCTGATTTGAGTGAAATTAAAAAAAAAATGTTCTGACAATTATAAATATATTATCATATTCACCAATATGAATGAGGATAACGGCCAATGACAAGACCAGAGTATAGACAATATTCATATTTTCTAATTTGAGGAAAAACTGCTTAATATATTGATATTGATGAAGAATTTGATTGACGATGTAACTAATGACTGTTCCAGTGATTCCGTAGCATATATATAATCTGTACAATAATTCTTATCTGTTCGAATAAAAGCGTCGAACCTATACGTCTGAGATATTTACATTTGATAAGAGTCAGTTTCAAGGAAAAAGTTTTATGTACAAATTTAATTAAAACTGATTTCAGCATTAATTCCATGTTTTATGTTTCAGGGAAAGCTAATTTTTACAATAATGATTTATAGAGTCACTACTCTAACGGTTTTTCGAAAACTTTGAAAATATTATTTTTTTCTCTCAAATTTGTGGCCGGTATGGAGTTACGTATATGGTCACGTAGCCGAATCAATTCCCGTCATTTTATCTCAAGGTGAATCCTTGAGGTAGAGTAATGAATCGGCTGAGAAACAATTCTAAGGGTACAAACAACCCTGAGAATTTTGAAGATTTATTTTTCTTGTTGATCACTGGGGTTAATAATAAAAGTCCAAAAATATTTTGCGACGTTTCGTCAGCTTGGTTTGCTGACCTCTTCAGGCTAAAATTTTATTAAACACCAAGATATAAAAACAGTACAAAAAAAATTTGTGTTGTTTAGAATTCATTTAAAAGAATTAAAAACAAATTACCTTCTAAGTTTAAATTTAAAAAGTCACCTCGGTCATAAAATTAAAAAGTTGAAAAAATCCAACTAGTGAAAGATTAAAATTGACATTTTACACGTCGTCTGTGAGATGAGGATCATAACTGGCTATCATTAGACAACAGAGGGGTATTTATATTAAGAAGCTTGTACTTTCAAGCACTGATCTCTTATCACGTACAAAATAAATTACGTAAGAAGGAATCATGATTTTAAATTGAAAATTACTGGATTGTACACGTGATTCAAATTATAAATATCCTCTTTCTTGTTGATACCATTATTATTGCTCTTAATATATATATCATTTCGGAAAGTAGACGTTTTTTACAGTTGGACTCAAAATCAAGTATTTTGGTATTTTCCCAATCACATTCATGGTTGTGTATTCTACGATGTACATTAATAACAAATTCCTCTTTTTTGTTGTTTTTGTGTTCATTTATACGCGTTTTCAACATTCTTTTAGTTTCGCCCACATAAGAGGCAGGACAATATTTACAAGGAATTTTGTAAACAACGTTAGTTTCTTCCCATTTCTTAGTTTTATCTTTACCTAGTCTAATTATAGACGACAATGAAGGTCTTATCGAAGGAATTGCCGCTATGTTAAATTTTTTAAGAAAGTGGGAAGTTTTATCGAAGAATTTTTTTATAAATGGTAAACTGACTTTTGGTTGACGGGCCAATAATTGTTTTCGCGCAGAGTTATTTTGTATAGGACAATATTTCAATTTTAATTTACGAATTTTAATTTGTTGGTTAATAAAACTTATTGGGTAATCATTATTTAATAATAGTTGGGTAATAATTTTTAAATTTTTAGCGTGAAATTTTTGGTGCGATAACATTATTGCCCTGTCAACAAGGTTGAATACAATGTTCTTTTTTACCTGAGTTGGATGACTTGAGAAATAGTTAATAGTTCTGCCTGATAAAGATGGTTTTTTGGTACCAGTTTGTAATAATGCTATTATTATCTCTCGAGAGAGAAATGTCTAAAAAGTTAATACTATTATTTTCTTCTAGATCAACAGTAAACTGCAAATTAACATTATAAGAATTGAAAATATGGGTAATTAGTTGAATATGATCCTTTTTGACACATAAGATCGTGTCATCGACGTATCTGTAATAAAAGGGGAGCTGTATATTATATATTTCTTTTAGTTTTTTTAAACAACTATTTTCCAAGTCATCCATAACCATATCTGCAAGTAACGGTGAAATGGGTGAACCCATCGGAGTACCATGAATTTGTTGGTATATATTATCATTAAAAACGAAATAAGTATTGTCATAAAGGAATTTTATACATTCTCTTATCCCTTCGAAAGGAATTTTATAATTACTCTGAATATCATGAAATCTTCTATCTAGGCTCTCCAACACCAACGAGCAAGGAACATTAGTAAATAACGAACTGACATCTAAGGACATGAATATGTAATCACCATCTATTGTTATGTTATTTAATTTTTCTTTAAAATCAAGGCTATTTTTAATGTTTGAATTAGGAGTTTTTATACCATTTTTTAGATCATTATATATAACTTTAGCTAAAACATAAGTTGGACTATTAACTAATGAAATTATAGGACGAAGTGGTATATCTTTCTTATGGACTTTAGGTAAACCATAACCTTCAGCTAGTGTAGTGTTGGTCAAAGTTAACTCATTGTTGTGATATCTAAATTGTAATAAGTTGTCATCATTCAAATTTCTTAATATTTGTGAGGTATTCTCTTGTAATTTCTTAAGAAGATTATTATTCAATTTCTTATAAGTTTTCGAATCCAATAAAAGGCAGTGCATTTTTTCTGAATAATCTGTTTTGTTCATGCAAACTGTTAGATTTCTTTTATCTGCACTTGTAAAAAGGATGTCAGGATTGTTTTGGATAAAGGATTTTGTTGTTTTTAATTTTTTGGCAAAGGACCTTTCTTCGACAGAAATGTGAGTGTCATGATTCATGATATTACAAATATTATTCGTCACATTATTTCTTATTTCATTTTTAATGGAAACATTTATGTCTAATGATTCTAGTGATGTTTCTAAATTTTTAATAAAAATAATAGCATCTTTGGCAGAAAATTTAGGCGATACACAATGATTCGGACCTAGAGACACAGTATCAATAATCCGACTATAAATAGGATTTAAATTAAAATTTCATGAAATTTGACGTCAGCACAGTTTCGTTGTACACGTACATCGGGTTCCGGGAATGATAACCTCCTCCTTTGAATCGAATCATAAAATAGAATTTGTTCATTAGAAATTATGTTTTTCATTCGCAATGATATCATCGTCAATGTAAGCTTGATTCTTAAAATCGTAGAAAAACTATTTTTTGCAAATAACTGATCCTTGGAATGACAACTACCTTAAAGCCTGAGGATGGGCTAAGTTTACGGTAAACGTATTTCTTGTTAACATGATTTTTGTCCAACGGTTCTGTTTGTGGCCATCAAAAATGTTTTTTAAAAGAAAAAATTCAAAAATTTACGAGATATTAAGAAAACGTTAGGAAGAATGATTATCCACCGCAAGAATATGAACAAAACTTTGTTAAAACGATTTTTTTGATAAAACGCACATTTTTGTTTTAATCGTAAGAAATAACATTCAAAATATAAAATTCTTGTAAAAACGACACGAAATACGAAAGAAATTGGAGAGAAAAAAGTTGATTACCCAAAAATGATCTACAAATTTGTTACAAGTAATTTTTTGATTGGATACGTAGTTTTTGTTTTGAACGCAAAAAAGCATTTAAGAATCATTAAAATGTTTGGATAAACAACGCAAGATACGAAATAAAATTAATAGAGAAAAGTTGTTTAAAAAAAAGGAACGAAAAATCGGCTATAAATCACTTTTTGATAAGGCGAGTAAATTTTGATTCAATTGTGAAAAATAGAATCAAAAAAATTAAAATTTCTGGAGGAAAGACACAAGGTAAGAAACAAAAATTATTAGGCAAAAGATGTTCACCAGAAAAAGATTGGCACATTTGTTAGAAATATATGATTTTTATCTTCATCGTAAAAAATCACATTGAAAAAAGATTAAAATATTTGGAAGAACGACACAAGGTACTTAATACGGAATGATATATATATATATATATATATAATATTAAATAATGAATACGGTCGGAATAATCGACGTATTATAATAGTTTGTCGTTATTTCCAAACGAAGTTTGTATAATTATCTAAAAAATTGTTCGTATAAATTTCTTAGGGTAACTAATAAAAAATAATGATAAAGATTTAAATTTGTACTTTATTTTGCAATATATAAATAAGCACTCCTTGTCAGGGATTATCAAAGAATAACACATACATTTAATATGAGAGTACGAAATAATATAGCCCTTTAACAAAATCAGAATGGCCGCTCTAATCGAGGAAAGAAATTTCCGTTTTTTTCGAGTTCGAAAAAGTCATCATGGTCATTAAAGTTCAGAAATTCGAGCTCTGAAAGCAAAAAATTTGTTCATTCAAAGTGATAAAATCTGAACTGCAAATTGAGGGATTCAAAGTGGAACTCTCTTGAACTTACATCATTTAAAATTGAAGCTCAAAAAATTTTCAATTCTGAAATTATGTATTCGTAGGCTGAATAATTTCCATGTATGAGATAGAAGCTTTTTGAACACTTTCCAATCGAACACTTTTGATCAAATGCTGACAATCAGCAAAAAAAATTCAGAATAAATCAATGAATTCGTTAGCTTTCAAAATTCTAACGACTCAAGGCTTTCTATTTCGAACAATTCAACTTCAATTTGTTTAGTTTTGAATATTTGATTTGAAATTGCTCATTTCTAATCAACAGTCAAACACTGCTGAATATTAAAAAAATGTTCTTTTTTATACTTAGAAAATTTCTAATTGCATGGATTAAGAATAGAATATTTTAGACTTAAACAATATTTGATTAGGATTTTGTATTTATTAAAAAATTTTTATTATTAAACAGATTCAGAATCATTTTGTAGATTCAATTATGGTTCAATTTTTAATACGCGAACAACAGCTAAATTTAAACAAGTCGTGAGTTATTCCATATTTACGGGTGATCATGCTGAAACGCTTTTAATTTTAAAAAATATGAATAATAATAATAATATGAATTTTATGATATTAAAGTGATTGCATAGATTTTTCTCGTACAATTTGTGAAATTCGCGATCAAAAAGAAATTCACTTGCAATGCCCTGTTTTTGCCGGTCCGAAAACAGTTTTGGTCATTTCCCGATTTCCCAATTCAGTGTCCACCATGAAAAGGGAATTACAAATTACAGATTTATAGTTATCAAGGTTTTGACCTTAAATTTTAATATGTCGATACATAAACGTGGGGGAGCATAAAGACGAAGCGCGAAGCGCGAGATCTCACCGACACGGGAATAGAGCGCGATCATTTTTTCCGAATCGAATAACGGTGTGAAGAAATGTGCTTCACACACGAAATACTCTAAAATTCTTCCTAATGGGGTTTGTATTGCCCAATGGACATTCCTCCATTTCTTCTGGGGTCAACTCTTCAACCGCGCCGCTGTATATGTTTACCTTCACTCGTTTTCCGCTCCTATAAATAAGAGGATCGATATGAGGTGTACTATATATTCCACGCAAAATCGTATGTCTGGTCAATTTTTCCACCATTGCAGAGACGTCACCATTAGGCGTTGATAATACAATTTGTTCTCCGGTTGGAATAGGCTCAAGGACACGAGCACTTGATCTGAATCTAACTGGTGTAGCGGGAGAAAAAGAGTATCTTCGAAGTTCGAATATCCGGTCCTGATTGCTGTTCGGAACAAGTCGAATAAGTCTGAGGTCTTCAAGTTTAAATCCAAGTATGGAAGAAAAAGGATGCCTGGCAGGAGGAGACCTGGACCTGACATGAAGAGAAGGCTCGCCAGGAGGAAGAGTTTTTTCTGGAGAATCTCTGATGCCAGGAAAAAGAGAAGGTCTGCTACGAGGAACAGCAGGAATTGGCTCTCCATTAGGCAGACATTCGAACTCGGAACTTAATTCTGCAACAAGAAATAGAGGATTACATTTTTTCAAAGTATACAATCGTATATTAGTATACCATGAGCTCTGAATGTGGTTGTAATTTTCAACGAATTTGTCAACATAGTTTTCAACTGACTGCAAGGTTTTAATCCAATTCAGCTTGTTATGAAAACACTTGGGGTTATGTTATATTTTGTATAATTTTATTATTAAAATTATTTTATTTTCGTATACATAGTGTTCACACAAAAACAGTAAATGCTGGTTGATCAGTTTTTTTTCCAAAACTACTGATCTGTCACTATCTGCAATTGAATATTATTAAACAATAGGCGATTTTTAGTTTTTTCTTAAGTTATTCGACGCTCAATTCAAGCTCAATGGAAAGGCAACTTAATACATTTTTTGTAATTAATGAAATTTATAGTATGTTCGTCCTTTTGTGTTGTTGCCCATTCCGCGACAGGTTGCGGTTATTTCATTTCCAGCGGCACTAAGGAATCCCTTTTCAACTCGTCACCATGCGGGATCTCAAGCAACAGCGGGTTTGACCTTCAAATTAACTTTAAACAGTGCGGTACTAATGAGAAAGGCGAAAGTTCAAATTGATTCACTCATGAGCGCTTGGCCAGATTTAGAAAACCATATCAAATTTTCCACTCGTTCTTATTCGGATGCTCATTTAATGGAATGGAAAGTACTGGCATCCTAGTAATTAATAGCATTTACTAAAATGGATCCTGCACTTTCATTTCGTTAGTATTGAAATCAGAAAAGGACAGCTAGAGAATTAATAATAACAAATTACGAGGCACGGAAGAAGACCTTCAGGACTCAAGTAAAGAAGCCACATTCTAATATCATTCAATTTTCCCTTGCTTATTCCAGTGTAAGAAATGGATCACTTACACTTCCAATGAGTCGGTAGTATTTCAATCTGTAAACTTTTAGTTATCAGTGATAGAAAAGAAACTATTAAATAATTTTAATTTAACCTCCGCAACTGTCCGAAAACACATATATTATTATGATAATTCAATTTCAGTTCTCGTTGAATTTCATCCAAAAGAAAATTGAACACAGTATTCGCACCTTTTTGAGCGTTATTTTCCATGAAGAAATACTTGTAACTGCATTTATGTTTACCAAAAACGTGCACATTAGAAATGTGCAGCCAAATGGGCCTTCAGTAAAATTGGTCGGAAACTGAAATTTTCGGTAACACCAAATTTGGTCCAAAATCAAATTCAAGGCATGAAACATTCTAATCTGACAGCATGCCTTTATCAAACTTCTATAACTTTGAACACTTATTTCTGAATTTCCAGTTCCAGATTGATTCCTGCACTATTTCTATGCTCTAAACAAAAGTTACAGAAATCGGTATTCGTTTTCGAAACCCCAAAGCTCAGATTGTGGTTGAAGTATTTAAAAAACGTTGACACTTCCACTGCAGGATTTGAATCTCCAGTTTTTGCAGTATGATATTCAATAAACAAATTGTATAATTTACACATAGTTGAATCGGAATGATCAACATATAGTAATTTAGTAGTTTCTTGACTGTAGTCACAGTAAAAACTAGGCATTTATTTTTATGTGGGATCCTTTTTTGGGCGTTCTAATATGATCTCACAAATAGTCTTATTTTAGTACCAGTTTCTGTCTTGTTTAGTTTGCTAACTTCAGATTGATAAATGATCCGAGATAGCGAACTAAATTGGCTCAGAGGGTGCATTGTTTCAATTGTTCCAAACTTCACTCTTACAAAAAACAAAAAATAGATGAAATTAAAAATTCGTAAAAATTAGTGTTGAACCGTCACACTCAGACGTCGCGAACTTCAGGCCTATGGGTTACGTTGGTTTCTAAACTTGACAGATTAGAATTTGTTTTATTAGATTTAGTTATTGACAGATGATCCTCATTTCGAGCCTATTTCAATCCACAAATCGACCTTATTTTATTAGATTGGCGGATCAAACTGAAGTGGGATTGTTTTGTTGCGTGAAGTGTTTTAATACAGAATTAAGTTCTAAATCGAATCCTAGTTTTTACAGTGGTATGATTCAGAATGTGGTATTGAAAAGCAGTGTTCATGAATCATTTTCTTCAATTTATCAGATAATCTTGCAACGCGATTATTCTGCGTGCCTCGGTTACCTTGTAATGATTTATAATAAGAAGCTTCTTTTCAATACTAGCGAATCCTCTTTTTCCTATCTTCAACAAAGGTCACAAAAACTTCTGACGAACAGTAACGCGAATAGATACAAAATGATAGAAATACTTCCATGAAATAACGTTGACCTGACTTTCTTCAGTTGCAGGCTTCCTCTTTATTATTGCACTGAGCATAATATGGAGCAACTAGTAATCTCCAGCATCTTTCTAAAGTGCATGATGAAAATATTGTCGTTGCGAAATATGAGTGTTGTGAAAATATTGTTTTGCACAGCAAGACTTGAAGGGTTTGAATTCTTTGGCAGGAATTACTTTTTTTCGAATGTGCATATCAACTCGACGGCTTCACTCCATACCATTCCACGTCGCGATTGGTCGCTGTATAACTTCAGGTCATATGCTTATACACAGGACCGAAAGACTAAGAAAGTTTACACTAAAATAACTTCACCTTTGTACAATATTCTCTACACATTTTTGCTTTTTGAAAACTGAATTGGATTGAAAACTATTTTCGCATATTACATTTAAAATTTAGGAATGAAATATTACCAACTGGAACGTTTCTGTATTCAAACAAAGTTTGTTATGCAGAGATAACCTAAACGCTCACCTTGACAAAACACTTAAAATGTTGCTTCGTGTCCCACCACCTATGAACATGTCGGTACTGGGTGATAGAGGACAAAAAAAGAAACCGAAAAGTCCTCTGGCAAAATTTGATCTGGGCCTTAGTTTGGGCACAGTAAAACTTCAAAGTTGGGCATAACGAACCAATCAGAATCGAGCTTCAGCAACCACTTGTTTGTCTCATAAGTGTTAAGATAGTGTGCGTGCTGGCGGCAGGCAGGGTCGACTCCCATGGGTGCGTTTGACCACTTATAGCGACACTAGGGCATCTACAAGGAGTTCGCAAACTAAAATGTATACATGTGTTCGTCCACGTATGTGTGTATATTATTTGAATGTGTTGCATGGATTAAGAATGGAAAAAATAAACGAATTAATTGAAAATTAAACAAACTTAAGACAAAAAATGTGTAAATACTGTCACCTGTTTCATTTTGCGGCATAAATTTGTACAATTCTGCATTAATTCTTCAATAAAAGAAGAAGTACATGACACATGAAATGTACTTTTTTTACGACATTTCATTTATTCGCATTAAAATATAGAAATGAAATCAGTGACTTCATTCGTACAATGTAGAGTGTTTTCTGAGTGTATTTCTTTTTTCTCGCACCTTTTGGACAAACATCCTCGCACAGTACAAACATTTTTATTTACTTAAACTATTTTCATTTTTCACGTCACTGATTTCACTTCAATATAACATGGAAAAAAACATTGGAAAACATTTGCATAGCGGCGCGAAAATATTTTAAGAAAATATTACCCCCACTTTTGCCTCTACAGTAGAGCCATCTAACAGGAGGTCGATAACTACAATAGTATACGCGATCACAAGCGCCCATGGGAGTCGACCCTGCCTGGCTGGCGGTTCACTTCAGCTCCCGCAAAAATTTCACATCGTTGATCTTTGATTGTTTCTACAAGACGCGAAATTCAAGCCTTTAAATTTTTTTAAATTCTTAGTTGTTCTTGCAAAAGTTTATTACCGTCCTTAAAATAACATAACATTTGCTCAACCTAAAAAAGATGAATTTCAATTTAATACAGAACTTTCCTGACATTTCATGTAAGAAAACCAATAAGTCACTTAAAACTCGAAGAAACAAAACGAACTTTTGTTACTGAAAACTAATTAACAAGTCTACGATAGATATTTATCTCGCGCTTCGCGCTCGATTATATATTAACCTCGCGCTACGATCTCGGACGTATTTAAATCGCGCTTTACGCTCAGTTTTTCTAGATTTTTGAACTTCGCGTCCAACTTTCATGGAAAGAAAAAGTTTATTTGCAAATATTATCAAATTATCAAAACCTCTACATGTGAAGTGATTGTTAAATTTGTTTTTATTTTAGAATGAAATGGAACTTTATTTACTCAAGGTTCTATCGACCTTAAGGAACACATTCTAATCCAGACACTCGCGCTTCGCGCTCGATATGTGATTTGGAAATCATCTGAACCTTGCGTTCCAAGCTCGGTTCTGTGCACCGTATGATTGAAATGAAAAAGTCACGAATAAAACAAAAACTACGCATCCTATTAGAACACGATTTATAACAAATTTGTACCTCTTCTTTGGGTGAACAAATTTTGTCTCTGTCATTTTTCTCGTAGCTTGTGTTATTCGTCTAAAAATTTAATTTTACTATTTCCAATGCTGTCTTTTACGAATAAAATAAAAACTACGTATCATATCAAAAAGTGAATAATGACAATTTTGGTTCATTTGCGTTCGTTTTTTGTAATTTTGAAAATGCTATAACTCCGGTAATTTTCTTTTTATCCGAAAAAGTCATCAGGATAAATTGTTCGAGTTTTGGAGTACTATGAATAGCCGTACATAGATTTTTTGAATTTTGAAAAAAAAAATGGTCTTAAAAATTTTCAAAATGTGCTCACTTTTTGAATTTTTATCCAAAATAGTTGGTTAACGAACTTGTTCCTTCTTTTTAGGCCCTAAAAAAGTGTGCCAAAGCACAACCCAATCTGATTATTTTTTCGAAAGTTATCGTGCCTACAGACAGACAGACTGACAGACAGACAGACAGACTACAGACAGACAGACACTGTGGTAAAAACCTGTTTTTCTAGCTCAGGGGGTCTCAAAACGTGGAGATTTGATGAAAACCGACCAAGTCAAGTATTACATAAAACCTTCTCATTAGAATGAGAATGTAATAAAAATGGGAAATCCAAACAAACTTTTGATCTTTAAAATTAACCAACAAGTCTAAGATAAGAAAACACATTTTTAAGGCAAAAAGTAATTCTTTGCGATTTGTTGCAATATTTTTGATACATTTATTATCACAAAAACAAAATTGTAAGAAAAATTGTAAGAAACCCAACAAAAAATGGAATATGAGAAAACCAAACAAACTTTCGTTTTTGAAAATGAATCATCAAGTTAATGATAAGAAAACTCATTTCAAAACCGCAAAAGTACTTCTCTGTAACTTATTATACAATTTTTGTTACATTTAGTGTAATAATAACGAAAGTAAAAAAAATGTAAAGCTCGGGAAACGAAACGAACTTTTGTGCTTTAAAAATAATCAACAAACTTACAATGAAAAAAAAAAATTTGGAACCCCCGAAAGTAATTCTTAGGGATTTTTTAGCATAAATTCTGTTACTATAATTGTAACAAAGTTAATAATGATTGCAGTTGGGAAATCCAAACTGTTAAGAGCGAGACGGGATTACTAGTTCTAAGGATTTTCGGGTTTAGTAAATCACGACACTGAGGTTAATTGAAAAGATTTTAAACACTAAAATAAATGTGAAACATAGAGAATGGCTTCGGCACAGCGCACTGACCATCGCAAACGACCCTTACACTCTCGTGGTCACAAGCAGTCTCTTCTGTTTTGCGGGAACGCGCCCGATTTCCCCTACTTCCGCTACGGCAACAGCAGTGCCGGAAATACGCAGTCGACTTCCGTTTATTTAAAATAAATTCTTAACAAAACGAGCTTTTGTTCTTTAAAAATAACTAACAACTCTGAAGTTAGAAGACACATTTTGTTTCCTCAAAAGTAATTTTTGGGATTCATTGTAAAAATTTTGTTACGTTCAATTGAACGAAACTAATAAAAAATGTAAAGCTCGGGAAACGAAAGGATCTTTATTTCTCTAAAAATAACCAACAAGTTGAGAATGAAAAATCACATTTTGAACCTCTAAAAGTAATCCTTTGAGATTCTTTCCATAAATTCTGTTACCTTCATTGTAACAATGTTAAAAATATTTAGACATGGGAAACCCAAACGAACTTTTGTTTCTTAAAAATAACCAACAATAAAATGATATAACGATAAAAGGTGAACATTAAATAAGATAAAAATTATGTACACGTTGACGAAGGTAAAATTTATTTAATATGGCTAAGTATCAAAAACTTAGGAAATCTTGAAATCAAACTGCTTTAAGAATTACTTTTGGGTGTTCAAAATGTATTTTTATATTAGACTTTTTTATTTATTTTTAAGAACGAAAGTACTTTTCGTTTAACCATGCTTTAATTTTCTTTATTTTGTTACAATGAATGTAACAGAAATTTTGTCATGAATGGAGAACTCTTAGGGGTTCAAAATATGTTATTCAATTTTGTACTTGTTGCTTAATTTATGAAATCAAAAGTTCGTTTCGTTTCCCGAGCTTTAAATTTTTTTTCAGTTTCGTTCAATTAAATGTAACAAAAATGTTACAATGAATCCAAAAAATTACTTTTGAGTTGTTGGTTAAGTTTAAAGAACAAAAGTTCGTTTGAATTACCCAACTTTAATTATTATTAACTTTGTTACAATTAATGTAACAGAATTTATGAAAAAAAATCGCTAAGAATTACTTTTCGGGGTTCCAAATCTGTTTTTTCATTGTAAGTTTGTTGATTATTTTTAAAGCACAAAAGTTCATTTCGTTTGCCGAGATTGAAATTTTTTTTAGTTTCGTTATTATTACACTAAATGTAACAAAAATTGTGTAATAATTTAGAGAGAAGTACTTTTGCGGCTTTTAAATGAGTTTTCTTATTATTAAATTGATGATTTATTTTCAAAAACGAAAGTTTGTTTGGTTTCCTCAGATTATATTTTTTGTTGGTTTTCTTACAATTTTGTTTTCGTAATAATAAATGTATCAAAAATGTTGCAACGAATTGCAAAGAATTACTTTTGGGGTTTAAAAATGTTTTTTTTCATCTTAGACTTTTGTTGGTTAGTTTTAAAGAAGAAAAGTTCGTTTGGGTTTCTCATCTTTAACTATTTTTAACTTTATTACAATTAATGTAGCAGAATTTTTGCAATGTATCGCAAAGAATTGCTTTTGGAGGTGCAAAATGTGTTTTCGATTTTTAGACTAGTTGATTATTTTTAAAAAACGAAAGTTCGTTTCATATCCCGAGCTTCAAATTATTTGTTTAGTTTTGTTGCATTAAATGTAACTAAAATTGTGTAGTCTCTTATTTTAGACTTGTTGGTTAGTATTAAAGAACAAAAGTTCGTTTCGTTTCCCCATCTTTGGATTTATTTATTGTTTTTGTAGCAATAAATGTATCAAAAATGTTGCAACGAATTGCAAAGAATTACTTTTGGTGTTAAAAATGTGTCTTCTTATCTTAGACATGTTGGTTAATTTTAAAGAACAAAAGTTTGTTTGGATTTCCCATTTTTAATTTTTTTTTAAATTTGTTACAATGAATGTAACAAAAAATTTTGTAATGAATCGCAAAGAATTACTTGTCGTAGACTTGTTAATTAATTTTCAATAACAAAAGTTTGTTTTGTTTCTTTGAGTTTTAAGTTACTTTGATTGTTTTATAACAAAAATGTAACAAAATTTCTGCGACGAATCACTGAGAATTTCTTTTTGGCTGCACTCGAGTTGCGGTCCACTGTCAAAATCCACGAGGGGCATTCTTCGCGTTGCGGGCTCGGATCAGTGCCAGGGACCTTTCCCCTCCGATCCTTCTTTCCCTCTCCACTTGAGACTTCCTTCATTCCCTTCTTCCCCTTTTTCCCCCGAAATTTCCCTTCACACTTTTTCCAGGCTTAGGACTGGCAGCATTTTCTACGTATCTACTTATACTTGATACTGGCGTGTTTAAAATTTTTTGGGAAATATGTATTGTCAATAACTCTTATTCTTATAACATTATTATGATATGAATATTAACTCGACTCAAGTGAAATAAATAATACGATTAGCAACATATTTCCCTTACGCTTCTACAATATTTATTTCACTTCATTTTATACCACTACAATCCTATTAAATATTACAAATAGTCGTCAAATTAAAACTAAATCTGTACGGGTAAAAACTTGCGAGAAACTGTACAAACAAACCTCTAATCTATTCATGAAACCTTCTTCTAACTTAAACATTTCATCGATAAGAGATTGCTCTTTTTCTATATTTTCTTTTCTCTTTTTTCCTTTGCTTTTCATTTTTATGTAGGTACTTGTTTGAACTTCTAACAAAGCTTCGACCAAAATATAAACGTTTGGGTTAACACTTCTAAACATAGCATTTAATTTCGAAAAAGAACCTATTTCTGATTTTTCGTCTTTATATTCTTTAGTTAGTCCGAGCTCTGAATGCCAATTTCAAAGTCTACGTAAATTATTTGTGGATTGAAGGCAGGCAAATTAAGTTTTTTACATTCTGAAGAAGGTACCGACGTTTCTCTATACGTACATACCCATTTCGTAAATATTGAGAAAACCCTCCCTGTCCCTACTGCCCTGAGTTCGTCGCACGGGTGGGGGAAGCCAGCTCGGAACGCAACTTGCGTGTGGTTGCCAAGTGGTTGCCAAAGCTCGATTCTGATTGGTTCATTATGCCCAACTTTGAAGCTTTGCTGTGCCCAAAGTAAGGCCCAGATCAAATTTTGCCAGGGGAATTTTTTGTTTCTTTTTTTGTCCTCTATCACCCAGTACCGGCATGTTCATAGGTGGTGGGACACCCTGTATAAACATAACTGCAATAATTGCAGATTCAGAACATAGTTTCTAACGGTTGCAATCTACAGGACACCGAATATGTTGAACTAGTGCCAAATTTCTCTACAGGCAGAAAAAAACTGTGCTAAAGTTATAGGACTTTCAGTCAGTTATTTTATGAATTTACTGATATTTTCTGTAACATTTACTGAACTTTCGTGACAAATTGACTTTTCTAAATTGTACAATCCCATCAAAGAGTCCGTAAATTTTACAGAAAGTATCCGTCAATTTATATAATTACTGAAAATTACGTAAATTCTGCAGAAAATTGAGTAAGCTTTACGGAGAAGCTATGCTATACCAGTTTTTACTGAAAATTCTGTAACTTTAGCAGACTGCTTTTTCTCCGTGCCAGCAGATTAAATCGTAAAAATTCTGATTTGAGTGAAGATAAAAAAAATGTTCTGGAAATTATAAATATATTATATTATTATACTTACCAATATACATGAGGACAAAGATCAAGGATAGGACCAGAGTATAGATAAGCCTCATCTTTTTTAATTTGAGAAAAAACTGAAAAATGTATTGTTTGATTAACGAATGCACTAATGACTGTTCCAGTGATTCATTAGCTTATATAATCTGTCCTATAGTTTTTATCTCTTAAATTAAATGCGTCAAGCCTACACGTCTGGGATATTTACATTTGATAATAATAATCAGGTTGAAAAAAAACTGGGTCACAAACTTAATAAAAATTATTTCACTATTTACGTAATTTCTTACGTTTTAGGGAAAGCTGATTTTTACAAAAAATGTGCATAGTGTCTACTATAGCAGTATTTTTGAAGCATTGAAAATATTATGTTTTTTCTCTCAAACTTCTGATCGGTATGGAGTTAGGTATAGGGACGTATATTCAAGAGTAGCGGATATAAGCGATAACTCTACATAGTTTTATATAATTTCCAAAACATTCCAGATAAAATGTAGAATTATTCAGTTGTGATCATACAAATGTTCCGTATTAAACTCTGGCAGGGTCCTAATACCTTACTCTTCCACATAGTTTCATTACCAAGTTTTAAATTTTTGTTTTCTCAACCCAAACTAGTGTAGTGTATTATTCATATGATTTTACATCGAGAAACTTAGATCATGCTTTGACTATAAAAAGGATTCAGATTAAAGTGTCGCATAATTTGAAGTCAGCACAATTTTATTAGAATCTACATCAGGTTTCAAAAATGATAAGCGCCTCCTCCTCTGAATCCAATTATTAATATCAGTATTATATCTAAAAGACAATATTTGTCTTAAGGTAGTTGTCGTGCTGAGAATACAGTTTTTTTACATATAGAAAAATATTGTACAATATCAAGAATTAAAATCATATTATCAGTGAACTTCAAAAAAATAGTTGAATTTTAATAAATCAATTCCAAAAAACATTATTATTAAGGAGCAATTCATTTTGCACACAACAAATAGTTAGAAAGTCAAATCTTATGATTTTCATGGCAGTGGACTGTATTTTGGTTAAATTTGTCTCTTGTAGCCGTAACGGTTTGTGCTAACTAAAGCACTACTACTTATGAGGAATATGTTACACTTATTGTACTTCACTGAATCAACTAATCGTTCAAGTCAGCTCTATGAACATGTACAATTTAGAATAGGAGTGTTCAAATTTTAGCATTTATGCTAGCGCATAAACGTGTTCCTCCCTCCCGCCCCTTCTGTATATTCAATTTTAAAAATATCACATATTCATTGAATGTTAATCATAATAATATGCAGTCGTAGCATCAACTTACATAGTCCAGTTACAATTTGAGATATGGAAATTGTTTATCTATCTCTATCTCCCAGATATCTTGCAGTGCTGTACCAAGTTTCAATTAAGGAGTTTCATGCCTCCATTTGTTACGTTGTTGCCATGTGTTTAGATAATCATAACGTTAAACATGCCAGAATTGCTCAAGCCTCTGCTGAATTAGCTTCCAACGCTTAGGGTGCTTTTTATTTAGATCCAGCATGGACAGCTCAGGCATAGACAATGGTGCTCTACCATTTAAGAAATGTCCTCGTGTCAGAGATAGGAATCGATCGGTCTCTTGAGACACATATCCTATGATGGTGCTTTATACCTTTTACCCTGGTTTCCAATTAGCCCCAAAATCGGGTGAAGTGGGAGGTATAAACTTCCATCTGAAACCGTCAACAGCAAACTCAGCATGTATTTTATGATCAGTTACTACTTTTCTGGATGCTCTTCGAAGTTCCCTACTAGCACCAACGAAATTTTTTGAGTTGTCACTATAGACAACTTTAGGATAACTTCGACGACTACCAAATTGTCGAATTGCTATGAACCCTTCAGTTGTATAACGAAGCAGAACCTCTGTATGGATGGCTCTATTAGCCAGACAAACAAAAATGCATAGATATGCTGTGTCAGTTTTGGCTTTGCGAATTTTTGACAGCTTGCAGTTGTAAGGACCGGCATAATGAATTTCTGTATATGTGTGTATGGAATGAATGAAGTCAGCGTGCTGATGGGAGCGAACTCATGATTTGGGTCACTGCCTAGGCGCGCTGCCGTGTGCATTCAATGTACCTTTTAATAAATTGACTTATCAAAGAACGCACACTAAAACTTGGGGTATCAAATTGTTGCAGCTATTTTGATCTAGAATTTCCATTCAATATGATTCGCCTCGAGAATCACTCAAAATCACGAAGGAATAGTAAGGAGTAGTATCCCTGTAAGTGGGGAGTGGGACGAGCGACGTCCAATAATTCGTTAATGCTAGCTACGAATGAAAACTCGTATGCTCCCCCGTTCACATGCGCACTGGCGGTTGCCATGCCAACGATGTCAACACGCGTTTGAAGTTTCGAACTTTTTGTATTGAACGAACATAAACAAACGAACATAACCTACATGTGCATCGAGATGTCAAAAGGTAACATATTGAGTGGGTATAACATGTGACTGCGAAAACAGCTCTGCGCATGTGCACTGGGGAGCATTCGAGTTTTCATTCGTAGCTAGCATTAACGAATTATTGGACGTCACTTGTCCCACCTCTGCTCACCGAACACATAGGGTGATACCACTCCTTACTATTCCTTCGTGATCAAAATTAAGAAGAACAACTTCAAGGCGTATTAGCATCAGTATGCAAAACAGAATGAAAGTTGACGATTTTCGAAAAACATTCCTATCTGCCAAATTCAAGTTCTGCAAATCGATAATCGATCCTTGATCGAGATTTTTGACATTTGTAAACAAACATCCACAACCTCAGTAATCTTAAATTTAAATAAACGGAGCTAAGTGAATTATTTTTTTTTTCAAAATTAGATTAACAATTTAATTTTAAACGAGCATCAATTATTGATCGCCATTCAGGTAAGAGGTTTAAATAATTTTATGATGTGTTAGGTAGTTGAAATTTTATGACAGATAATTGATCTCGAAATTTGAATCAAGTTGATCATGAATTTAGGTATCAAAACGTTGCATCCTTTTTATCGATTTGCCGTATCAATTTGATACCTGGTACTTTTGTGTGCGTGAACGAACTAGCCAAAGTGATTATCTCAGAACACGTGCGGTCACTTGACTACCACCATGAAGTGTTCGTAAATGAGCGTGACGTATAATTAGCCATCATTCTTCAATGCTATAAATTGAAGAATGAATCCATAAATTTGTTTGCTTTCAAAATTTGATCTACTCAAGGCTCACTATTCCAAACAATTCAACTTTAGTATGTTTAGTTTTGGATATCTGATTTAAAATTAGTCCTTTTCAATCAACATTCGTACAATGCTAAATATTAAAAAACTGATCTTCTTTTATTCTTGGAAACTTTCAAATTGCATGTATTAAAAATGGAATATTTTAGACTAAAACAATATTTTATTAGGATGTTTAAACACAGACTACAGTTCAATTAAAAAAAAACATAAAATCAATTTATATTTACAGTTCATCAACTCCGAACGCTTTTTATTAAAATTTCAAATTATAAATGCTCCTAATTTTTCGGCGTTTAAGTCTTCCAGACTGCATCTTTAAATTCTCTGAATTACCTTGAAAGGGAATTACAAATTACAAAACTATAGTTTTCTAGGTTTTGATCTTCAATTTTAAAAGGTCTATGCATAAACGTGGGCGAGGATAGAAACTGAGCGCAAAACCAGAGATCTGACAGACACGCGCATAGCGCGCGATGAGTTTTTTCAAGTCGAATAACGGTGTGAAGAAATGTGTTTCAAACATGAAATACTCTAAAACTCTTTGTAACTGGGTTTCTAAGGCCTAATGGACATTCCTCTATTTCTTCTGGGGTCAATTCTTCAACCGCGCCGCTTTATATGTTTACTTTCGCCCGTTTTCTGCCCGTATGAATAAGAGGCTCGATATAAGGTGTATATATTCCACGCAAAATCGTATGTCTGGTCAATTTTTGCACTATTGCAAAGACGTCACCACTAGGCGTTGATAATACAATTTGTTCTCCGGTTGGAATAGGCTCAAGGACACCATTCTTTACTCTCAAGCGAATTAGATTATTGGGAAAAAAGGTGTATTTTCGAAGTTCGAATATACGGTCCTGATTGCTGTTGGGAACAAGTCGAATAAATCGAAGTTCTTCAAGGTTAAATCCAAGTATGTTGGAAGAGGGATGC
This sequence comes from Andricus quercusramuli, assembly GCA_932178445.1. Classification (NCBI taxonomy): domain Eukaryota; kingdom Metazoa; phylum Arthropoda; class Insecta; order Hymenoptera; family Cynipidae; genus Andricus; species Andricus quercusramuli. The sequence continues at coordinate 18,705 of CAKNXH010000668.1, read as the reverse complement.
CTGGCAGTAGGAGAGCTGGACCTGCTACGAAGAAAGGACTCGCCAAAAGTTGAAGGTCTGGCAGAAGAATCAGAGCCTGATCATCCGGTCCTGATTGCTGTTCGGAACAAGTCGAATAAATCTGAGTTCTTCAAGTTTAAATCCAAGAATGGTGGCAAAAGGATGACTGGCAGGATGAGACTTTGACCTGGCACGAAGAAAAGGCTCGCCACGAGACGGAGATTTGGCAGTAGAATCAGGCCTGGTAAGAGGAAGAGTTCTTTCTGGAGAATGACTGTTAGGAAAAAGAGAAGGTCGGCTACGAGGAACACCAGGGATAGGCTCACCATTAGGCAAACACTCGAACTCTGAACTTAATTCTGCAACAAGAAATAGAGGATTACATTTTTTAATAGTATGCAATCGCCCTGGCGGACCGGCCGAACGCAAACATTACGCTACAGCGTAACGGTAAAGTAATGCTAAAGTAATGGTAAAGTAATATGGCATTATAATTAATAAAGGAAACAAAATTAATATGTAAACTGTTGCAATTATAATAAAATGTTGAAATTTACGGTCAACGGTCATGCCGCAATTGCAACAAGTTGCTTTTGCAGCATTAAAAAATAAAAAAACATAGTGACCGTCATTGCAGTCGGGCCCCTGCATATTGGCAACCCGCTAACGTGGCTTTAAGTGGGTTGCCAGTCTGCAGGGACCCGACTTGCATGACAGCCACTTTGTTTTTTTATTTTTTAACGCTGAGAAAGCAACTTGTTGCAATTACGGCATGACCATTTAATGTAAATTTTAACGTTTTATTATAATTGCAACAATTTACATATTAATTTTGTTTCCTTTATTAATTATAATGCCATATTACTTTAGCATTACTTTACCATTACTTTACCGTTACGCTGTAGCGTAATGTTTGCGTTCGGCCGGTCCGCCAGGGCGTATATTGGTATATCATAAGTTGTAAATGAGGATGTGATTGTCAATGCAGTTGTCAAAATAGTTTTCAATTGTTTGCAACGTTTTAATCCAAGTCTGCATGTTATTAAAAACTCGAAGTTATCTAATCTTTTATATAATTTTATTATTATAATTATTTTATCTTTATTTACCTAGTAGTTACACACAGTAAATGCTATTTCATCAATTTGAGTCCAAAACTGCATAAAAATTTAAATATTGCAAGTAATGATTCATCATTTCAATTAAACGTTTATATATTGAGTCGGAAATCCAACTATTTTCGATTGATCGTTGATTATATATAAGGTAGAATTTGGAACGTCGAGAAGCGGGTGAAGTCAGTCAAATAAGAGAAAGTTAATGGTGAGATGGTTTATTTAGCCAAACTTGCAGGGTTGGTGGGTCCTGCTGGCCCACAATCGATTATGATCCTGGTTGATCTCAACCACGGCGTTTTCGTTTAGAGAACGTGAGGGATTGGAGAACGAATTTGGTAGTACCGGGTTACGATGCATGTAGCGCAAGGCTGAGATTTGAGGACGTGAATTTGGGTGTTAGAATCAGGAAGTTAGTCCTATCCCCACTCCTGATTCTAAGCCTACAGGGTCGTATGCAGGGTCTCTAATATGCAGATTTTTTTGAATGTCTACTTCTTTTGGAATAAGAATTTCAAAATCCTGCACAATGATCTCCGAATCTTTGATTATTATAAACGGTGCATCTCTTGTACTTTCAATATGTCGGTAGCAATTTACATCTGTTTCTATCAATTCCTATTTCTATGTTTAAAGCAAAAGTTGAAGACATCAGTATTCGATTTTGAAAACCTAAAGTTCCACGTTTACTCTTTCAATGCAGAATTTGAATCATTAGTTTTTGCAGTATGATATTCGATGTGCACCTTTGCGCAGTGCTTCACACCGAAAACTAATCCGAGGTGAATAATTTCGAATGATTTTGAGTGCAAGTAAATGTATGATTTAGAAAAATGAATTTATTCAGTGAAAATATTAACAGAGTGACGTGCTCTAGGCAGAGGTTCGAGCAAGACTATATCCCCTCCGTTGCATGGGGTTCCTTATGTATCCTGTCGTTATCTACAGGGATGTTTTGGTTTCGGTACAATTGCTAAGAACATAGCGGTAGGTAAGATTCGCTAGCTATCAACGCTTTGGGATTCATAACACTTTTAAAGGCTCATGCCGAAAAATTATCGAGAACTCGCCGTTTGGAAATGTATATATTCCCTTATCTCGTAGCCAATTCTATTTGTCGGCTGAGGCGACGTGAGAGAATGTCATACAAGACCCAAATATTTTTCGGAAATAAACATCTGCTGAAATGATTCGTTAGAATACGATATACTATAAAAATCTAAATATTTCCTTTCGAAACTACACGTGCGCGTGTTCACGATGAACAAATTGTATAATTTACACATATTTAACAAAGCAAAAACAGAAGCAAACTTTTTTACGGGGAATTTTCAAGCAGATAAAATTAAATTTTTTCGCATCGAAACAAAACTAGATTCAGTAGAGTTGACATGGTAACCATTTTCAATATGGTGGGTGAATCTAAACACGTGAAGTTTTTTTTTGCAGGTAAAGATTATTCTGAAATTGCTGCAAAGATTACAGTTTGTTATTTTTTCACGTTCACTTGAAATTTTTT
>CAKNXH010000668.1:0-16061 GCA_932178445.1 Andricus quercusramuli | reverse complement strand
TTTTTTTGTAATGTGAACATAACGTCCATGGAGAATAGACATAAGGAGAACAAAGTAGTGTAGCCAGAAATGAGCAAATTTTTGTTGCATGATAATGTTTACAATACTTTCCATCCCCGTGCCAGGCGCTAGTGTCACACGCGTATTGAGCGGCGGCTGTTTTGTTTTGTTGACATTGACAGATTCTGAATTATTCACGATTGTAATATGTGATTTACAAAGGTAAATTGTCATTGACATAAAACAAGAGTTGAATAATTTAAATAATTTTATCCACCGCGAAACATCTTTTTTTTAAGTGTGTGTGTGTGTGTAACTGTAGAGATCCTGCACTGGACGAGATAGGTACTTTTGAATTATTGCGCTAACGAATTAATATAACCTTTGCGTTATAAACATTCAAATAGAGAATAATTAAGATTTTGATTTCAACGTGAAAGTCAGGATTATTGTATTTGATAAATATTGTATTTTTCATCAGTTTAAAATGCACCAAAGGTTTCCTTTTGAATACATGACTCAACAAATTGTTTAAAGGATTTAGGAATTTTGTATTTATGCTTGAGCCTTGAGGTTATATTTACACGGACCATGACGGCGGCCATCTTTACGCGTACCACACTAGCGCCGCGCTCGAGAAGATCTAGCATTTCGATGCGTTATTGTACATCAGACAGAAAAATGCTCGTTTTTGGTGAAGTCAATGTACAGGACTTTGGTCTCCTTACGTCTATTCTCCATGGTAACGTCGTCTAAAAAGATAACCATTAAAGAAAATCATTGAAAATTGGGTTTCAGATTCGTCTTTCTCGAAAATATCCTGCAAGAATCCGCACTTAATCATTGTCGGTACGAATATCGTTATCTCCCCCTTTTTTTGAAGCAAAATTCTCAATATGTTCAGAGCGCCGCCTGGACTAATGATGAAAATCCCACTCAAGTTAATAAAAAGCCTTATTTCTCAAAATATTAATTTTTATTTTAATTAACTTTTCGTAGCGTTGACCTATAAATATAAAAATAGTCTATAGATTTTATCTATCTTCATACAAAACCAATCAATATCTTATACGATCAAATTTATCTATCACATTGTTATTTCTTACATTCTACGTAGTATCCTTTTTATGTACAGGCCAATATTCATGTTTTAATTACATCCTGATATTAGCACTGAAAATTCTGTAACGATAGCAGGCTCTTTTTTCTCCGTGCGGACAGATTATATCGTAAAAATTCTTATTTGAGTAAAGATTTAAGAAAATTTTCTGAAAATTATAGATAGGTATATTATATTACATTCACCAATTTGATTGAGGATAACGGCCAAGTATAAGAAAAGAGTACAGCCAATCTTCTTCTTTTCTAATTTGAGGAAAAACTGATTAATCTAATGATATCGATGAAGAAATTCATTAACGATCCTATAGATGAAAACTCGTAATTTCATGGAGGAAGAATTTCTGTTAGCTATAGTAAGTCATAGGGTGACCTCTATATTTAAAAATTAAAACTATAACAGAATTAAAAAAGTAGATTTCTCATTTTATCGATCGCCGATAAGTATTTCAATTTATTTATTTCTACTATTACTTTCAATGTGAGTTGTTATTAAATTTTTCCTACATTTTTAATCCAGGCGCAGATGTTCTTTATCAGGATATATGCGCGTTATATTCTCGCCGATATTATTGTATGTATACTATTCCTTCGTGACTATAGTCTACTCGATGAGATTAGATGAATGGCGATATAGTCTCAGACGCTACCGCAGTGATGTATTATAATGCTTGGAAAAATATAAAGTGAGAAATAATTGAATTTTTTAATGAAAGTTATAATTTCGTGGTTCTTATTTTCTGAACTGATTGATTAATTATTTTTTTAAAGACTTTGTTACGTTGTTAAATGATTGTATATGAATTAAATTTTCAAAATGATATGTACATATATATTTAAAAAATTTTTTAAATTAATTTTGAAGCTTACTATTGAATTAAAGGTATATAAATTCAATTTTTAAACAAGAAATATATATATATATATATATAATGTGGAAACTACTTGAATGATTCAATGAAACTAATTGTTTAATGCTATTTACATTGTCAGCTGATTAATTAATTATTAACTGATTCTATTGAAACTTAAATTTTCTGGAATTAGTTTAAAAGGTTGTTGATACTTCAAATTGTCAGAAATGAGAGCTCGAATTTGAAAAAATATATAAAGTAAACATTATTCAAATGTTTCAATGAAAAATATAGATTGATGCTTTAATGAATATCTCAATTCAATTTTAAAAATTATATAATAAATACTATGTTCAAATTTCTTCGAAAATTAGTATAAAAAGTTATTAATCATTCAAATTTTGAGAAATGAAATTTCATGTTTAAAAAATATAAAGTAAAAATTATTTGAATGTTTCAATGGAAATAATAGTTGCATGCTTTTTATGCTGTCAACAGTTTAATTAATTTTCGGTTGATTATTTTGTTTGAAATTTTAAATTAAATAAAGATTTTATTTGATTTTTTTTTCAATATCAGTAACATCAATTGATTATTTACACGAAGGTTATGTAATTGAATATTTATTATTATTTTTGTAGTAAAGGTTTACTTTTTCTTTAAAATACCTTTATTGCAATTATATAATCTTTTCAAATACTTGTGACGTTGTGAAATGGCTCTATCTGAATTCAATTTTCAAGATTATATGTAGATATATTTTATTTTTATTTTTTAATTAGTTTAAAAGGTTAGTAATGAATTGAATGTATAGAAATGAAATTTCAAATTTAAAGGAGAAGATAATCTAGAAATAATTTGAATGTTTCAATGAAAATAATTGTGTAACGCTTTTCATGTTATGAACTGGTTAATTAATTATAATTTGATTCAATTGAAACTTATATTTTCTGTAATTAGTTTCGAAAGTTATTAATAAGTCAAATATTCAGAAATGAAAGTTCAAATTAAAGGAAATATATCAAGTAAAAATTATGTGAATATTTTAATGAAAGTTATAGTTTAAAGCTTCTTATTTTTTGAACTGATGAGTTGTGTGATCAAAAAAAGGAGGAGGAAAATGAAAGGTTTGAAGAAGAAGCGGAGACTGGGATGGATGAAGAGGTTTGGAAGGTTGTAAATAAAGAGAGAAGAAGAAGGAAAAGAGTAAACCAGGATATTGAGATGATAGAATGGAAAAATATTTAATGGAATTACTAGGAGGGGTAGAGAGGAAAGTTAGGAAAGGAGAAAAATATGGTAGGGAAACAGATGAGGAGGACATTACAAGGGAGGAAATAGTCACGGTATTAGGGATGATGAAAGATGGAAAGACACCTGGTATAGATGATATTCCAAATGAAGTAAGGAAATATGGTTGGACAGAATTAAAGGAATGGGCATGGATAATGGGCAATAGAGTATGGAGAGGAGAGGGGTGGCCAGATTTATGGGAAAAAGGAGAAGTGATACCAATAGTGAAGACAGGCAAATGGGAGGTTAATGATTATAGAGGAGTGACATTAATGCCAACACTATATAAAGTATATGTGGCTGTTTTATCGAAAGGTCAAAAGAAGAAGTTATGGAGAAAAAGATAGAGCCACCCAATCAGACAGGAATTTGAAAAGGGATGGGAGTGATCGACGATATATATGTTCTGCACTATTTAGTAAATAAGAGAATTGAAAGGGAGAAAGGGGCAATGATAGCAATGTTTGTGGACCTAACGGCGGCGTTTGACTCATTAGACCGTGCTGAGAAAGAAAAAATTATGGTGAAAAAGGGGATACGAGAGGGATTAACAAAGAGATTATCGGAAATTTTTAGAGAGACAAAATGCAAGGTAAAAGTAGGAGAGCAAGTGGGAGATAGTTTCTGGTTGGTGAAGGGAGTAAGGCAAGGATGTCCTCTGAGCCCACTTTTATTTATTATATTAATATCAGACTTGGAAGAAGAAATGAAAATAAAGGATGGGAAGGAGTTGGGATAGGGAACGAAAATATATATACACTGGCATACGCGGACGATATAGTATTGATGGTAGAGGATAAAGAAGGGATGATGGGCTTAATTACAGGATTAGAGAAATACTTAGATGGAAAAAAGTTGAATTTAAATGTAGAAAAGACAAAGATAATGAGGTTTAGAAAAGGAGGAGGAAGAAAGGAGGAATGGACGGGTAGATGGAAGGGAATAAAATTAAATGAAGTGAAAGGGTTTAAGTATTTGGGATATAACTTGCAAGCGAATGGAGATCATAGAGCTCACATAAGAGAAAGTATAAAAAAAGCAGCAGGGGTAATGAAACAGATATGGAGAATAGGAGAAAGAAGGTTTCAAACAAAATTTGAGAAGGAGAATGTGATTATTTGATACGCTGGTATGGCCGGTATCAGATTACGGAGCAGAGATATGGGGATGGGAAGAAATGGAAGAGATTGAGACTTTACAAGAAAGGTATATAAGGTGTACGCTAGGGGTAGACGAGAGGGCGCCGGGATATATGGTGAGAGAAGCAACGCAAAGGGATAAATGAAGTACTAGAGCGGGAAAGAGGGCATGGAATTTTGAGACTAAGCTGTGGGAGGGAAAGGGAGGGGAGTTAGCGAGAAAGTGTTTGATGGTGATAGAAGAGAGGAGAGGGAGGGCGATGGAATTAACGAGATTTGAAGAAGAAAGCAGGGAGTTCTTAGAGAGATAGATGATGTGACTGGAGTCAACTACGAAGAAGTGGAAGAAAGGGAGAGAGAAAGACAATTAATAGGAAGATGGGGGATGATTGAGGAATTAAAATATAATATATTGTGTAAGATGATAAAAAAGGAAGAAGTACAAAAGTATTTCAAAGAGGGATGGGGAGAGAAAAGATGGACCAGAGTAGCAAGATTTAGATTGGGATACGAGTATGTATGGGGAGAAGAAAGATAACAGGAAGTGCAAAATTTGCGAATAAGAAGAGGAAACATGGGAGCATGTATGGGAAGGATGTAGGAGAGGAATGGAAGATAAAGGAAGCTGGCAAGAGAATGTGGTTATGATTTTAGGGGAGGATGGTTTAGGGGAAGAGTGGATGAAGGAGTTAGAGGGTGCTAGGGGAGCAAATGAGAAAGAATGAAGTCCCTTAGAGGAAACATTATGCATAAAGAAAAAGTACAGCTAATCCAATTACGCATTGTCCGCCAATGTTTGTGATGTTGCGAAATAATGATTTGAACTTAATTTTCAATATTATTTGTGAATATGTTTCAATTTTCTTTGAAATTACTATAAAAGGTTACTTATAAATCGAATTTTCAGAAATGAATTTTCAGTAAATTAAAAAAAAAATGTGAAGTAAAAATTGTTTGAATGCCTGAATGAAAATTATAGTTGAATGCTTTTTATGTTGGCAACAGATGAATGAATCATTAGCTGATCAATTTTTTTCAATATTAAATTACATAAAGATTATATTTTAATTTTTTTAAATCAAGTACATAAATTGATTATTTGATTGAAGGCCATGAAATTGAATATTGGCTATAATTTCTATGATAAAAGATTATTTATGTTGAAATACCTCTATTCCAATTGTATAATTTTGGTAAATTTTTCGATGTTGTGAAATAAGCACCTGAATTCTGCTTTCAATATTATATGTACATATTTTTTACTTTTTTGTGGAATTAGTTTAAAAGGTTATTATTAATTCAAAATTTCAGAAAAAATATAAAGTAAAAATTATTCGAATGTTTTTATTAAAATAACTGTTCATTGCTTTTTATGTTGTGAAATGATTAATTAATATATACATTTTTTTTATTTTTCTGGAATTAGTTTTAAAAGTCATTAATAAATTAAATGTATAGAAATGCAATTTCAAATGAAAAACTGATTGACTGATTCTATTTTATGAATAAATTAAATTTTCAGGAATGAAAGATAAAATCCTTCATATGAAAAAAGGTCCCCAACATCTTGTGTAAGATTGTAGTATAGAAGGAATCTTTATTTAATCGAATATTGGATATGATTTGCATGATAAAAGTTTATTTATATTTAAAATACTTTTATTCTAATTTCATAATTTTCGAAATGATTGCGATGTTGTGAGATAATTATCTAAATAATCTTCAAACTTATTTGTAAATGTGTTCTAAGTTTTTATGAAATTAGTTTAAAATATTATGAATAATTGAAATTTTCAGAAAAATATAAGGTAGAAGTTATTTTGATGTTTCAATGCAAATAATATGGTTGATCGATTTTTATGATAAAAATGTTGTTTTTTTTCTTTAATATATCTCCATTACAATGATATATTTTTTTTTTAAATGGAGGTGAGTATCCGAATTCAATTTTCAAAATTATATCTGCATATATTTCAATTTCTCCTGGTATTACTTTGGAAGGTTATGAATAATTTAAATTGTCAGATAAATATTAAATGTCGATGAAAATAATTGCTTGAGGGTTTTTATTTTGTGAACTGTTTAATTAATTATTAGCTGATTCATTTTAACCACAAAATTGAATTACATAAATATTTAATTTCAATTGTTTTAAATTCAAAATCATAAATTGATCACTTACTTCCAGGTTTTTTAATTGAATACTGCATATAATTTGTACAATAAAAGTTTATTTAAATTTAATATACCACTAATTACATTATTTTTGAAATGATGCTGATGTTGTGAAACGACTGTCTTCATTCAATTTTTAAAATTATATGTGAATATGATCTTATTTTCTCTGAAATTAGTATGGAAGGTTACTAATATATTAAATTTTCAGAAATGATAGTGAATTTTTTTCTCAATATAGTATACAAATTATTACAATGTATGAATGAAAATTATAGTTGAATGTTTATTATGTTATAAACAGATTGATTAATTATTAGCTGATTATTTTTTCCAACAATTTTAAATTACATGATGATTTAATTTTAATTTCTTTTGATTAGGTAGCATGAACTGATCATTTACTTCAAGGTGATATAATTGACTATTGACTATACATTGTATAATAAGAGTTTGTTAATGTTTAAAATACCTCTATTCCAATTATATATTTTTTTTTTAATTTTGGGATGTTGTGAAATGAGTATCTGAATTTTCATTTCGAAATTCTGTGCACATATATTTTAATTCTCTCTGGAATAGTTTAAAGGGTTATTAATAATTCAAATTTTCACAAAAATATTAAGTAAAAATTATTTCAATGATCCAATGAAAATAATTCTTCACATAATAGTCTAGTGTAACTAAATACTGTTCCAGTGATTCGTCAGCTTATATAATCGATGCTATAATTGTTATCTCTTAGATTGAATGTGTCAAGCTTATACTTCTGACATATTTACATTTGACAAGAGTCAGTTCCAAGGGAAAATGTTTGGTTACAATTAAAACTGATTTCACCATTTATGTAATCTTTTACGCGTTAGGGAAAGCTCATTTTTACAAGACAAATTTATATCGTGACTACTATAACGGACTCTTCAAAACTTTGAAAATATTATGTTTTTTCTTTCAAACTTCTCGCCGGTAATGGGTTACGTAGGGGGTCATACAGTCGTATAAATTCTCCGCATTTCAATCCCAAAATGAACCCCATAGGTTCATAAATGAGTCGACGGGGCATTTTTGAAGTTGGAACTTCGAAAACCCGCTTTTCGAAAAAAATGCATTTGCACGGAACATATTTATAGTTTATAGAACTCATTTAGGAGTAGTTGATATAAGCCATAATTGATCATAGATTTAGATCATTTTCAAAACATTCCAGATAAATTCTAGAATTATTCAGGTGTAATCATAAAAATGTTCTGTATTTTACTCTTTCAGGATCTTAATACGCTTGAAGCTTAATACGCTAATACGTTTGAAGGCATAAAATTGAAAGACGAGTTCGTTAACCAGCCATTTTTGACTGATTACTCTGGTTTTATCCTTCAAAAAGTTTTTTAAAAAGTGAAAAGTGCATTTTTCAGCGAAACGGTACGAGAAACGACAAAAATGTCGAAAGGCAATATTATTTATCTCAAAAATATAAATGAATTTTGTGAAAACGATTTTTTTAACCACATATTTTTTGTGTTAATCGTGAAAAATATTATTCTGAATAAAAATTTCAAAAGATCAACAAAGTTTAATAATCATTTTCAGATAGGATGCGTGATTTTGGTTTTAATCGTAAAAAATATCATTTAAAGTATAAAATATAGACAAATTTTCAAAAAGGACACGAAATGTGAAAAAAAAATGAACAGACAGAACTTGATCACCCAAAAACGATCAACATATTTGACTCAAGGCATTCTATTTCAAACAATTCAGCTTTAATTTGCTTATTTTTGAATATTTGTTTTGAAATTACTCCCTTTCAATGAACAATCAAACAATCAAACAATATTTCATTAGAAATTCAAATTTATAAACACATTTTGTTATTAAACAGATTCAAAATCATCTGTAAAATCAATTATTGTTTTATTTTCAATTCATGACTCACAGTTCAATTTAAAAAAACACGAACACATTGCATTGAAATTTCAAATTTCAAACGCTTTTAATTTTTAATTTGATACTTTTCCAGAGTGAGCTTACCTTTCAGACAAATTATTTTGTATTTTTTTGAATAATTGGACAATATGAAAAGAGTTCTTCTGAATTTCGTTCGGATCCATGCAAGATTCACATTATGAGTATTACAATTTACAAAAGTATTGTTATCAAGGTCTTGCTTTGATTTCAGAAGACGTATGCACGTGTATAGCGCGCGATGGAAAATTTCGGGCAAATTCTTCAAAACGAATAACGCTGTGAAGGATTGTGGTTCACACCCGAAATACTCTAAAATTCCTTGCTGAGTTCTTGATACCTAACGGACATTCCGCGATTTCTTCTGGGGTCAATTCCTCAATCACGCCGCTGTGCATGTTTATTTTCGCTGCTTTACCGCGCCGACAAGTAGCAGAATGTATAATAGGTTCATATATTCCACGCAAAATCGAGTGTCCGTCTAAGTTTTCAAATATTGCAAAGACGTCACCATCGGGAGTTAATAAAACAATTTTTTCTTCGGCTGGAATAGGCTCAAGGTCACTGTTCCTTGCTCTCAATCGAATTAGTTTATCAGGAGGAAAAGCGTATTTTCGAAGTTCGAATATCTGGTACTGATTGCTGTTGGGAAAAGTCCAATAAATCCAAGTGCTTTAAGGTTAAATCCAAGTATGTGCAAGTATGGAAGAAAGAGGATGCCTGGCAGGACGAGACCTAGTCCTGACATGAAGAGAAGGCTCGCTAGGTGGAGGAGACCTGGACCTTCCAAGAAGAGGAGGTTCAGCAGGGGGAGCAGAACTGGCAGAAGAATGAGACGTGGCAAGACGAGGAGTTCCTTCTGGTGATTGTCTTTCAGCCGCAATAGGAGGTTGGCTACGAGGAACACCAGGAATAGGCTCGCCATTAGGCAAGCAATCGAACTCAGAGCTTAATTCTGCAAAAAGAAATAGAGAATTCCTTTTTTTTAAAGTATACAAATATATATATATATATATATATATATATATTTAACGCGCGTTTTCAAATAATTTTTTTCTCTAATATGGGTAAAATTAAGTAAATTGTTGATTATAAAACAGAGCGGTAGGGTTAAGTTTCTTGTTCGTTATTAAGAAATCTCTAAACGATATTGTCGCTTTCGATTCTGACGATTTTCGAGAGTAACGTTGGTAACGTTTGCTTGCTGTGGGCCGCTCTTATTCAACAGTAGTGTGTGTCTGTGTGTGGTACTGCATTTGAAATTAGTGATGCTATGATGATGATTCTGGGTGCGCACTTCAGTGCGCATGCGTTGGCTTCATACTGACTCTGTAGTCGTGTATATACTGCCATGATCAGGTAGTGTGTGATTCCATGGATGGTGGTGAAACGGTTATGTTTTTATCTGAAACAAACTAAGCGAACTGCCCACTAGGGCAGAACGTCGCATTTCGACGCGATGTCGATATGCGAATGCGGTCGACGGAGCTGGAAGGGGAAAGGGTACACGCTTTTGGTTATGCGCGGGGACCCCCCCCCCAGACCCGTGACGCGCGGGCTCACATAGGCGGGAATTTTGAAGCTTGGCTTATGGGGAAGTTTTTTTTTATTTTTTTTTATTTATATATATATATTTTTATTATATTTGGAGGTTGGATTTTTTAAGGAATCTAAAAACGTGAGAAACCACCCCAAGAGTGGGATTAGCTAGGAACTGATTGCTATGGAATGGCGGTGCACATTTAAGAGCCATCGAAAGACCCTTAGGGAGGCTATGACGGAAAGCGTTGAATCTAGGGCATTGCCATAGGACGTGTTCAAGGTCTTCGTCTATTTGAGGGTTACAAGGGCAACTAGGCGAGTCTATGATGTTCTTACGGGCTAGGCTAGCTCTGAGCAAGTGGTGATTACTTCTCATGCGATATTTAAGAGGAGAGCGTTAAAAGAGGCGGATTTTGCGGTTACATCCGCGAGCTGATTTCCCGGGATGCCCTTATGGCCTCGTACCCCTGCTAGGACAACGTTACAATTAAGTGCAGTAAGGGAGGCGAGACCATTTCTGATTAAGAAGATAAGGTAAGATTTAATTTCATTGGGGTTAGTTGAAGAGACTCTTTCTAAGACACTTAACGAGTCCGTAAAAATAACTAATTTTTTTAATTTATGCTTTATAATGAAATCTAGTGTATATAGAATGGCTATTGCTTCGATAGAAAAGATTGATGCAGAATAATTTATTTTCCATGAGTGTGTAAATTGACCAGCGGGGCAAACCGAGGCTTAGCCCGCAGACTTGCCGTCTTGAGACTTTGAGCCGTCCGTATAGAAAATCAAGGAGTCTCCAAACTCCTCAATAGCATTCTGGAAGAAAGAGGGTGGGTCAGGGGAATTTGGAGTTAGAAAGCCTATTTCAACATTGATTTGAGGAGAGTAAGTGTGATCACTGTATGGATATTCAAAGAGGTGATGGTGGAAAGATCTGCGTATTTGGGGCACAAGATTCCGGGTTTTATTAAAGGGAGCTATGAGTGTAAAAATGTCTGTGATTCTATGAGGGTTGTTTTGATGTGTGCTATTCCAAAGATCCTCAAGCTTGTTTTTTAGGGGGTGATTAAGATTTGAGAAAATCTTTAAGATATATTTTTTGGCTAGAAAACTGAATCGAAATTTAAGGGAGGGTTCACATGTTTCTGCTAAAATTACATTTATGGGGGTACGTGTCCCATAGCCTACGGCTAATCTCAGGGCTTTGTTTATAATTTTTTCTAGTTTATCAAAGAATTTGTTATTTTGGAATGTGTAAATATGAGAACCGCAGTCTAAACAACTTCTAATGAGGGCGTCATAAATCGTAATGATAGTGTATGGGTAGGCTTCCCACTACACGCCTCTCAAGACTCTTATGATATTTAGGGTTTTTCTGAGTTTATCAATTAGATATTTAAAGTGTTCATTGAACGTAAATAAGTAATCCATAATAATTCCTAAAAATTTGACGTGCAATGAGGGCTTAATAATACAGTTATTAAGATTTAAAGTATATGTGGGGTCATCAAAATTCAAATTGATTTTGTTTAAAAGAACTAATTTTGTTTTCTCAGGGCAAATTTCTAATCCTCGTTCCGATAAAAATGCTGCAGATGCATTTAAGCCTTGTTGGAGATATGTGATGCAAAGTGCGGGGTCTCTAGATCTGAATAGAATAACTATATCATCTGCAAATTCAAATATGATACATCCCAGCGGCAAAAGTCGATGGAACTTGCGGGTATAGACTGAATACATTATGGGGCTCAAGATGCAGCCCTGGGGAAGGCCCACTGTGCTTACTCTAGGTCCAACTAATTCGCCATTGATATTATATATTGATATTGTGCTACAAGTTGAAAAAGCAAGAGATTTAAAACGAGTGTGAAGTTAGCTACCCGAGCGGAGCGAGGGTGGCTATCACACGAGTTTTAAATCGTCGCTTTTTCAATGTGTGGAACTAGATACTTTTTCTATAATTTGTTTAAAAAGTGCTAGTTTTTGTTGACCTGTTTTTCGTGTAAAAAGAAGGCGATTTTTTGTCGATTGACGCAACAATAACACCGTATTTTCAGAGAAACTGACGGTATTTTAGGTTAGGGACGGAGTCGGAAAATAGAATGAAGTTGGCTGCGCACGATGCACGAGCACACCCGAGGCAGCACGAACACACCCGGAGTAACACGAAGCAGTTTGCACTTTATTTACTTTTTTCACTGTGCTTCACTTTTGTCACTGCTTCCCTTTACTTTTTCCACTCCAACCGTCCACACTTTTTCGCAACTTATAGAAAAAGTATATTGTAAATTACTCTAGTAGCAACGCCTGCCTTGTATGACAGAGGCCAGACTCTGGCTCAGCATCTGCTCCCTCTAGTCGACCAGACAGGCGGGAGAAATGATCAGACCAGACGAAATCAGAATCTGGTGAATAACCGAACCAGATTATGGTTTATTTATTTATTTATACCATTAAGCCATTTCCCTTTCGGGGTAGGCGTGACTTGCTCGGTTGGAAAGTAGTGGGATAGGTATATAGGTGTAAGGTAGGTCGTTATATGGTATAGGGTAGATAGGTATATAGGTATATGTGTTATGGTATAGATATTTTAGATTGATCTGGAGTTTTCGTGTTATTTATTCAAATAACACGTTCACTCCGCAACACTGCTCCGACCCAGGTTGTTGATCAATCTCTCTAGCAATCACCCCAAGTGAGGAGCCTCACAAAATTGTTATGTATGGTTCCCCACTTGGGCCCATTTGTATCCAAGGTCTTTGTTTCAGGCATCATTCACTCTATTGTCACTCTGCTTATAAACTATTTGTCGCCACACATTTCTGTCCCGGCATACTACTCTAGCTTCATTTACGTCCATGCATTTCTTCATGCAAGCTCTTCTGTTCCTATGACTTCTTATGTCTCTTCGGATCAATGTCTCATTTACAGATTCTAACCATTCTTTCGGCGGTCTACCTCTGGGCATTCTGCCATTTACTTTACCTTTATATACTTGCTTCGTCAGTCGTTCATCTTTCATTCTTTCAAGATGTCCGAACCACCTTAGCTGATTTCTTTCCCATATGTCAACTAGTGTCTCCCCTGTACCACATTCTTTGAGGATTGTCTCGTTTCGTACTTTGTCCATCAGTGTTTTCCCGCATATTATGCGCAGAGGTTTCATGCCGATCGCGTTGATTTTACTCCTGTCCTTTTCTTGACAGGTCCATGCCTCGCTACCGTATAGTACAGTTGGTACGAATATGGAATTATGTATGGCCATTTTAGCTTTTTTTGATATGTTTTTATTTGTGAGGATGGATCCTGCTCTACCGATAACCTGCTTACCCTTATTTATGCGCCTATCTAATTCCCCATCTATTTTTCCGTCGCTAGTGAATAGACTACCTAGATATACGTACTTGTCAACTTGTTCTAATCTCACATCATTTAGGACAATGTTGCATATTGTTTTCTCACTTTTTCCCTCAAAAACCATGACTTTCGTTTTATTCACGCTAATTTTGAGGTCCATGTTCTTCATGCTTGTGTTAAGTTTATTCAACATTCTTTGCAAGTCTTCGACTGATTCTGCCATAACAATCTTGTCATCTGCGAAAGCCAACCCACGTACTTTGACGGTTTCGAGATCTATACCTTTTTCGTTGAAGAGGGCAGTTCTTAGACACTTATCCATGAATATGATAAATAGCCACGAGGACATAACGCATCCTTGTTTCACGCCTTGCATAATATCGAACCAGTCACTCAGTTTCCCATTTACCCTTACACTTGCTTTACTACCCGTATATATTGTTTTTATTGCTTGTAGGAGCCCTCCATTCACTCCATACTCTTTAAGGACTTCCCAAAGTTTACTTCTATTCACCGTGTCGAAAGCTTTTTCTAGATCAATAAATGCACAGAAAACTTTCTTTCCTACTCTCAAGCTTTTTTCTGTGATCTGTCTTAGGCTAAATATCTGATCTGTACATGATCTTCCTGGCATAAATCCACTTTGGACTTCCCATATCTTCTCTTCTGTAATTTCCATTACCCTACGAATAAGTATTTTTGAGTATATTTTACTTACGGTACTTAGGAGGCTGATACCTCTGTAATTACTGCAGTTGCTTTTATCTCCCTTTTTATATATTGGTACAATAATCGCCTTTCTCCAATCGTCTGGGACTTCTCCTGTCTCGAAACATAAATTTATCAATTCGCACAACCTGTGAGGTATGTACTCGCCACCGTATTTAAGAATTTCAGCGCTAATACTGTCTAAACCAGCAGCCTTACCGTTTTTCAAGTTCTTAATTATATCTCTGACCTCAGTGACACTGACTTTTTCAATTGGGTTTTCTAATGCATTATGTTCAATGTCGTAGTTTTGTTGCCCTATATCTTCACCTCCTAATAGTTCTTTAAAAGAGTCTTTTAAAGCGTCTACTATCCCGTCTATATCATATAGCATTTCACCTTTGCTGTTTCTCATGCTAAAAAACTCTGTACTTTTACTTCCCTTCATCTCTTTAAATAATAGTTTCATAATTCCTTCAAAGCAGTTTTTTATTTTGTTCTCTTCTTCTGTTCTGGTTTTCTCTTTACTCTCTTTGACTAGACGTTTAATTTTCCTCTTTTTGTGTCTGTAATCATTTTTGAGTCTATTTCTCTCCTCATCGCTAAGACCTGTCATGTTCAACGTTCTTTTGTACGCTTCTTTCTTTTCTTGTTGGGCTGCCGCAATTTCATCGTTCCACCACGCATCGCCAGACTTTTTTCCTACCCTCGCCATACCACACACATCAATCGCAGTTTCAACAATGGTATCCCGCAATAAAGCCCACGCACCTTCTACATCTTTGTTCCTTTCAAGCGACTCCCAAATTGCCTTATCTATGCGTTCGTTTATCTTATTCTGAAAATCTATTCGTAATTCCGGTTTCTGTAAATTTTCGACCTTGATTCGCGTTTGTTTCGTTTGTTTGGTTCTCTTTCTTCTCCACCCCCGCCCTAAGTTCATCCTGGAGACTAAAAGGTAATGATCAGTATTGCATTCGGCCCCCCTCATGACTCTTGTATCTGTAACTAGTTCTCTTAGTCTTTCATCTGCAATAACGAAGTCAATTATACTGCGGTTATTTCCTTTACACCAGGTGTAAGTATGGATCATTTTATGTCGAAACCAGGTATTTGTAATAAATAGGCCCTTCTCTAAGCATAAGCTAACTAATTTTTCCCCGTTATAATTTTTTCTTGTTGGATCCCCAAAATTACCTAGTACCCCTCCTGTATCTGTATCCTGACGTTGGACGCCGACCCATCCGTTCATATCTCCTAACAAAATTATTCTTTCACCTTGGTCGCAAGTACTTATTGTATCATTTAAAGTGTCCCAGAAGGCGTCCTTAACTTCCCTCGAATCGCTATCAACTGGTGCGTAGCACGCTATGATAAATAATCTTCTGATTCCTACCTTCATTCTAGCCCATAGCAATCTGGGTGATACAAAATTATGCTCTATGAGATGCTGTCTTGCTTTTTCATTCATAATTAAACCGACCCCTTGACTACGATGTGATTCGCTATCTACTCCTGACCATATTTCACAACCGCCTTCCAACACCCCATTTTCTATTTTTATAAATTCGCGACCCTTTTTCTTCGTCTCAGGTACACAAAGAATGTCTAGTTTCCTTACGTGCATAGTTTCTCGTAGTTCTCTTATCTTAAGATCATTCACTCCTCTAGCATTCCAAACACCCAGTCTCCATTCATCGCCCGAAACACGACCTTTACGTTTACCGTGTGCATGCCTTTGGTCAATCCGAGTTTCAGTCCTTTCCGAGGCTACTTTATTGTTTGTATTATTCATGTTTAGATTGTACTCCCAACTATTACCTGTATGCGCGAGATTTGTTTTGCGAGTCGAAATCATGTCCGAAACTTCTTTTAAAATATTTTGAAACTTTTCTTTTAAAAATTCTTT
>CAKNXH010000666.1:21502-50054 GCA_932178445.1 Andricus quercusramuli | reverse complement strand
GATAATTTAACAAATATATTTTTATTTAGTAGGAATGAAGGAAATTTTGATTTGGGAGAGGGAAATGTTTCATTTTTCAACATTTTAATTAATGCGAATTGAAATGGAGGATTATTTTATATTTTAGAGCATTTAAAAAGATAGCGTGGGTTGATATTTTTTAACCAGAAATCTTTGAACTGTTCAATTTATAAAAGTATAAAAAATTAAGTTTTGCAGTTTTTTATTGATAATTTCCGAATTAAAATTTGTTTAAGCTTCAATACATACTACATTAGTTACAAACATTTTTGTAAACCAAACGTCGGTCAAACAGTCGGTCTGCTGGCCTGGTCGTCGCGTACTCGGATATAGACGGCGGAACAGCTCGGAAACTTTCGGGCGTTTTTAGTAGTCTTTTAGAATTCTCGCAAATCCCGGTTGCAAATATTACTAGCGGCTCTCATTTCAATACGCATTCTTATTTAAGAATACTAGAATTTCGTACATTTCTTATAACTTATGTTACCTAAAATATTGACTATTGACAATATTTTTTAGAAAACTTGTTATTGACCATTATCACTTTTTCACACTCTCAATTTTCAAACAGTAAATAAGACTATTGATATCAAAAGTCTCTCCGTGTACTCTTGTCCTTTTCTTGACAGGTCCATGTCTCGTTACCGTATAGTGCAGTCGGTACAAATTGAGAATTATGCATGGCACATTGTTTTCTTACTTTTTCCTTCAAACACCATGATTTTTGTTTTATTTACGTTAATTTGAGGGCCATGTTCTTCATGCTTGTAGTAAGTTTATTCAACATTCTTTGCGAGTCCTCGATTGATTCTGCCATAACAATCTTGACATCTGCGAAAGCTAACCCACGCACCTTCACTGTTTCTAGATCTAAACCTTCTTCGTCGAAGAGGACCATTCTTAGACACTTATCCATGAATATGATAGATAGCCATGAGGACATAACGCATCCTTGTTTCACGCCTTGCATAATATCGAACCAGTCACTCAGTTTTCAATTTACCCTTAAACTCGCTTTACTACCTGTGTATATTGTTTGTATTGCTTATAGAAGCCATCCATTCACTGCGTACTTTTTAAGGACTTCCCAAGGTTTACTTTTATTTACCTTGTCAAATGCTTTTTCTAGGTAAGAGAATGCACAGAAAGTTTCTTTCCTACTACTCTCAAGCCTCATTCTGTGATCTGTCTTAAGCTAAATATTTGATCTGTACATGATATTCCTGGCATAAATCCGTTATGGACTTCCCATAAGAGTGGAACTTATCTAAAACGAACAGACAATAAGATATTTCACGGAAACTATAATTAAATTCTTTTTTAGGACCATTTTTCAATAAAAAATCACTTTTGAGAGTCATATCTCCTAAACTATGCAAGATTAACATTAACATTGCTTTTAGTTTCACAGAGTTTTCACAGATTTATACCAATAAACATTAAATTTCCAATGACACAAAAAATTAAGGATTAGCATTTCTTAAAAAGGGTCGCAACGATTTTTTTTAAATGTATGGCTTAAAATACTCGACAGACATCTCCATAACATATATGCAGAAAAAACTGGTATGGGCAAACACTTTTCAGTCAAAATTGGTACAAGCTCACCGTGGGCAGTAAATTTTGTTTGAGATGAAAATTGTCATCTTTTGAGATCTAAGTCTAAACTATCAAGTTTCTTCCCAAGCAAAGGCTAGCCCTGACACATTGTCATTCAGAATAATCAACTCCGGCTTTCGCCCCCGCCGCGCCACGCTGGGGCAACCCCTTTACAATCGAGAGGGGCTTTCAGTCTTTACTTCTTTAACCACCGGTGATAGAGTGGCTGAAAGGTGAGGACCACTCGAAAGAGTGCCGGAAGAGAAGTGGAGAGCTCTGGGGGTGGTTGGGTGACGGCCTTTATAACCGTGGAATGAGGGCCACTCAACTGGTCCAGGAAGCCCAGAGGTGAGGGTGACTCCGTGACTATCGTCGGATCTTCCACGGTAATTATTTTTAAACACGTCGTGGAGATACGCATCTGTGTTGTACCACCGTTCAACTCATCTCTATTTTTCTCTTTTTCTCTCTTTCTCCTTTTCTCGACAAATTCTCTCTTCTTCTTTGTCTTTCTCAGCGAGAAAGCGCAGTTTTCCTCAGCAGTGCCCCTCTATAACTAAATAACAGGACTAATTAGGTGTTGCCGCCTTCGCGTTCTCGCACGTTGTGGCACGTATTGCCGCGATAATTTTTATTATCATCTCTGGGGACTTATGTAATTATTATAAAGCCTTTTTTATACTCATTCACACTTTCTCTTACTTTGACAACATTATTTTTTCTAATCATGACAGATGATTAACATATATAAAGCATTTTATATTTATATTATAGTTCTTGCCCAGCATCATTTTTAAGGGCACAGTAAATCCCAAAGATATTTTTTTATCTAAAGTTGGATACAAATGTTGCAAACAATTAACAACCACATTCATCCGACTTCGGATAATTTCTATCGGGAGGCGGATTCACAACCGCACTTATACATCTTTATATGTAGTTTCAATTGTTTGATATCAGATAAAAATATCTCAGGGCTTTACTGTGGGGCCATTAAAAATATAGATAACGCTTTTTTGGTATGTTTTTCCCCCCCCCCCCCACACACACGTCTAAACTCTAGATGTGAGGTTCTTTTTGTCACAGCAGATAATTTTTTGACTCACAAAGGGAAGCTACAAACTGTGGAATTTTGTTTAGATTCATACTACTTCCAGTAATAGGTCCTTACCAAACTTATAATATGCTGAAGTAATAAGATGCGCTTTTCAGCAATTCTCGAGAAAAGTGGCTTTCGAAAAGACCAAACGCTCGATTCCTCCTGCCAGCATTTTGGCCCAATTTTTTTCCATTAAATTCTATTTTATTGAAATTGCCTATTGAATTTATACAAATAACTACAAAATATTACTGGGTCTAGTAATGATTTCAAACGAAATTCCGAATAGTGTAGAATAATATAGATATAGTGTATCCGTTGTAGCGCAATTGTATAACACTAAGCTATGCCCCCCCCCCTCTTATTCTGTTGCGTAATTTTAAGATGACTCTTAAGTAAATTTTTGACGTTTGAGTAAGTGTATGTAGAGTGTCTACTAGAGTGGACTTTTGATTTTTGGTGAGCGAGCCCCCCCCCCCCCCATCGTTTTGTGATTTTCCCGAAAAAATAATTTGCCTATATTTTCAAATCACTGCATAACAAACCGTTCCCCGGGCCTTTGAAATTAACATAGAGTTTAAAAAAGAGAAGCTTAGTTTTTGGAAAATAGAAAAAAGCTACCTGTTATTACCTTTTCGTAAATTAAAGTTTAGTCACTTCTTAAGGAATGTACATGGAATAATTTAAACCAATAACTAAATATCGGTAAGAGTCGGTGTAGAGTTGACCAAGAACCATATCTTTGTCTTTTCATAACAGAAAGAAGATGACTTGTTACAGTTTATGTTCTTAAAACTTTACTATAGAAAATGATTGTTCCCTTAAAACATTTTCCCTCCTATAAATCATGGAAAGTTAGTGTTTTTTGAGATTATTGATACACCTAATTTGAAATTTTTATGACATTTGTATGAAATTTTATAAAATTATCAATTCTTCACTCGATTCTTTAGTTAATGCTATTTTTGTTAAAAATTCTTTTTCATTCATTTTCATTCATTCTTCTTTAAATCTACGTGAAAATTAATTAATTTTTTTAAATAAAAAATTGAGGCGGACATGAGCCTATGTTTTAACCAGGTTTAAACAGACCTGGTTTTTCCTTACGGCCACTTGGACCAATTCTCAAGAAAATATTAGGTTTTTCGGGAACTGTGCTATGTAGGGTAGCTGGTTTTTCCATTCTTCAAAAAACTGAGCTTTTCTCATATTTAAAATCTCATCTAATAGTCCGGGCGCAGGTTGATATTGATCGATTTAAAAAAAGGCAATTTCATTTATCGAAAACCTCACAAAATGATTGGGGGAAGGGGGAGGGGTTCACGTTCCTCTCCCATCAAACAAATTTTGGTAATGCATTCTTGGACTGTCAGGAATATTAGTGGCAGGAATTTTAATATCTGTACCTGGAATATGACGGAAATATCAGGGATTTTTTAAAAATGTAGATAGTCATGCAAATACCTGAAAATATAATTTTCAAGATCAAAACTGATAAAAATCATGTTTTTGAAAAGAAAAATAATCTGTTAGCATTTTTTTTTCATGAAAATACGGTGAGCGTAGACTATCTATTTTCGGTGCGAATATTAGGAACTTCTCTAAACATAACCGATTATTAATTTAAACTACGAAAATTGCTCATAATTAAAATTAAAAAATATCGTTTCCATTATTTGATTGAATAGATTCTGAAAAATGAAAAAATATCAAGAAACGCTTATGGCAAGAAATTATTTTTTACGAAAATATTTTTTAAAATTAAGCTTGGTCTCATGTGTCTAGTGTTATTACTTGACCCTTGGCATCGGCCATCTTGTTAGTTGACGTAATAGCCTAAAACACTTAATATTAATTTTGTATCGCGCGTGACCTGCAGCCACAATAAACAAACTGCGCAACGTCAGCACAGTAAGTGAAACTGCTAAAATTGGGATCCTCTAGGCAAATAATCGATATTTCGTATAAAAAAATTGTGTATGATAAATATAAAACATTACTTCTGCGACCAGTCACGTGGGTGCCTTCCCGCCCGCACGAGATGTAGGAAAGGGGTAGGAGTTGGAGAAACTTTATTCTTGTGACCAGTCACAAAAGGGTGCCTTCCTGCCCTCACGAGATGTTGGAAAGGGGTAGTGGCTTGACCAACATTATTTCTGTGACCCGTCACAGAACATAGCATAACATTTTTCTTTTTAAAAACGTGTTTTTTTTTAAGTTTTGTCCTTGAATATTGTTTTTTTTTTAATTTTCATACAAAAATGAAAAAAAAAACAGCCGGCAAGGTTGTTCGTTGCCGGAGCGGCGCCAGCAGGCCACTACGAATTAAATAACGATGATTTTCATTCGTAAAGATATAACTTTACAGTACTAGATTGTAGTATTATTTAGATCAAACTTTTTTAAAATCATTTTTGCTAATCTCAGGAAATGAAAACATATTTAATTAAATGAATGCGTTGTGATCGATTTTGTTTTCTATACATGTATGTATGTATGTGTGTGCGCGCACCTGCGAGCTTGTGTATTTTTTAGGATTGCATTTGTGTATAGGGGGTGCACAGTGATCACAAAATTTAAAGACATTTTTAGAACGTACAATGTCCAAAGGACGTTTTTAGGACGTATTTTGGACATACGACGTTTCCTGCAGTGACGGCAGTATGTGTCCGGTGGGTAGGGTGATGACCGGACCCGGGCTTGTTCAGGGTCCGGTAGACCGGAGATGAAAAGTGGGAAAGGAAAAGCAAGGAAATGCTCCCGCGTTGTCCAAAGTTGTCAGGTCAGGCCCGATCATAGTTTATGAAAGTTATTAATGGTCTCGCGGAACCACAGCGCGCATGTCTTGCTGGCCACCCACAAAAAATTATAAAATTATTTGAAAACTTTGTCTTATCACCCCCCCCCCCTCCCCCTCAACGTAGCGTTCACCGGACCCGAGAATTTCTGTTCTGCCGTCCCTGGTTTCCTGACATTTGTGTCCACTGAATGTAATGCGTCCAAGCTTTTCCTTGGCGCGCTTGACTGTCACGGTTGTGCAAATCGAATCAGGACACCCCGGCACGTAGTCGACAATGTTATTTGTTAGTGGAGGCGTTGAAGTAACCGTAGGACGTAGGTTGAAACGAGGCCAGATTGCCCGGTGATCAAGTTAAATGGCACGTGGCTAGTAAGCCCCCTGAAATTGGAAAGGATACGTGTGTAGCAAACTACGTGGTTCACGTTGTATAAACAAATTCTAGATTTTCAGTCACTTCTGCCAAATCTCCATCTTTTTAGATTCAAAGTTTTAATTTCAAATTTAAATCAAGATTGGCAACACAGAAAAAACTAAGTGTAAACTTTATCCGGATTTTGGAATAAAGATTACCTGCAACAAAAATTACTCCATGTGGGTAAACTTTACCCGCACATCTTGGTATATGTCTGGGTTTACCCGCGCTTGTGGTGAACTTTTGACAGTTCTAATGATTCGGCAAAACAGCCTTTATGAAGCCGCACTTATCCGATTTGCCTGTTACACCAACCATCAGCTAACTTCACTTCAGCGATTCAAAGCTAGTGGCTTCCAATTTTCAAGACGGTGGTGACAACTTTCATGAGAACAAAACACCATCGAGGGTAATATTTGGGTTTTACCAATACGAACAGGTAAAAATACGAAATTACCTGCAACACTATTCACCCTAAGTTTTTTCTGTGAAACGCGAATCATCGCTAAGTATGCAAAAAGCTATCAAGAATCTGTGTATGGAATAATCATAAACCCTCACAGCATGAGGTATCGGCAGGATATCCTATTTATCTCCCAGTATATCTTGGGCATATCCCAGGAGGTCCTAGGGATATTGCGAATAATATCGTACGGGGCGGAAATCTCGATATCCCTGGAATGTCTTAAAGATATCTCAGAACATCCTGCGAGGATATCCCATTATTGCCCAATTTTATAAGACAATATGTATATTCAATCGTACCAATAAAATAACTCATCACTTAACAATATCAGGTATTTTTCCGGAGATTTTGTACAAAGTATTACATTAGATAGTACAATGATAGTAGAGTCCCCTCTAAAATCACTTCTGGGTGAATTCCATCATGGCTGTCAGTGTGCAAAAACTATCGTGCCAGATTATAGCTTGGCACAGGACATTGTGTGGATATCGTACGGGGTGGAAATATCGATATCCTTGGAATATATGCCACGGATATTCCGGCTCCGGGCATTTTTGAGGATATCCCATGTCCTTCCGAAATATCCTAGAGATATGCCAAAGATATCACTTTGTTGTGAGGGTATTTTTGACCTTTTGTGGATTTTCAGCGCAATTCTCAATCGATTTCAATGAAAATTAGCAGCTGTAACTGACCAAGCATGAAATAAACAAGTTTAGGCGTCATTCTGTGCAGAAATTTCGATCTGGCCCCGATCGGGACCAGACCGGGTCAGATCGGGCCCATATCGGGAATCCGGATCGGGGCCAGATAGCGGATGAAACACGCGCCCAGACCGGGGCCAGGTCGGGACTCCCGATCGGTACCCGATCAGTCTCATTATAATCCATTTTATGAATTTCGCGAATAAAGAGTAAATTATAAACTATTATTTAATCAAAACCGAAATTACACACATTTAATTTAAGTAAACTCGAAACTAGTGCATGGTCCTCTCCTTTCGACGGCCACCCCAATCCTTGGAATTTCCAATATTGGTTTCAATGTTGCTTAGAGCCTTCTTCTCCGTAATTTCAAATTTAGTACAAATAACAGCTGGAAATATATGGTATATAATGGCATCAGTATTTCAAGTTGAAATTAAAGTAGTACCGGCACGTGAAGAACAGATTTCAGAAAAAAATGTTTAATTATACTTTTAAGAAACGTAAGATTATTGTAGATGGTATAAGTTGCCAGGAGAAGGTTTCCTTTTTATAAAAAAAATGTTAAATAACCTGAAATATGAAAAACGAATGTTCAACAAAACTGCTAAATTTTTTACCAAGAAAGGTGATTTTTATCTGAAAAATTTAATTTTTCACTTTTGATTGTAAATTATTCCTTTATAATTTGAAAATTCAACTATTTGTTAGAAAATTTATGTATTTTGAGGAAAATTCATCCTTTCGACTTCAAAATTCAACAATTTTTTTGAAAATAAATGTTTTTGTTGTTGTCTTTTTTTGTTGAATTCAACTGGTTGAAAATTCGTTTTTTTCATGAAAATTATTTTTCTAAACTGTAATTTTGACGCTTCATCTATATGGTTGAGGATTTGACTTTTTGGCTTAAAAATTTTAATACATACTTTATTAAAATTTTATCTAGTTTCTTAACGTTCAAAGTTGAAGTAGTTTGTTAAAAATTTTATTTGTTTGTTGACGAATCGTCTTTTATTCAAAAATTGAACTATTTTGTCCAAAAATCGATTTTTGTTGGTTGAAAAATGCCCAGGTGCGAATTGACCGTTGGCCCACGGTCGGGCCAACCGTCGGACGGTCGGTCCAGCTTCGTGCGCCACTGGTCGGGCCAACCAGCTAAATGATAACGGTCAACCGCCTTTGGATTCTCAAAGTCGGCCCGATATTTGGTCCCATATATGGGCCATCTTTTAAGATGATGTCGGCCCAACCCTGGACAACAATGTGGGGCCGACTTTGATTTTGAAGGCTCGTACTACACAGGTGGAAATACACAAAATAGGTATTCAAAAAATAAATAGTAATTGATTGCGAGTACTTTGACTATAAATGTTAATGGTCCTGCTTAGATTGAATACATATATTACATTTTTTAAAATTATATTACAAATAAAATTTCTAACCCTACGGGGATTCGAACCTACACCTATACCTGAATCTATCGCCTAGCAGTCGGGAGTCTTACCCATTACTCTATACCTGAAGAATTGAAAGTCAATGAAAAAACCATCATCATAAGCTACAGCTCAAAGTAGTTAAAAAACAATTTTTTAAATGTTTTTTCTCATTAATTTTTGTATTATTATGCAACATATATAATATGAATATAAATTATATAATATTTTAATAAATAATTCAAACCAATGTTATGTCGACGGTCGGGCCATATATTGTCCAGAGTCGGACTGAACGTACTTTAACGGCTTTTTTTTAACAATGAACCAGCGTTTATCCGACGGTCGGCCCATATATGGGCCAAGGTTTGACCGACCGTCGGGTGCATCATAGTGACTTGTACAAGCCAATGTTGTGCCGACGGTCGGGCCATCTCTTGTCCAGAGTCGGGCCGACCGTACTTTCACGGTTTTTTTTAACAATGAACCAGCGTTAATCCGACGGTCGGCCCATATTTGGGCCAAGGTTTGACCGACCGTCGGGTGCATCATGGTGACTTGTGGCTAACCGACTGCTGTATCAAGAGTTGGACCGACCGCATTCTTTCGGTCGTACCGACCAATCTGCCATAGTTTATCCGATGGTCGGCCCAACGTTGAGCCAGAAATGGGCCGACGGACGGCTTTTCGCCCACCGCCGACCGCCACATATTTGGTTGAAAGTTAAACTTTTTTGTTGAAAATTTGTGTTTTTTTTGTTAAAAGTTAATTTTTTACCTGAAAATTTAACTATTTTATGTTTGGTCAAAAATAGTTATTTGTGATACAAGTGCGTAAAATAGGTGATTGTGTGCGAGTGTGAATATTGCAGCATAAGCCGGAGGCTCGAAGCATGAGTTGATGGTTAGCGCACGAGCGAAGCGAGTGTGAAAACATAGACGAGTGCTTCGAACCGCAGGCGAATGATGCAATCACACGAGTTACTAATCACCTAGGCGCACGTGTATCACACGCTATTTTTTGCAACGCCCGTCCGAAAAAGTTGTTAGGAGGTGGTAACGAAAAATACTAATTTTATATTGCATAGAGTGGAGTAAAGGAATAAAAAAAAAATTTTGTGCAAAAAAATTTGGTGAAAAAAAAGGTTTGAAAAAAAATTTCGTGAAAAAAAAATTTTGGGAGAAAAAAAATTTTCGAAAAAAAAAATTGTCAAAAAAAAAATTTGGTGAAAAAAAATTTTGAAAAAAAAAAATTTTGAAAAAAAAAATTTGTTGAAAAAAATTTTTTGGAAAGAAATTATTGAAAAAATATATTGGTGTTTATGCTTTTTTGCTCCCGGGGGGGGGGGGGGGGACGAAAACCAAAAAAAAAAACTTCAAACATTAAAACATTTGTTCAAGTTGAATGTAAAATTATTTCAAGAAGATACCAACACCAGTGTTTAAAGTTACCTTTGCCAGTGTCTAAAGTACCTCATCTCGAATGTGCGCATGCGCAGCTTTTTCACCAGTGTCTAAAGTAAGCCATCTTCAAACTGCGCATGCGCGAAATTTCTTTCACGCACAGTCTGCTCAAATAAGGTCCTTTAGGCACCATCTACATGCATGCAAACGTCAACTTTAGAGGTGGGTGTTGCAAAAATATCTTTCTCCAGTTGCAAGTTGAACTATCTGGTTTGAAATTCATCTTTCTTGATTGACGGTTCATCTATTTGTTCAAAGATTCAACTTTTCGGGTTGAAAATTCAACTGTCTTCAGAAAATAAGCCTTTAAGCTTGACAACTGAACTATTTCGTTAAAGGTTAAACTAATTTCTTTAAAATTCGCTATTTTTGCTTGACAGTTCGACTATTTGATTGTTAGTGCAACTGTTTGGTTAAAAATAATTTTTCTTAGTTGAAAATTAATTTGTTTTTGTTAATAATTCATCTTTTTGGGTTGAATATTTAACTATTATGTGGATAACACAATATATTTTGATTTTTAATCATAGGTATTTAAAGTGTTTCATTTTAAATTAAATATGCGGTATTTACAAAAACAATCCACAAATAGTAAAATAATTTAGATTGATAATAATTAAACTGGTCCCGAGGCAGTAAAATAAAAACAGTTCATGCCAGTATTTATGGGATGAAAGTTGAAGAAAGTTCTAAAATTTTCAAATTTGACGAGCGCCCCACGTGCTCTCAGAACCGTTACGTATCAACGAAACGAAAAAACAGCGTGAAAAGTATTCAGTAAATTACCTTGCTCTTACACCTTGACCCAAACGTAATCCACAAAACAGGACAGGAGAATAAATACTGTTGCTAAATTTTCCATTTCACATGGTCCACATTGTTTATAACCACACTTCTCGACCTTCAAACACATACTTCAGATTTTGTGGCTTGTCCAAATTCACAAATTGAACGGACTGATCAATTTGAGGTTCCGGAACACGTACATTACCATCTATAATCATTTTATTTACATTTGTTGAGAAAAGACAAGTTAATTGAAGGTTGATTTATTTGACGTTAGGTTCCAATGAGCCTCAGAGCGTAATTACTCACTTTCATTTTTCTCACGCAGGTTTCGAGGTATACTGGCTAGTGCTCGATGCCTTTTAACGAGTGGCGTACTCGCCTTGGTATTTTCAATAATAATAGACAGAATATTACAAACGAATAATATTCGAAATTCACTGCACTATCAAAAAACAATACCCAGCACTAATTCTGTGAGCGCATGAAGATAGCGTTTCAGTAGGAAATCGGTCTGGCCCGGTCAGGTCCAAGTATGGGCCATAGAGTTCTACTGATCAGGGCCAGATCGGGAATCCCGACCGGGGCCAGATCGGTATTACGCACGAAATCGGGCAATTTCTGCACGGGGTGTTGATATCTTAGAAGCTGTGAGATTAAAACAAAACAAAAACATGAAAACAACAAATTTTTGGCGTCGAACCGATTGGTACTAAATTTAAACGTGAAGTCAGTAGCAACAGATTTTCGAGACGCTTTGCAGGAATTTTCGATAACTTGAAATTTAAAATTTTTTTTTACCCATATGGTGTAATAATAATATACCATTAAGCCATTTCCCTTTCGGCGAGCCTCTAGGGGTAGGCGTGTGACACTACCCGATTCGGGTAGTGTTTCTAGGTGGATAGTTTCTTGTAGTAAATAACTACAAGTGTGGGCTCACCACACCTACGACCGCTAACAGCAACGCAGTAGTATCAGACGGTCACCCATCCAAGTACTAACCGCGCCCAACACTGCTTAACTTCAGTGATCTAACGGGAACTGGTGTTTCCAGCGTGGTATGGCTAAAATGAAAATTTAGAGATGACATAACTAATTAAAAAAATTCAAGATATCGAAAATTCTTACAATATTTATCAAGAATATATTATGCCACACACACACACACACACACACACTTTTCATCAAAAGTGTCACCGAAAAAACAAAAGGTAAAAGGCGTTTCAGGTAAAAAATGCGGTGGGTAATTTCGCCATACAAAAAAAATGAAAATAAGTGAGGATAAAATGAAAAATTAGTGATCTTTCATTTTACCCTTGCCGATCTTCAGTTTTTTGCAAGTCCAGATTATTCCCAACACTTTTACCTACTTCTTACCTTTTACTTTTTCTGTAGTGCATTGTTTGGACGGATTAGGCTTCAGGAGTAAGCACAGGTGAGAAATTTAATTTTTTATTGATCTATATTTTCGATGTGTATGCTAGAAAAATACGATATCCTTATTGAGTGAGTATTTTAGCATGACGTCACTGTCACGATTAGATAGGTGGAATTGTCAGGAAGTTTAGCATTATTTTTACGCATGTCTACATGTTAATATGTACGGCTTTTTGGAAAAAATATTCTATACGAAAAAGTATATACATATACACCCCGCACACTTTACATTAAAATACGGCCCCTGTCAAATCGGCTGAAATTGCAATATGATATAGTTCAAAGCCTCCTGATTGAAAAATCCTAATGGGTACCAGTCCAAAAAATGCAAAGTTTTCGAGATAGGTGG
Organism: Andricus quercusramuli; assembly: GCA_932178445.1. Classification (NCBI taxonomy): domain Eukaryota; kingdom Metazoa; phylum Arthropoda; class Insecta; order Hymenoptera; family Cynipidae; genus Andricus; species Andricus quercusramuli. The sequence goes on along the minus strand of CAKNXH010000666.1, from coordinate 37,482 downwards.
GGTTGAACGTGAAAAATATGACCACAAGCGAATCTAATGTCCCGCTTGAAACTTAAAGATTAGGTGCAGATTTTTCAATAAAATGTAATCAGCACAATCACACATGATGCGCATGTCATACATTGCATACATGACATGGCACATGACATGACACACGACATCACACGACATGACGCGACACATGACGTGACACATGACATTAAACATGGCATGAGACGCCAGGTCATGTCACGTAATGTCATCTCATGTGTCATTTCACGTCATTTCATTTCATATCATGCCATCTCGTGTCATCACATGCCATGTCATGTGTCATGTCATGTGTCGCGTCATGAGTCATTTCATGTGTCATGTCATGAGTCATTTCATGTGTCATGTCATGCATCATGCCATGTGTCATGTGTGATTGTGCTGATCACATTTTATTGAAAAATCTGCACCACATCTTCAAGTTTCAAGGGGGACATTAGATTCGCTTGTAGTCATATTTTTCGCGTTCAACTCCACCTATCTCGAAAACTTTTGTTTTTTTGGACTGGTACCCATTAGGATTTTTGGATCAGAAGGCTTTGAACTATATCATATTGAAATTTCAGCCAATTTGACTGAAGCCGGATTTTAATGTAAAGTGTGCGGGGCCCTTTACGAATAATAATATTTTTCAAGTGTAGAATCCATTTGCGCAATTATTTTTTATTCCTTTGCCGGTTGCCGACCTTTAATTTTTATGAATTGAAATGAAATTTCCAAAATTTGAGGTCAGAGTAGCAGAGCGATTTGATCAGAATTGATTAAAATTGAATCGTTGTGAGTTCTCTAACCTCAAGATTTGGACGTTTTATTTTATTTCTGGAACCAAATGTCTTCAATCGACAAAAAAATGAGAAATAATTGCGAAAATGCATTCTACGCTTGAGAAATATTATTATTGATTAATTTATTTCTTTTACGTTTAGAATATTATTTCCAAAAAGTCATCGATTCACATGTATTCATGTACTAAATATGCTAATCTTCCTGACAATTCCACTTAATCTACTATGATCGTGAAGTCACACTAAAATACAAAATTAATTTAAATCTTTAGTTAATCATATCTCAAAAACGACCCTCGAAAGAAACATGGGTACAAAATCGCCACACACGAATGCTTTGAAATTAATAGGCATCGCCAGATATAGTATTTATAAGTTTAAAAATTACGTTTCATTCATTAATAGTACTTCGCGAATCCTAGTGATATCTCAACATTATTTTATGAAATTGTTATTCCATTATGTAACTTCAGGTGAATTTTATGATTCTAGGGTTTATTTTCATTGAAAATTTTGATTGAATGTGATGGTATGAGATTTTCAAACTCACAAATACTATATTTGACAATGCCTATTAATTTCAAAGCATTCGTGTGTAAAACATTTTTGCTATCCATAACTAATGTATGTTTTGTTTGTTTTTGTTTAACGGTGGTGCAACGCAATATTGGGCAACGATTTTGTACCTCCGTTTCTTTCGAGGTTTGTTTGTGAGACAGATTTCACATGTTTTTTTTATTGTTTATTATTTCTTATTTAATTTGCTCCTGAAATGTACAACATTATTGAATTAATTTTTATACTTATTTTTAACGTTATTTTCTTAAATTATTTTCACACATTATTTACTGGTATTTTCATACCAGAAGTAAAAATATATCAGATGAAGGGAAAATGACACACAGTGTGCTGTACGGTAGCGAGACCTGGTCCTACCAAGAGAAGGATAAGAGTACAATTAATGCGATTGGCATGAAAGTCCTGTGCAATATGTACGATAAAACGCTCATGGACAAAGTCAGGAATGAGAGAATACTCAAAGAATACCGTAGTTGACAAGTGTCAAAGAAATTGGTTGAGATGGTCCGCGCATGCTGAGAGATTGAAAGATGAAGAACTGATGAATCAAGTATATCGATGTAAAGTAAATGGCAGCGTACCCAGAGGCAGACCGAGGGAATAATGGTAAGAATATGTGCATGAGACCTAAGTTTAAAGAAATATGAAAAGCGATAGAAACGCAAGAGCTTGCATGAGGAAATGCATGGACTTAAAGGAAGCTAGAGAGGTATGCCAGGACAGAAAAGTGTGGAGACAAATAGTTTATAAGAAGTGCATGATGAACAGTGTCAGTGGAGTGAATTACGCCTGAAACGAAAGACCTTGAATACTAGCGGTAAAATCAATGTTCTGCTTTCAAAATAAAAATTTATACATTTCTCTGAAAATCACATTGGTAAATAATGTAAAATGTCAACGTAGACGGCGGCCATTTTAATACGTGTGCCACACTAGCGCCATACTTGGGTAGTATTGTACCAATTTCATACGAAAAAAATGTTATCGGTAGAGCAGGATCCATCCTCAGAAATAAAAACATATCAAAAAAAGCTAAAATGGCCATACATAACTCTATCTTCGTACCAACTGTACTATACGGTAGCGAGACATGGACCTGTCAAGAAAAGGACAGGAGCAAAATCAACGCGATCGGCATGAAACCTCTCCGCATAATATGCGGGAAAACACTGATGGACAAAGTCAGAAATGAGACAATCCTCAAAGAATGTGGTACACAAGAGACACTAGTTGACATATGGGAAAGAAATCAGCTAAGGTGGTTCGGACATCTTGAAAGAATGAAAGATGAACGACTGACGAAGCAAGTGTATAAAGGTAAAGTAAATGGTAGAATGCCCAGAGGTAGACCGCCGAAAGAATGGTCAGAATCTGTGAATGAGACATTAATCCGAAGAGACGTAAGAAGCCATAGGAACAGAAGAGCTTGCGTGAAGAAATGCATGGACGTGAAGGAAGCTAGAGTAGTATGCCAGGACAGAAATGTGTGGCGACAAATAGTTTGTAAACAGAGTGACAATAGTGTGAATGGCGCCTGAAACAGAGACTTTGGATACTAATGGGCCCAAGTGGGGAACCATACATAACAATTTTGTGAGGTTCCTCACTTGGGGTGATCGCTAGAGAGATTGATCAGCAACCTGGGTCGGAGCAGTGTTGCGGAATGAACGTGTCATCTAAATAAATGACACGAGAATTCCAGATCGATCTAAAACACCTATCCCTAACACCTATAAAACTCCTATATACCTTATGCCCATATACCAACCTACTCTATACCTATTCACCTGTTTACCATTCCCCAACCGAGCAAGTCACGCCTACCCCGAAAGGGAAATGGCTTAATGGTATAATAATAATAATAATAATAATAATAATGTCTATTCTCCATGGTTCATACGGTCCTCACTGTTTAGGTGTGGAGTCTCTGGATTTATGATGAAGGCCACTGTAAGCAATGCCTCAACTGTACATAAATCCAGATTGCAGTGTGTTTAATTATTTATAATTTTTCACATATTCGGGAAAACAAAATTTAAAGAATATATGAAAATCATCTGTTACTTTTTAATATAACCTTATGCCATTTTTAAAAGATTTGATAAAAAAATCAATTTTTCACTCGATTCTTAAGTTAAATCTATTTTTGTTAAAAATAGTATATACACTCGAACTTGGATTTGAGCCCGGTTTTGTTTCTGACCTTCGGCTCAAATCCAGGCTCTCCGAATGTAAACATCAGAACGGTACTGCGCTTTATCGCTATGCTACTATTTTCGGAAGGCTCCAATCAAGTTTCTTCTTATCCAAGTTCGAGTGTTGTTCTAACAGTTTAGGTGTAAACCTAGGATAGACCTGGTTTTTTCTTCCCGCCACTTGGACCAAGTCCCAAGAAAAGACCACGTTTTTTTAAAAGTGTGCTATGTGGGTGAAGTGTCGTGATTTTGTGTCGGTTATCAGAAATTCCAGTTCTTGTATAATCGCGATTTGTTTAATGTATTTTCTGTTGTATAATTATAGTGAACCGCGAATTTCGTTGTGTTATAAGAAAAAGCTGCACGTTATCTGTCTGCATACGAGTGATACAGGGATACTTCCAAACTGCTCACATATTTTCCGGTTCCTTTTGAAAAATCTTCCGGAAAATATTAACATGACAAACAATGAATGGAAAAAGTAAATTTTTGAGAATGTTGGGATTGACCAAGTGATCTAATTGCATATTATATAAAATCTCGAAGAAAATCGTTTTAACTTGAAGGCCTTGATCCTATTTCTAGACCGTTCGAACGTAAACAAGCAGGGGTGCGTAAATAATTTCTGTTGCACACAATAATTTTTGTTTCCTAAAACTGCTGTTAGATTATTTTCTTTGAAACGCAATCCATTTAATTTCTGAGGGGGTTAGAAAGAGTCCATGAAGGTGGAACAGTATCAAAAATCGAAAGTCGAAAATCAATGTCTACCAGAATATTCAGTTGAGCTTACCAAAACATCTGGTTAAGTTTACCACAGTATCAGGTCATGTTGACCAGAACCTTGTATTCCTGAGCTGCCAGAAAATAGTCTAGTAAAGATTTCTGGCGAATCTTATCAGAACTTCTGGTTAAATTTGCCCAAATTTCTGGTATGACTAACCAGGAAATTGGCAACCGGAATTAGTAGTAAGGGCATATTTAACATTTAATTCTGGATGAAGTAACCAGAATTCTGGTTGGTTTAACCAGAATTTTTTTTGAGTGTACGGTCTGGCCTGGGGCTAACTAAGAAAAAAACGAGACACTTCTGGCCAAGCCTAGGCCAGACCATTTGGTCAGCGTCAAGGCTGGAAACCAGACGGTCTCGTTTAGGCTGGACCAGCGCCAGAAGAATTTTTCCCACGGGAATTTGTTACTTTTTCTTTACAAAAGTAACTTCGTTACCATCATCTTTACAAAGAAAACTAACTAGTCACTTCCCATCACTGGTTACAACCTTTTCATTTAGACAGGTCGAACAGCTTGGGTTTAAAAAGCATTTAAATTTATGAGAGATATCTTTAATAAATATTGTTACAAAAAATGGAACTCTACCTCAAGATCAATTGACGTGATATTATTTAAAATGATATATTTCAGGGAAGTTGAAGGACTCCGATCAAGGCTCTTAATAGTTTTGGTCTCTTGAAGTTAAACGGTGTTAATAAACAGCCCTGAGTACTGGTACCGAGTGTAAGAGGTATTCCACCCAGGGGATGAGTGAAATAAAGCGGACGGGGTCTGGATTTATTTATTAGAGGGCTGACACGCGGCGACGTCTTGACAGCTTGTTAGGCTAACGGCCCCATATAGTATATACGAGCACGACAAGCAGGCACGAGCCTCTCCTCTCCTATTTAACTAGACAGTTTCTCGTTTCTTTACCCCAACAAATAAATATAAATTGACCCATTCTGCAAGAATCAACGTCCAAAACGTCACTGATATTTAACCCGATTATAGCCCCACAAATCATCCACAATCCTCTCATTAAACCTACTTGATTTCTGATTTTCTAACTTTCAAGTATTTCCCCGGCAACCTCGAAATGATCTAGTGCCATACAAAATTGGCGTGATGTTGCTGCGAAGTTGGTGCAATGTTACTGCAAGACAATAAATTAGGTAAAGCTCCTGGAATTAACATCAAAGACAATCTTCTGGGTGTATCTAGACGCCGCACCGAGAACATCTGGAATTTCGCTAATGCGGTTATGTTGAGAGTTAGGACCTATAATATTTATAAGGACTGCCTTAGCCCTTTCGATATATATCTCTGTGATGTGAGCGACGTGATTATTACACGAATAACTCGGTATCCGCCGCCTAACTCGTAGATAGGTAGGTAGGTACAATATGTGAGTGCATATCAGTCTAACCCTCCGTTGGGAAAATAATGAAAGTAATGGAACACGCCCACTGCATTTAGCGCTAGTCTCACAGCACCCGTCCCCTATTGGCTATTGTACCTGCCACTTCATTGTCCTTTATTTCATTATTTTTGCCACATTCCGCCCCATTGTCCGGGGTGCGACTCCCACCCTTCCACCTCACCGTCTCTCAACATCGCTCATCCCTTGTCGCTTCTGTAAACTCCCTTCACCCCCCAACCAGTTTCTCCACCAGAAATTCGACCCTTTATTTACGCGCCGTATAATAATAGGCGTCTTAACGAAATCTAATAAACGTCATAAACGACCCGGCGATCTCAATTAATTCGCAAGCCTTGTTCCAACAGAGCTCTCTCGGTTCTTTTACTTCAAAGAGCGGCATCTCTCATAATTTTCATTGCTTCAATCTGGTAATGTTGGCATGCTATTCAGAATTTTTAATTATATTGTTCACGCTAAGAAAATAATAGTAGTGAAGCAAAAGCACCGCGATCATGATCCGTCTTTTTGATTTTTATCTATTTCTAAGATTGGCGATTGTCTAGAATCGCCGCTTTTACCAATTTTTCATTTTTCAGTTTAGTTATTTTTTTAAGATCTTTTTTTTACCCCATAATCAAAAGTATGGTGGCGGAGCTCGAGGAAAGTTAATTATTGTGACTAAAAGCTTAAGTACAGGAACAATTTAAAAAATCCATTATATTACTTTTAGCTTCCACTCTCAACAAAAAATCGAAACTGTCGGATAATATAAGTAATATACCAAAAATAAAAGAATGTAAGAGAGAGGGGGAATTAGAATGGAGGAAGAAGAACTGGAAAGGGCGAGGAGTGGGTTTCAAATTACCCCTTCACCTTTACAGCCCACTCTTTCCATTTTTTGTGCCTTCTGTTCTACATGGAATGAACTGTTTTTCCCACTTTCATTCACAAATTTTAGGCCTGATTGATTTGTCAACAATTACACAAGTTATTAATTATTCAAGATAGGTTCTGAAATAAAATAAGTTTTCACACTCCCTCTGGAACAAGTACGCTAAAAATCAAGTTAATGACAAAGTCTTGTATTTAGAAAAAAAGTCAGTGTGTTTGATATTCCCCTCTAGTGCTTGTATATTGTAGTTTGTCTTCCCTATAGACGATTACATCCGATTGTCAGATTATCTTTTGCACGTGCCTGAGTTTACACGCTGCAAAATAAAGACTTGGAGTCATCAAAAGATGTTTATAACTGCAGGAATATTTTATAGACATTTAATTATTATAAAAGTTATTTCAGAAATTTTTCAACTGTTTTAATTTATATTTTGTATTAAAAAGAAGATCAAAACTAAGAAGTATCCTCAAAAATATACTTTACAGTATAATTCATATACAGAAGGTTACTTGCAAATATTACTAAACTGTCGAAATCTCTACTTTTAACGAGATCATTCAATTCATTTTAATATTCAATTAAAAATCAATTGAATTTACATGAGGCTCTATCAGCGTTAAGGAACACATTCTCATAACAATACTTGCGCTTCGTGCTCAATTTTTTTATGTGTATTTATATAATTCTCTAATAAAATATATAATCATAATAATTTAATCTATAATTATAGTGCTTCTAGTAAATATATATAAGTTAGGATATTTCAAGAAATACGTTCAATACTTCGAATTTTTTTTTAATTTAAATATTTTATGTTAACCTAATTTTTCTGTTTAATTTAGCCTACAATCTTTGACACCAGAGTTCTATAAAAAAATAAAATATTTTTCAGTAATTTATTTATTATTTATTATTTAGCCCCAGACTAGACCATCTGATTTGCGCCAGAATAGTCTAGATGGTCTGTTCTGGGGCTGACCAGCGTCAGAAGATTTGTCCACTAGGTTAGGTGTGCACACCACTTTTCAACGAAATGTTGTTGTATAAAAACCAAACCAAATAAAGTTCGTGTCTACAATGAAAATTGAAAATTTAAATTTCGAATATCTCAAAACACGTATTAGAGTTTGATAAAATGCATATTAAAGGAAAACTTAGAATTTCTAGTTTATAATGGAAATTTCATGATGTTCTGGAATATTAATTAAAATAAGTATATAACACGGCATATAATTGAAAAACTCGAGTAGTCTGAATTCAGAACAGAATAAAATGAAAAACAAATGAGGAACTCTGAAATTTGGTTCAAGCGGTTGTCAGGGTTTGAAATAAGACTACTCGAGTCTTGCAATTGAACATTTATTTCAATGAATATCTCAGAATATCCTGAAATATCCATTTATCCATTCAGGATTGTGAACTAGAAATTCTACGCTTTCTTTTAATAAGCATTTTATCAAAATCTGAGGATACGTGTTTTGAGATGTTCAGAATTTAAGGGGGTCATCCCGTGTGACAGCCTTATTTTTCAAGGTTTTTCCGAAATTTTTTGTAGCGAAATTCAAAAACACAGAGCTTCCAAATTTTTACTATGTATTTATTCAATGTTTAGTAGTAACTCTGCATTTTTATATGCAAAAATATGATCTTGTTCGCGAGTTTTATTGAGTGAATGGCAACCATATAAAAAAAAGGTAGGTAAACGGTGACCTTGATTCTGTCAGAGTGGCTTATCCGAAATCAAGAAACAAAATTGGATGTTAATCTATAGGTGGATGGCTATTTTCAGAACTATGATTTTTTGAAAATTTCGAAAATTCAATTTTTTATATGCTTTTAAACATTAAGACCCAAAATTTCATGATTATTTGCGACTATTTTTTTATGAAAAAAAACGGTTCAATATTTTTCAAAAATCCTAGTTCCTGCGATAGCCGTATGTGTGCTGAATGTACCATTAAAATTTGAAAGCAATCGATTGAACCGTTTTTGAGAAATCATGGTCACCAGTTTAAAAAATGTAGTTTCGAGAAAAACGCGTTTGAAAGTTCGGGTGTTATAGCTGTTACGCCGCTGACTGTAGAGCCAAAACTAAGGAACCGTTGCATTCAATTTGAGTTTCAGACTTTCAGGACAGCAGTGCCCCTCTAAATATGTGTTCCTCTGGTACAAATCCGAAGATACACAATAGCTCTTGTTTTCCGCCCGTCGCACAGTGGTCCAGAAATAGATTTTCGCGGTCAAATTCGTCCAGAGGTACTTTTTACCCGATTTTAATATTTTTTTTTGTAAATACTCAGCATTAAATTCGAGACAAACGTAAGGAAGTGATTTTTCATTTTTTGTTCAACACTTTCAGTCACAGAAGCCTATATATAGGCTACCTGATTTTTTTGATTTTTTTTCGTCATTTTTTTATATTTCATTAAAATTCCTGAAATTTTTTGCATTTTTAGTTAATTTAGTATTGAAAGAACATAAAAATATAGTTTAATTAATAAAATTCATTATAATATTGAATATATGAATAAACAAACATGAAAAAAACATTTGAATTGCGTGACTGAAAGGGTTAAACAACTTGCTGTGTTAATAAGTTTAGCGGACAAAATAGAAAATTGCGAATTATTATTTTTTATTGAGGTGCAAACAACGAAAATATACTCTAAATCGTTGAAAATGCATGCATAAATATTTACCGAATGTAAATAATTTGTTTAAAAAACAAAACATTTTTTGTAAACAAATTTTATAAACAAATATGTGGTTTGTCCTTTTTTATCAGCGCAAAATTTATTTTGTTATTGAAAACAAAAGAAAGTAACACAGAGAACTATATAATAGAAAAAGTAGTGAAAATGATTGTTTATATTGTTATAAAAAAATACGTAAACATATCGTCAAAATTTACATTTTCTGAACAACCATTTTTTTCCAATCACACGATACTATTATGGACAAATGGATATCACAGTAATATAAATTGCACCTATTAATTATTTACTGCAATTTTTATTAACAAATTATATAAACAAATTGTCCAAATTTGAAGTTTTCTTTGGAATTTTTTTTTCATAAAAAATGGCATGATTATGGACAAAAATTCGAAAGAAAACTTCAAATTTGGACCATTTGTTTATATCATTTGTTAACAACAATTACAGTAAATAATTAAAAGGTGTAATTTATATTACTGTGATATCCATTTGTCCATAATAGTATCGTGTGATTGGAAAAAAAAAATTTTGTTCGGAAAATGTAAATTTTGACGATATGTTTACGTATTTTATTTATAACAATTATAAACATTCATTTTTACTACTTTTTTATTATATAGTTCTCTGTGTTAATTTCTTTTGTTTTCAATAACAAAATAAATTTTGCGCTGTGAAAAAAGGACAAACCACATATGGGTAATTGTCAAATTGTAGGCAAATTTCAGCACCTACAGTGGCAATCATATTATTATTAGGAATTAAATATTTCATAACGGAAATCGATCTTATCACATGTAACTATTTTAAATCCAAAAGGGGCAGTTATGAAAATAAGAAATAATAATGAATCCATGGGCACGCGCATATAATCAGTCGTACGCTGTTCTATTGTACCGTACGGTAATGATGCGAGAAAAATGTTAAAGTTTAACCTTTTTTATTGTTTATAAAAAAATAAAAAATTGTAATTATCAAAAACTTATGAAAGAAAACACCACCAAGCAAGTAACGGAATTGTTTTCATAAATTTTTTTCACTCCGAAAATGGTTTTTAACGCACGTACGGTAATGACGTTTTTGTTCTCAAGATGCACTTTTCAGTTTTGATATCGGATTCACAGAAAAGAGAGTTAATATTTTAAGCTCAATTTTATAGAAACTTGTATTAAACAATACGCCTAATATTTTTGTATTTATTACTCTACTGTAACTACAATATTTTACTAAAAAAACAGACGTACAGTAATGACTTCTCAAATGGAAAAAATTGAGGGACAGCCATCAAGGCTTTTAAAATATTATTTATTTGAATGAAAAAAATGTGCCTACATTAAATTTATGTTCATTTGAAGTTTACAAACTTGATACGTTAAGCGTTTTTCACGTTACTGTCTAAAAAAACGGAGAAAATCAGTTTATCCTTGTGCAAAGTGAGGTTGGGACGCCGTACGGTAATGACGTTTCGGGTGTTCTTATATTAAATTAAAGTAAATAGGAACAGAAATGCTTGCGCCTCAATAAAAAATAATAATTTGCAATTTCCTATTTTTTCCGCCATATTTATTAACACAGCAACTTGTTTAAACAAAAAATGAAAAATCGCTTTCCTTAACTTTGTTTCGAATTTAATGCTGAGTATTTACAAAAAAAAACTTAAAATCGGGTGAAAAGTACGACCTCTGGACGAATTTGACCGCGAAAATCCATTTCTGGACCACTGTGCGTCGAGCGGTCGGCCGCGCGCTCTTAACTGCTGAACTTTCCAACGACTTTGAATTTCGGAAAATTACTTAACCAGTATATTCTATACATACTCTAGATTGGATTTATGCAACAACAAAAAATCGATTTTTTGAAACCGTCACACGGGATGACCCCCTTAAATCTTCAATTTCAAAAAACTATATAAAGGACATATATTATAGGGAATTGGTTACCACTATCGTGAAGTTGATAAAATCCCCTTCAGAATTCGTTAGTCACAAACTTTATATGGTTTGCTTTTGATGCAATAACATTTAATTGAAAAATGGTCTGTTTATAATTAACTGTACCAACTACCACTGCCCATATATCGGTAACCATGCAATATGGTGGCTTATGGTTTTGCCGAGGGGTTTACATCTACAATAGGGTTTAATAGTACATACGACAATTTTTCGCAGTCGCAAGAAAATTGAAAAAATATTTGTTTTATGTAACAATAATTAACATTCTAGTTATTATACAATTTTGCTTTAAACTACGATTTTTTAGGTATTTTTTAATGTAATTCTGTTTGGCATCTCGCGTCGTTTGGCTGAAAATTCAAATTTTTCTGTTTGTCAGTAGCCGGAAAATAGAATATTTGATTTTTTTGAAACTTTATCACGATTACAAAAAGAAATATTAGTTTCACCATAAAATTGTTGCGAGTAATTTCATAGATCTTTTTAAGGTGAATAATTTTTGTTCTTAGCATTTTTTCCGTATCTCACATAGTTTTTATGGAAAATGGAATTATTTTTAAAGCGTGATGATGATTAAAATAAAAGCTATATGTCTGGTCAAAATGAGATTAAGTGAATTTGTAGATCTTTTTGAGATAAATGATTTTTCTCGAAATTTTTCTTCGTTTCTCACATAGTTTGGTCAAAAATGGATTTTTTTAATTATTTTTAAAATAATATCAAGATTAAGACAATAAATGTTCGTTTTACCAAGTAATGGTCTGTAGTAAATTTGTAGATCTTTTCAAAATGAGCAATTTTGCTTTCCAACCATTTTTTCGTATCTCGTATAGTTTTGATGGAAAATGAAATGTTTTATTTTAGAAAAACCTTTTTCACTGAATAAAACCAGAACTCTTGGTAAAAAATGGCTGGTTAATAAATTCGTCTATTCATTTTAGACCTTAAAAAAGTGTGCCAAAACTAAATCAAATCTGATCATTTTTTGAAAATTATCGTGCTTACAAACCGCTACTACTACAGACATAGACACCTTCGCAAAAATAATTTTTTCTGACACTGGGGGTATCAAAACGTGGCCGTTTCAATGAAGAACAAACATGTTATAATATTGAAAGATGAATTTAATGAATGAAAGAAAGTTGAGTATGTTCTAAATTACTGAATTATTAGCTTGCCTTCATGTTTTTGACTATTTTCGTCCTGAATTATTTATTGTCCTTAATTGCGGTTCAGACACTCTTCTATTTCCCTTTTACTCAATGCGGTAAAAAGAAAAAGTTGAGAGATACATTTTTACATTTTTTGTGTGTATATTTTTTGTTGAGACCGTATTTTGTTCTCCTCTCTCTAATTCCTGGCCGTATTCCACATATTCGTATGGTACGAGCATCGCTTCCACGATATTGCGTATTTGAGAACGTGCCTCATGATTTCGCTTCCGATAACACGATTACAGAGATGCCCCTCTCGACCCGCCCTGTCTATCGCTACACTGGAGTATATCAGTATAGGACCTGTCGTCTCACTCTCACCCTTCCCCACGGTCCTGAACTGACAGAGTAGCTCTTATCCCTTGCAATTACTTCCCATTATCTGGGTATTAGGATTCCCCCCAACTGGAAGCACGGTGAATTTTAGACTCCGCCTGGAATCGACAGGGTCTGCTCCTTCCATAAATGTACTTCGGCAAGATTCTGCATCAAGTTCAATTTGCGGTTCCATCTTGTTTCATTAAAATCAACAACATTCATAATTGTCGCTTCTCTATCATCTGAGGATCTCTGATTTCTCGAGAGAAGCACTTTACTCACCCTATGATCAATTTTTATCATTATACACATAAGGCATTCCATTTCATATGAATGAAGTGCCCAAAATAAATGTTTTTCGATTTTCTTAAAACTGCGATAAATATTGTGGTACTATAGGATCCTTTTGTAGGTATAAAACCATTTCCCCATGAAGGTGACCCTTCAAATACGTGGTTATTTCTTTCAATATTCTCTTGGTCCCAGGAGAGCGGCTTTCATTCTAATGGCCAAAAAAATATTTCCTCCAAATTTGAGTCAAATCGGTTAATATTTATCCGCAAACTTCTGTCAAATCCGAAAAAAATAGTGTAGAGTAAAAATAACAATTTTGGAAATTTTTAAAATGGAGGACCCATACAAGATGACAAAAAATGGTATTTTTGCAACACCCACCTCAAAAGTAAGAACTCACATGCCTCTACATGATCTTCAAAGTGCTTTAATCCAGCAGACTGTGTTAGAATAATATTGGCGCATGAGTAATTTGAAAAACAATCGATTTTACGAATCGACGCAATAAACGCGCATGCGCTCTTCAGATATAAACAACTTTGCACACCGACAAAATAAAAATATTCCAAAAAATTGTGTGACAAAAATTATACATAAATTTTGCTGAAAACCACCATACGGGATTAGAAATTCGGTGGAAAGGGGTAAAGCGTTTTTGAGTCACTTTCTCGGGCGATGTTTTCAAAAAACAGCTTGTGATACGCTTGCGCGCAGGCAATTGCTATGGCAATTGCTATGAGGGAATTAATTTTTTTGCAATCTAAACAGTCGTCTTTTTGGATTATTTCAAATTTTTTTTATTTTTAATATGAACGAATTTAAAAGAAAAAGCAATGTCAGGAAATAGGGGAAAGTTGCCTAAAACGAACCACACTTAATATTTTTGTACGAAAACATTATAGTCATCACTTACGCATGCAAATACGTGCTCCGAAAAATTCCAGTTATTTTGAATTTCTGCACTGTAAGTAAATTAACAAAAACAGAAAGGAAACATTATTTTTGTTCATTTTAAGAACGAACTATTACCTGTTTTTAAAGATGTGATTTAATAATATTCGAAATTTTATAACTTTTCATAAATATTTAGTCCTTCAACTTTTCTTACACTTATTTTCTGTTAGACCTTATTTAACGCTTATTTTACGTTTCATAATGTATTTTGCGCAACTAATATGTCATAAATGTAAAGAATATGTTTGAACAATACGCTACGAATAAAATTGATCAATATCTAGTATTTAATTACGTACCTTTTTTTATTTTCAAAAGGGCCCGTCTTAGGAGACCGGGTTGCCTAAGACGAGACAAATACATATTTTTTTCAACTTCGAAGTTCATTGCCTTTTAAACATTTTTTGAACTTTTAAGTGTATGAACTTTGTAAAGCAAACATCAAACTATGATGCCAATAATCGCTTTTGCTTCTGAAGTTCCTAAAAATCGAAAATTTTCGGAAAATATGGAAGGAGCTCGTCTTAGGCAACTTTCCCCTACAATTTTTGGTCATATTTTATGGGTCCGTCATTTTAAAAGATAAGAAAATTTTTATTTTTACCCTACACTAATTTTTTCGGGTAAGGAACAAGGTTGTTCTTCTCGGTTTATAGAAGAATTCGACAGAAACTAAGAGAGTTATGTGCATTTTTCATTTTTTACATTTTTCCCCATGTTAATCATATGAAGAACTTCATGGGGTGTGTAGTGGGGGGGGGGGGGGGCAAATATGAACCAATTTGTCTAACATTTTGAAAAAAACTGCCCCTAGGAGCAAAATAATTTGGAGTTAGATGAATATTATAGTCACCATCCCGTGTAGAAATTTAAATCAGGGCACTACCAGGTCCTGGTAAGGTTGCCTTATTTTATTTAAGGCCCGGATACGGAAATCCGATCGGGCCCTGATGGTGTTTCGTCACGCTCGGAATGGAAAGGTCCGTACGTTGCCAACCTTAGACGGTCCATGTCAGGCAGCCTTTTTTGTGCCTTTAAAATAATTAAGGTCTTTTGCAGGGCCGTGATTATTTCGTATCGAATTCCTTACTTATTTTTTTTTTTAATGAGAATGAAATAAATATGAAAATATGTACGATGAATTCAAAAAATAAACGAACTATTGCCCAAGGCGGCAAGATTCAAATCTTGAAATTTTAAATCAAATCTGTTTCTGTCAAATCTTTTATCCACGATATCAGAATTTTAATAATTATTATTTATAGTGATTAATGTATGTATGTATGTATACCATTAAGCCATTTCCCTTTCGGGGTAGGCGTGACACTACCCGATTCGGGTAGTGTTTCTGGGTGGATAGTTTCTTGTAGTAAAGAACTGCAAGTGTGGGCTCACCACACCCACGACGCCAACAGTACACAGTAGTATTATTCCCGAATGGTCACCCATCCAAGTACTAACCGCGCCCAACACTGCTTAACTTCAGTGATCTAACGAGAACTGGTTTTTTCAGCGTGGTATGACCGTTGGCGATGAAATGGCAATATCATTATTATTTCAAGCATTTTACGTAGCTAAGCACCGTAGATTATTTAATTATTGTAAAAAAATCTCATATACTACATAAAAAAAATCTATATGAATTAATGTATTTCCTCTCTTTTTACGAAAGAGACTATTAATCATTATCATTAGTATGAAAAGTTTGAATAAACTGCGTTAGTCAATAAAAAGGGCCATCTATCCGGACCTTATTCGTACCTAATCAGGGCCGTAAATACGGCCTTTTATCAGATCGCCTTAATTAAAAATAAGGGCAGCCTATCCGGGCCTTATTTGAACCTGATCAGGGCCGT
>CAKNXH010000666.1:0-21492 GCA_932178445.1 Andricus quercusramuli | reverse complement strand
AATAAGGGCAGCCTATCCGGGCCTTATTTGAACCTGATCAGGGCCGTTTTATACATTTTTAAATCAGGTAACCTTATCAGGACCTGATACGGGCCTTTTTTTAAATAAGGCTAAAAAAGGCATTTTCCACACGGGATATTGTATGGTTACTGAGATGTGGGGGTGGTAGTACACTTTGATGTACAGACCAAATAAAGTTTGCAATTAACGAATTTGAGAGGAAATTGGAAAAACTTTATAAGGGTGGTAATCACTCATAAAAAATATAATTATGTATGTTGAACAGGTTTCGATGAAATGCATATTAAAAAGAAAGCGTAGAGATTCTAGTTAATGAGCCCGAATTGACATAATGGACAATTCTCGAGATTCGGAGAAATTAATTAAAACAATAATATAATTATTGCAAGAATCGGAGAGTCTAAAATCAGAACCTGGAAGAATTAAATGAAAAATAAATGAGGAACTGTGAAGTTGGTTCAAGAGGCCGGCGTTTAGGTTTTGAATTCAGCCGCGAGTTTTGCAATTAAATAATTATTTTATTTGATATCTCAAAATCTCCTGGGAAGTATCCATTATGTCCATTCAGGGTTATGAACTAGAAGCTTCAAACTTTCATTTAATATGCATTGAATTGAAATCTGATGATACGTTTTTTGAGATATTCGGGGAATTTAAACTTTAAATTTGAAAATAGTACAAAAAGGACATATATTTTTTTAAACGGTTATCACGGTAACTTCATTTGGTTTGGTTTTGATGCAATAACATTTCATTACAAAATAGTCCGCACACCAAAGTGTAAGAACCAACCCCTCCCCGCACCCCTCTTCATATGTCGGCAACCGTGCAATGTGGTGACTTACGGTCTTGCACCAACGAATAGAACTCTATAAAACAACAATTCACCTCAGTTTGGAGAAAATCGAAAAACAATTATTTTGGGCAGTGCGCTCATATGAAATGAAATGGACCAAAATATACATACATTGGGATGTGTCATATATGACAACGTTTTTAAAATACAATGGCACTCTGAAAATTTTCTTCCTTTTTGAAAAAAAAGAAAATTCATGCAAAAAGTTGAATCCAATCAGATGAAAACTTACACTTCCTCACCAACAGGTCAAAGGTTCAACTTTAAATATCTTTGCGAACTTCGTATTTACAGAAAATATTTAGGGCAGAAGCCTAATTTTTTTACAAGTTTCATGATGGTGTGTAGTTTGTTTGAAAGACATTTTCATAGCCATGTTTTACAGCATTGGTATTGTATACATTGTTTTCATGTTTATTTAGTTGCTCTTTATTTATTAACGCTAGCGGCTGCTGTGTCAGAACAACGGCTGTTAAAGACGAACTCCAAACTACACTATGCCCCTAATTTTATACCTACAACATCATCGCAAAAGATTTCAGCATCGTATTATATTAATTTATAACATTCTCATCGCATTAGGCACTTGACTTAGTTCGTGGCTGATGATAAAAAGCCGGGTTCACCCGAGAAACACGTACCATAACCTCATATGGTGCCTACTAAAATATCGTAGCGAGATATTTCAAACAGCGTATTAAATTCAGAACATCTTTATCTTAACACACACTTGACTTTGTCAGTGGCTGATCATGAAAAGGCAGGCTCACCCAAAAAAAGGTTTTAGAACAAACACAATAATAACCCTAACTATAAACATGAAAATCCGCGTTGAAACCACCAAGCATCGACTGCCGCTGTAGATGCCAAGTAACTGTGTGAGTCACAAGTTATACAGTTGCGGGAATATTTTAACAGCAAGCGAGATTTTATGCTTTACAACACCATCTGTGAAGCGGATCTCGATTACGCGTCCTTGAATTTGTCCTCAGAGAGGCCTTGAATGCCAGGGCAGAAACCATGGAGGAATTAGAAATACAATGGAAACGAAAAGCTATCCACGGAGAGCACCTCAAAACGTTAAAACAATATGAAGTGGACAGAGAAGCATTCAATATTTGGCTGAAAAAGCCGTTCTATTTTAGAAAACGGAGGGATTCATTATAGCAATTCAGGACAGGGTTGTCATCACCAGGAACTATAGCAAGCACGTGTAACATCAAGACGTGGTTGACAGGTGCCGATTTTGTGGAGATACTAACGAAAAGTACACGCAAATATTGATTTGATGTAGCCTTTCGACCGATTGCCTGAAATCCAACTTTGTGCAAGTGCCTAACATCCATCATCTCCGACAAAGTATACGCTCACCGAGGGGTTGACAACTCGTGAAGTCAGGTGTACACTTGTAATGAAATCTCCTGAAGTCTCCTGAGATATCTTAAATCTCCTGAAATATCTGAAGTCGCTTGAAGTCACTTGAATTCACTTGAAGTCACATGAATTCACTTGAAGTCACATGAATTCACTTGGAGTCACTTGAATTCACTTGAATTCAGTTGAAGTCACTTGAAATCTCCTGAAATATCTGAATTCACTTGAAGTCACTCGAATTCACTTGAAGTCACATGAATTCACGTGGAATCACTTGAATTCAGTTGAAGTCACTTGAAATCTCCTGAAATATCTGATGTCATTTGAATTCACATGAAGTCACGTGAATTCACCTGAAGTCACGTGAATTCATGTGAAGTCACTTGAAATCACCTAAATTCATTTGGGGTCACCCATATACCAGGTGGACAATTGGGGGGGGGGGGGTATAGCAAAAGTCGACGATTGTCCACAAAGGGGGCCGAAGGGGTCTATCCAAAGTCTACGTGGACTTAGCTATAGAATACGGATCAGAAATTACTTTTTGAAATACGCCCAGATAAGTCTGGTTTGTACGGTCCCAAATAAACCCCGTAAGTGAAAAATTGGGTATTGCGAGTTTCTGGCCCTGACCATTATTTTTTTGAGGTTTCTTTTGGTAAACACTGTTTCTAATAAATAAAATATTACTTCATTGTGATAATTTGATGTTTAAATAAATTGTTCAAACAATTAATTATTGTTTATAGCCATTTTATCTTAGAATGGAGTGGAAAAGTCTCAGTTTTATCTAAATTTTTCAGCTGGTTCTGAACTTTTCATTTAGAGCGAGGCAATACTCAATGGAATTCAACAGAAATAATTGTTTAAACCATTTCATATTTAAAATAATATTCTCTTAGAATAATCCTAGAATATTGCAGTTCATTCTAAAATTTTCCACTTTTGGTTCACTTTCAGATTATAGTAGGGTCATAATTAAATCAAGTTAACAAACATAATTGTTCAAATAATTCATTATTATTTTTAATGATATTCTTTTTCAATAATGTCATAAAGTTGCGGTTTTTTCTGGAATTTTCAACTCTTCTTCTACTTTTCACTTTGAGTATGGTAACAGGGACTCAAATTCAACAAGAATAATTTTTTAAACAAATAATTATTGTTTTTAACTACCTTGCCCTATAATAATGCTAGATAGTTGCGATTTTTTCTGAAATTTTTAGACTTTTTGTCTAGTTTTTACTTAGTGAGATCATAATGAAAGTTAATAAACATAATTGTTCATACAATTTATTATGGTTTACAACTATTATCTCTTAGAGAAATGCTAGAAAAATATTCTCTTCATTGTTTATTTATTATTTGTTCATAACTGAAAAGCCGAAGCAAAGTTGAAAATTTAAGAAAAACCCGCAAGTTTCTAATAGCAATGATCTAAGAGAAGATAGTATTCAACAATAATAAATTGTTTAAACAATTATGTTTGACAACTTGCTTTATTTATCATCTGACTCTAATTATAAAATTCAGAAAAACCGCGACTTTCTAACTGTATTCTGAGAGAAAATTGCTAAAAGCAATAATAATTTATTAAAACAATGCATGTAAACGTCTAATTATCAGTGAGAAGTAGTATTTTATGTATTCGAAACACTTTGTTTAAAATAACCGCAAAAAAATCATAATTAGCGCCAGCAACTCGCAAACCCCAATTTTCCATTTATAGGCTGTTTTTGGGTCTCTATAAAACAAACATATGGGGGTGATATTTGGAAACTAATTATTTATTAGTATTCTGTAGCTAATTGTGAAGAGCAATGTTGAGTATCAACTCGATTCACCTAATATTGACGATTCTGACTTCGGAAAATGTAATAATCTAAATAGATTGGTTCAGAATCACCCACAAATCTGTATATAATTTTTTTAAACGCATTTAATTATTTTTTTGGATTTGAACAAATTTGGGTCCCGTTTTCCTGAATCTTCGGATTTCTTTTTAGAAATACATAAAAAACAAAAAAAAATATTCACCGAGGGGTTCACAACTCGACTGATGGATTGTACACTGACTTCAATTTATTTCAGTGACTTCATGTGTTTGGACTTCTTGCTTTGTATCATGAAGCTTATGTTTTGATGAAAAACCATATTCTCATACAATTCACAGCTCCTTTTGGCTCCGTAGCTTTTGAATACCAATCATATCCATATTTTCCTCAAATATGATATAAATCCAAGTGGACAGAGGAGCGAGGGGAAGAAGGTTCGTCAAAAGTCCACGCTTGTCCACGCGGGGTGGGGCGGTGGTGAAGATGTAGTAAAAAATTGTCCACGTGGTATTATGGATGGCCCCCTTGAAGTCATTTGAATTCTTCTGAAGTAACTTGAAATCTCCCGGAATATCTGAAGCCATTTGCATTCACGTGAAGTCACTTGAAATCACTTGAATTCACTTGAAGTCACTTGAATTCTCCTGAAGTCCCTTGAAATCTCCTGAAATATCTGAAGTCATTTGAATTCACATGAATTCACATGAAGTCACTTGAAATCACTTGAATTCACTTGAATTCACTTGAATTCACTTGAATTCACTTGAATTCTCCTGAAGTCACTTGAAATCTCCTCAAATATCTGAAGTCATTTGAATTTACATGAAGTCACGTGAAGTCACTTGAAGTCACGTGAATTCCCATGAAGTCACTTGAAGTCATTTCAATTCTCCTGAAGTCACTTGAAATCTCCTGAAGTCAGTGAAATCTTCTGAAGTCACTGAAATATCCTGAAGTATCTTGAAGTCAGAAGTAGGTGTACACCCAGTCGGTCGAGTTGTCAACCCCTCGACGCTCACTGTGTAGCCAACAAAATTCTTACAGAAGAGCAAAAGGCTGTCGCAACTTTCGGGGATGCAAGGACCTGATAACAATCGACTATGTTGTCGTGAAGACGGTGCGAAAACATCAGTGTAACCTGCACATGTCATACATTGATTATAAACAAATCTTTACCTCGGTAGCCCACGCTTACTGCCTTGAGATTTTCCAGACGTACAAGATCTGTCCAAGAGTAATTCAATTTCTGAGTCACGCATCGATTCTCTGGGGTACGAAACTCGAGCACTTTGATCGTGGTATGCCGAGGATCGACCGACTCTTGCGCATTACGACCGGTATTTTCCAAGATGATTCCTTCAGTTCCCTGTGGTTCTGTTCAGCACTGAACTGACTTAGCACGACCCTCAACAACACTTCATATACGTATAGCGTAAAGAAAGACAAGATGGGTTACAATATCACCCACTTGCTTGATATGGATGAACTGAAAGTGTACGCCAGCTCGAGGGTAAAACTGCAGGAGTTAATCAACATCATCCTGCAGTTTTTAAAGACACCCAGATGGAATTCGGGCTAGACAAGTGCAGAGAACTGCACTTAAAACGGGGAGTGGTAAACGCGGAGTTGGGTCTTGAGCATCAGGCTCCCATTGAAACAATGTCGACGAATGAGTCGTACAAATATTTAGGCATCCTACAGTTGATGGAATCCTATTACACTGCTGTTAAGGAAAGCCTTACGACAGTCTTCATCAAATGCTCAAAAGCCATATTGGAAACTAGCCTCAATTTGGTTAACATAATTAAGGCTGTTAAAACATAACCGATTCCGTTTCTCACCTTCTCTTTCGGACTCATTGAATATATGGTCTAACACCGACCTTGAAAATCTAAGCAGAACTATCCGCGTGCAGATGACGAAACATTGAATATTCAATGTTTCGTCATCTGCACGCGGATGGTTCTATACCACGTTGTTGAATTTTCGTCAATTGTGTGCATTGCAGATCATACAACTGAACACATGCTTTAATAGCAAGCGGAACAATCCACTTTATTGCACCATCTGTGAAGAAGATAAGAATTACGCGCATCTGAATCTCGCTGATCCGAATGACACGAACATCCGTGCTCCCCCTCTTGAGTAGATTGCACGGGAATGGAGACAGAAGTCATTACACGTACATCAGCCCTGTGTACAAGATCAACCCAAGGTGGATACTGAGGCAATACCAGTGGCTACGGGACGAAGTAATCAGCACCGATCATATTGTGATCCCAATATATCCATCAAGCACTTCATTGATTGCTGCAGAAAGTTAGCTCATAAAGAGTACACTCACAGAAACAATGATGTTGCAGGGGTCATACACCAGCAGATTGCCTTGAAGCTAAATCGACTGCAGAAATTGGTGACCTCTTACCCACGACAGAAACATCCAAGAGGGCTATACAACCAAGATCCTGATGTATAGTCTCTCGTAATTTCAGGTACGGGTAACGTCCACGTGAGGCTAAAGATTCACCTGGAGAACCTAGAAGCTAATAGAATACTAGCTACAGTCCAAAAGCAGTTTTACTGAACACCTGCCGCATAGTCCAAAACTTTTTGTACTATCAAGTAGAAAGCGGCTAGCTGCCTTTTGGAGTGTCGTTGAAGACCATTTCCTTAATATGTAACCATTTTGTTTTTTAAATTCGACTAAAGTGTATGTTTCTTAATTTTGACTATATAAAATTTCAGCGTATTTTATGTTTGTCGAATATTTAGGTATACTGTCTCTTTTTTATTTATTTTATTCCTTGACTGACCACTGTACTTGACTTTGTCCGTAGAATGACCTCAACACCAGTTAAGGCCATCAGTTAATAATGATAACAATAATAATAATATACCATTTTCTTGCTTTGAATAAATTCAATATCTAAGTACAATAAAAGTCCTAATTAATAAAAGAAAAAGTAAATTATGTAAAAAAATGACATTTAAGGTGCTTAAAAGTTGAACATAAAAGGGTGGTCAATTTAAATATTTAAAAAATTTAATTATCAATTTAATGTTCCTAATTCTTGTAATTTTGACCTTATAAGTGAATCTAGAAGCTTTTTGCAAGATTTTCAACAATCACTCGAATTTATTTGACGATATTGCTACTTATTGGGGGCAAAGTAAAAATGCTCAAATTAATCAAATCGTTTCAGCAAAGAGAAAAAAATTTGTGGGTTGAAATTCGGAAAACAATGAACAATATTTTTTTGATATTAAAAAATGATACAAAATTAGAAATTGAAAACAAAATTTCCTAACTTATAATTTCTTGAAAATATGCAAAAAATGTTTTTTTTTTCATTGAGTTAAATGTACACGTTTTTGGAAAAAGTTGAACATTTAGAATCTAAACTTTCTTGATGTGCCTTAATGAAAAAAAACATGTGTTTTGCACATTTTCGAAAAATTCTAAATTTAGCAAAAATTTTTTTAAATGTATAATTTTTTATTATTGTTCACTCGTAAAACTGTATATATAAAAAATTCGCCATAATTTTTGAACCAATTGAAAATTTTTGTTAAACTTTCAAATAAAAGAAGGAGAGAAGGCTGTAATCAAACAGTTTTTATTTTAAAACGCTTTCTTCAAACTTGAATTTCTTATTCCGTAATTCAGAACAATTTGCAGTTTTGGACATTTCAAAATTGAAATTTAAAATAATTTGATTATTTTGGCTTTAATTTGAAGGTGTACAACTTTAAATATGTATTTCAAAATGATTCAATTTTTGTTTATTCTGGAAGAAGATATTACAGGAACTGTCAAAGTTTTGTTTAAATTAATAATAATAACTCCCGAAGTAATAGGAATTTTCAAAAATGTTCTTGCATTTTGAAAGTAAATTAAAGTAGAATAAAAAAGTCGTACAAAACCTAAAAAAATTCCTATCATACTCGAAAAAGGAATTTAAACAAATGAACTCCTTATGCGACTAACTCCACCTAATCTTTTAGACAAATAATTCTGTTTGTATAAATCATATTCACGTCGTTAAAAACAAAACAGGCAAGAGGACGATGCTTTTGTTCCAAGACAACTTTTTCTCAGAGTGAAATTAAAAAAAAATGATTGGATTAAAATTGATTTCAATTTAAATTTGTTGCAGGTTACAAAGTTTTGAAGTTGAAATGAAGTGACTCGATTTTTTTCAAACACGGACATGGAAAACCTGAAAATGTAATTGAATTGTGGAAATGAACTTCCGTAGCAGCCCTGTACTGAAAAAACACTTCCAGAAACGTTCCACTGGAACGTTCCAAACATAAATCAACGTTATTGCTATTATTATCAATAAATATCGCGTAAACCGTAAGTAATAGGTCCCAATCGATTTCCGTTTATGATATGGATATCATATTATAGTGTAGTATATGCGGTACTTAAAACTCAAAAACGACATCCATTTTTACCTATCTCTTACTGTTCACGAGATAATTGTTGTTAAAAATAACAATAACGGAAGGCTCCCCTCAGGTCCCAATGAAGCGTTCCAGGAACTTTTCCGGAACGTTCCGTGCTATTAGGTTTAGAGAGTTAGTCAGCATGAGAAATAGCAAGGGTGAAATGCTATATGATATAGACGGGATACTAGGTGCTTTAAGAGACTCTTTTAAGTGATAATTGCGATAGGGCAAAACAACTGCGACATAGAACACGATACGTAAGAAAACCCGGTTGAGAAAGTCTGTGCCTCTGAAGTTAGGCATATAAAGAACTTAAAGAATGGTAAGGCTGCTGGTGTAGATAGTATCAACGCTGAGATGCTTAAATATACCGTGGCGACTATATACCTATTACCTCACATGTTGTGCGAGGTAAGTATCGATATGGGAGAAGTTCCAGATGATTGAAAAAAGCCAAATATCGTCCCAATATATAAAAAAAGGGAGATAAAAGCAACTGCAATAATGACAGAGGTATCAGCTTATTGAGTACAGTAAGTAAAATATATTTAAAAACACTTATTCGTAGCGTAATGAAAATATCAGAAGAGAAGACATGGGAAGTTCCAAGTGGATTTATGCCAGAAGGATCATGTACGGATCAAATATTTACCTTGAGGCAGATCACAGAAAAATGTTCGAGAGTAAATAAAAATATATGCAGGTACAAAACGAGTGTGATGGTATATGAGAAACTGAGTGACTGGTTCGATAATATGCAAGGTGTTAAACAAGAATGCGTTATGTCTTAATGGTTATTTATTATATTCATGGTTAAATGTCTAAGAATGGCCCTCTTTGACGAAAAAGATGTGAATCTTGGCAGTGGCGGACTGA
Organism: Andricus quercusramuli; assembly: GCA_932178445.1. Lineage (NCBI taxonomy): Eukaryota > Metazoa > Arthropoda > Insecta > Hymenoptera > Cynipidae > Andricus > Andricus quercusramuli. The sequence continues at coordinate 12,075 of CAKNXH010000666.1, read as the reverse complement.
CCTTGAGGCGTCCGCAGGAAGTCGATATGTAGGTGCGCGTTCCTGAAAAGCAACAAAAAAAGAAAAAAGGCAGAAGCCACCATTGCTTTTTGTGCCAATTTCATAATGATTTTTTGATTTTCATTAACAAACATATTTTCCACGAAATAGCAGTAGTATATACATCCCAACATATGCATCCCAACCCGCATCCCAAACCTATGGCCAGTCCGCCACTGAATCTCGGGACCACACAGTAAAAACTAGGCATCCATTTTTATCTGGGATCCTTTCTGGGGCGTTCTTATATGATCTCACAAATAGTCTATTTTAGAACCAGTTTCCGTCTTGTTTAGTTTGCTAACTTCAGATTGATAAATGATCCGAGATAGCGAACTAAAGTTGTTCAAAGGGTGCATTGTTTCAATTATTCCAATCTTCAATCTTACAATAAACAAAACAAAAATGAAATTAAAAATTCGTAAAAATTAGTGTTGAAGCGTCACTCAGATGTCGCGAACTTCAGCCCTATGGGTTACCTTGGTTTCTAAACTTGACAGTTTAGAATTTGTTTTATCAGATTTAGTTATTGACAGTTGATTCTCATTTCGAGCCTATTTCAATCCACAAATTGACCCTATTTTATTAGATTGGCGGATCAAACTGAGGTGCAATTGTTCTGTTGCGTGAACTGTTTTGATACCAAACTAAGTTCTAAATCGAATCCTAGTTTTTACAGTGCATGAGGGTATGTGGGTTAGCGTTCGCAGATGATAAGGTTGTTATGGCAGATTCAATCGAAGACTTGCAAAGAATGTTGAGCAAACTGAACACAAGTGTGACGAACATGGGGCTCAAAATTAATGAAAATCAAACAAAAATAATGGTGTTTGAAAGAAAGGGTGAGAAAACAATGTGCAATATTTTCCTAAATGATGAAAGAATAGTACAAGTTGATAACTACATATATCTTGGTAGTCTATTCAGTATTCTCTAATGACGGAAAGATAGATGGAGAGATAAATAGGCGTTTAAATGAGGGTAAAAAATTTATCGGTAGGGCGGAATCCATTGTTAGAAGTAAATATATATCAGTTAAAGCTGAAACGCCAATATATAATTATATATTTACAGTCACTGTGTTGTACGGTAGCGAGACCTGGAAAGAAATCCGTTTTGGGCATGTTGAGAGAATGAAAGATGAGCGATTGACGAAACACCCTATTTCGAAGAGACATGAGAAGCCATAGAAACACAAGAGCTTTCATGACAAAATGAATGGACGTGAAGGAAGCTAAAGTTATATTTCAGAACAGAAAAGTGTGGCGACAAATAGTTTATAATAAATGCACACTGATGAGCCTGAGTTGAGAGGTTTACATGACTTTGTGAAGCTCTTTGCTTCTGGTGATCGCTAGATAGATTGATCAGCGACCTGGGTCGGAGCAGTGTTTCGGAATGAACGTGTGATTTAAAGAAGCAACACGGGAACTCTAGTTCAATCTAAAAATGTATACCCCCCCCCCCATTTTGCAAATATTCTAGCAATAAAAGTGTCTAGTGTAGTCTGATATGTTTAGCTACTTTTCTTAAATTTCGATTTGTAAAAATTAATGGACATGAACACAGATTTTTAAATTAATCCGGCCACATCGGAACAAAGTGCTGGGTGAAAATTAGGCATAGCTGCTATATATTATACGCATAGCATGGCGGATGACGCGTTCATGGCAGCGTTAGTGGTCCGATTGACATTTTGTAGCGTCGCGGGTCACGAACGGCGAAAAGCCCTTACACAACATTAACGTCCCGCTAATTGGCAGCCTGACATTTCGCTGTTGTCGTTTCGGGACATTTTCATGACTTAACGAGTCCATCGGGCAGACTAGCCAGAACAGAAGCCTGAAAGTTATATTATACGTGCAAATGTGTATAAGGCGATTATGAATATAGTAAATTTAACTTTCAACATTTGCAAACTTCCCACTGAAATTTCGAAAGCCACTGACGCCACTGAAAGTTCTGTCGTTCTGGCCATTCTATTTCCAGTTTATTACATTACTAACTTTTACTGTAAGCACACTATAATCCCAAAAGTTGTCACATTTTGATCTGAAAGTGGATTGAAGCATTGCACAATGGAGAAACAGTTGATAACTACATTAAAACTACATTGAAAATTAAAACTACATTTACATCTTCCTACGTAAATGTCAATTGTTTTCCACTGTGTACTGATAGACGCTTTGGGATTTACGAGGGAAACCTACAGCAATCGGAATTTTGTTAGGATTCATACTTCTCCCAGTCATAGGTCATTACAATTACAGAATTTCTCAAGGATATCGCGGCACTGACTTATCCTTGAAATATTGACTTCGGAAGTGGTTAAGGTTGAAGAAACCAATTTTGACAAATGAAAAAATGGTGAAAAATATATCTTTCCACTTTATTTGAATAAATTTCGTATTTAAGTACTATACAAAAATTTTGAATGGAAACAATTAGCAAAAAATTCCGGTAGAAGGAATCGATCCAGGACTTTCTGGTATCAAACTTAGAGTATAAAACCTATCACTAGCAGAAGTATGAATCTAAACACAATTCCGAAGGGTGTAGACTGTAGAGTGTAGGTTATTGTTTTTAGTATGAAAAGATTTTATTTTCAAAATAGTAGAAAAATAAGCCAGAAATTTTTGCCAGTGTTTTGTTTCCAATTCTATAAATTATGAAAAGCATACCGCCTATTAAAAGAAAAAAACTAGCTATTCGAATAATGAAAATTAAATATTATATGTGACGTTTCGCGAGGGAAGGGCTGACTTTATGTATGGATCTCTTTTTTATTAGAATATACGAAAGTTTATACATTTAAATTTGCTTTACAAGAATGCCAACGTGTATTGTACCGGAATGCTTCAACTCTAGAAATAGGAATATTTACTTTTATCCCCCCACAAGAACAGAAAGTAATCGCACATATGTGGATTTGTTCCGGAAATTCGGAAATATAGATCAGTATTACAAACAATATTAATTGAATTAAGAATTCTTTTTCGATGATCATTTAGAACCGTTCTTAAAATTGTGCTCCTGGAATTAATTAATCAATCTAGTACTATAAACGTTGGCATTTCTGCAATACAATTTTAATTTATAACCTTCCGTATTTCGGAATGAAAAAGAGTTAACCCTTTTTTAATGTTGACACTTCAATTCATGTTTTTTTTTCTGCTTTTCTTTCTATTGCACCAAAATAATGCAAATTATTTCATTGGCTTAGAATCATCACTCCCGGTTTATGATAAACATTTTTTGACGAGAAAAAGTGATGGGGAGGCTCTGCCGGACTGTACCTTATAGTTAGAGGGACTTTGCATTTGCTTGTGTTTACTTAGGTTTGGCTCGGAGTTTTTTGAAAAAAAGGATGTTCTTTATTTTTATCCAAAGAAACAAATTTTTTTATTTTTGTTTCTTAGGAATTGCAATAGGAGCATTTTGTGGTGTTTGTCCAAATTTGATCGTTGAATTCTGGTTGTTTTTTTTCAGGAATTGTATATATTGAATTGATTGTTGGACGTTAAACGGGATTTTGAATTTGATTTCAGTCTGATTTAAAATTCTTGAATTTCAATTTAAAATTACTATGCATTTGCAGACTGATTTGGGAACGCTTGCGTGTTCCTTTATCTGTCCTCAATGACTTAAAAATGTGTTGGCGTGTGGGGAAAAGTGACGCCTGGGTATTTTTTTCCAAAAACCTCCTAGCCTGGTTCCAGCTTCAAAATCCCCTTCCCCCCCTGGCGTTTCGTTTTTCAACCTGGAGGATTCAACCTGAGCTTAAAATGTCGGGTATGTATCCGGCTATATAGGCTATATAGCCTTTTTATGCAATTCCATACAAAAAAAGTGGGCCCTTTCCTTGCGGAACGTTACGCATACAAATATTTTTTACTAAAGAATCGGCGATGGGTGACAAAATAGATAAGTCCAGGATTTTAGTTCATCATTCGGCTATATTTTACATTTTATTAACATTCGAATTTTTTATTCATACGATTGGGCGTTGCTGAACGGAGAAAAAAGAGTCTGCTAATCTTACAGAATAGTGAAAACATGCGTTTTTCTGTAATGTTTACAGTAAATCTTGTTTGATTTACCGGAAATTGTTGTAAGATGTACAAAAAATCCTTCATGATTTACCAAACAATATTTTTTTACCGTAAATTCTTATAAATTTACAGAAAAAACTTATTTCCGTAAGATCTACATCAAAATCTAAGGTGTCACTATTTTAATTAAAAGGACCCCTATGACAATGTAACAGTAGCAGATTTTTTGGAAGGTGTAGATATCAAGAACACTTCCAGTGCTAGCTTCATATCTTAAAAATTGCAACAATTTGATTTAGTACCAACCACTGTTTGTTTTCATACAACACTTCCACGAGTAATAACTCTCCACAAATAGTTTTCAAAGTGCATTGACGTTTTTTGATCGTGGCACTGTCATTACCATCGAAGAAATTGACTAGGCATCGGATTTCGAGTTAACTTGAACTCAATTAAGGGTGTCAGCGATGATGACGTTGGAGTGGTAGACTGTGATGCTGTTGATGTAAGAGGGTCACCGGATGTGAATGGATGGCTTGAAAACCTCTGGGTGGTGAACCCGGTCTCGGCAAGCGTAAGGTGGTATCCGGAATTGGCGAGGGTGTTTCATCTCCCAGGACGTCGATTTCATCATCATCTGAGTCAACAACCGCGTCGCTGCTGGCTCGAGATTCCCGACCACCCGGCAGAGAGAAATCGACTGGATGTTCTGGCAACAAACAAATTTTTAATATATTTTTATGTTTGATGATTGATCATGACTTTTCGTTTTTCTCGAAACTCATTTAAATGTGAATTTGTCTACAATTCTGATTATATTCAAGAAAAAAATTGTATACGTAGAATTAATTGAAATACATTCTTGTTCAACGAAAAATCTTGTGGTTGATTCATTAAACATCGTTAGAATACAAAAAGAATTGGAAAATTTGAATTAGTTTTTATCACAGTATTGGCAGTGTATAATACCAGGCACTGTAAACCGAATTTTGCCAAACATGGGGTGGTATTTAGTGAATAAAATCAGATAGAATATTTATGGCTATCTCCATACAAAGTTTTGATCCTTAAGCATGTTTAATTTTTCAATTTTACCGTTCATGAGTATTTTATTTATTTTATTTACTTCTAATCCGAAGTTCGGATTGAACCGGATTGAGTCGGATTAATTTTTGACAGATTTGGATCGAACAAAATGTGAAAAAAATTTCGGATTGGTTCGAATTAACTCGGATTGGTTCGGATACAGATTCCGGAATGATTCGGATGATTTCGGATTGGTTCGGAAGGAATTCCTGTCCGATACTTTCGCCAGGGGTATCAGTACTGCACCAGGAGTAATGCAATGATATTCTTGTAGTACTTTCAAAAAGCAACGTTTTTCTGTTTCTGACTTTTTTTCATATCGTGCGTTGTTCCGCTTAAATTGTTCATTTTCGTTTGTTATTTTTGGATTTTTAAAATGCTATACCTCTGATAATTTTATTTTCATTGAAAAATGTCATGAAGGTAAATTATTCGAGTTTCAAAGTACTCTGAATAGCTGTACATAGAATTTTTAAATCTTAAAAAAAATGGTCTCAAAATTTTTTTAAATGCTTCAACTTTTTGAATTTTGATCCAAAATAGTGTGCCAAAGCACAATCCAATTTGTTTTTTTTTCTAAAGTTATCGTGCCTACAGACTACAGACTACAGACAGAAAGGCCTTCGTAAAAATCTTTTTTTCTGACTCAGGGGGTCTCAAAACGTGGAGATTTGATGAAAACCGACCAAGGTCAAATTTTACATAAAACCAATACCTTCTCATTATACTGAGAATGTAAAAATATAAAAAAGAGGATAAACATAAATTATGAAAAACCAATGCTGTTTGTGAATACAACTCTTCTCATATCCAAGTTTTTTTTCTCGTTTGAAATATACAAAAAACATTTAAAAACTACAATTAAGTTTTAGTGCTCAAGAATTCATTTTTCAAATTATTGTGCAAAATGTTATGATGGTATGAACATTATTTAGATAAATCCATAAGATCACAGCTTTATTCGAGTTATTCTTATTTTTTACTGCAATGCAAAGGCTAATTTATAACGGTCAAATAAAATTTAATGACATTAAAATCTAAGAAAAGTGATTACAGAGAAACTTTCAATTTATGAAAATTAACCGAAAAACAACGAAACTTAAGCTGCATTTGTTCAAAAAGAGTCCGAAAGGAAGGGAAGAACAACATTTTCGTATAGCGACTGACTGTATCAATTAAATTTGAAATAGAAATAAACGTGCAGTCAATGGACGTGTATTTTTGGCTAAAAGTAGTTGATTCTAACGAAATTTTTCCGCTTATTTCGTTTCGTTAGCTCGTTTTAAAAAATTGTAAGAATTTTAAAAACTTGCGTAAGACCATACCATTTTTTGACCTTGAAAACATTATGTAGCTGTCTAAAAATAAAATAACGACACCGGATAGCGGGGAAATTTTGTTTAAATCAAGCACTTTGACCCAAAAAATTAATGTAGAGATTCCCTGATCCATAACTTTGAAAAAAGTATTTGAACGCCGCTTCGGTTACGAAATTAGTAAAAAAAGGTATAAAAAACCTTTGAACCAGTTTTATTTTCACAGAGCTCGACAAAATATTTCCATTTTTGTCCAAAACATCCCTATTTATGTTCTACTCAAAGATCCTGCAAAGATCTGAGACGATCGTGAAAATTTTATTAAGCTCCCGTTCAGGCACACCGTGACCTGGTTCAGGCAGAAGGTTTTGCTATTCAAATTTTTCAACACCAATCTATGCTTTATATTTATGGATGCTTGGTATAAGTAGAATATGAAGTACTGCTTCAACAGCTATTGATATAAAATCATCCTTTGAACTGAAAATTGGACGATTCCATGTTTTGGTTGAGATCATATCTTTTTCAGTCGAAAATTCATCTTTTTCGTTTTAAAAGTCAACTGTTTTCTGAAAACTTCGTCTTTTTAGCCTGAAAACTTAATTCTTTTGTTACAAATTCGTATTTTTTCGTTGAATTTAACTGGTTGAAAACTTGTTTTTTTGTAACTTTTTAATTGAAAATTCAACTTTTTTTGTTTGGAAATTCGTCCTTTTTGATTGAAAATTGATATTTTATGGTAGAAAAGTCATCTTTCTTGGCTGAGGATGAACTTTTTTGTTCTAAATGCAATCGAACAAATTTTTCTTTATAAACAATTTGTATCGGTTCGATATGGAAAAAAATGTGTTCAAAAATCATTCAAATTTATTATTGGAATGGTATTTGGCAACAAAAAATTGACGTAAATTGAATGTGGATAAAAAATGTATAAAGCTATAAAAAATATTTAATAGACATAGCACTAAACGAGTCAATATTGGGAGGAGATTTTTCAGTTGTTGAAAGTAATTTGTTCAATTCTGTGAGCTACAATAAGAACTAATTCTGCTATTCAGTTCTACGGGGAAAATTGTATAGTAATTTTTTTCCATACAATCAAATTCCATGTCCAGTTTTTCAATAGCTTACAGATGTAAGCAAATTGATCCTACAATTTTTCATAACCAATTGAAAAATCAAGTTCTTTTTCATGAAAAGTTATCTTTTGATCAAATTCTCTCATCCAAATATTAACTTATATGCTATGTCTATTGGCCTGCCCATGGACTTTAATAGATTAAAAAATAGTTCATAACTATATAAATTATTCATGTACTTTTAAATTCAAGGAATTTTTTGTTACCTACCGACCATTTTACAATTACATTGTATTTACTTTATTCATAATATTTTTATTCACATTTGAATCTACTGTGATGAGAATAGTTTTGATACAGAACCCGCGTACCATCTTTTAGTAGAATGTAAATTTTATGAAACTGTAAGATTTTCATGTACAAGCGAAAGTAGGGATATGTGTGACATAAGGAATGCCTGGCTGAATATCTAGATATCCCTGAAAAAATTCTATCAAAAAATTATTATGTTTGTTAGTAAGTTTTACGGATGAGCATTATAATTAATTATACAGTTCAAGGTTTTTTTATTTGCTTTCGTTGTAAGTACGGTTTATCTCATCTGGTGCAATGTTTATAATCAACCTTTAATTTTAGTTTTTTGTTTTTATTTATTGGAATAACAGTCAGTCACAATTAACTTGTGATCTATACCTTTTTAGTTGAAATTCATGTATTTTGATAAAAATTCGCCTTTTCCAGTAGAAAATTAATCTTCCTCGTTGAAAATTCACGATTTTGGTTGAAGATTCAACTTTATGGTGAAAAATTAATCCAATTTGTACGAACTTTAAGAATTTTGTTGAAAAGTCATTTTTTGTTTGAAAATTCAATTGTTCTGTTGAAAATTCGTCTTTTTGGATTGAAAATTTAACTAATTTTGATCGAATAATTTAGTTGCTTACAAATTTAACCATATCGTTTAAAATCTTTTTTTTATTGAAAATTATTTCTTCTTCGTTTGAAAATTTAAGTGTTACAGTTGAAGATTCTTCATTTTAGTTGAAAATTCCTTCCTTGATCACAAATTTGACTATTTTGTTGAATATTCTAATTTTTGTAAAAGATTTATTTTTTAATTGTAATTATAAGCATTTCATTTTTGGTTGAAAATGTATCTTTTTTAGTTAAAAAATCAACTGTTATTTGGATGAAAATTTGTCTTTTTCAGTTGAAAATTTAACTACTAGATTGAAAGTTTAACTACTTTGTCAAAAATTCATTTTTCTGGTTGAAGATTCTTGATTTCAGTTGAAAACAATTTGGTGGAAAATTTTACTATTTTGTTGAAAATTCGGTTTTATTGATTGAAAATTAACTTTTTTAACTGAAAATTTAACTTAAACATTTTTGATTGTGAGTTTATCTTTTTCAGTTGAAAATTCAACTAGTGGGTTGAAAATTCATCTATTTCGTTAAAAATTTGTCGTTTTTTGTAGAAAATCAATCTTTTTGCTTGAAAATTCAACTACTTGGTTAATGTTCCAACTTCTTGTTAAAAAATTCATTTTTTAGTTTTTTTTTTGTTTCAGTTCAAAATTCCTCTCTTTGTTTAAAAATTTAATTATTTTGTTAAAAATTCCTTGCATTTGGTTTAAAAATTATTTTTTAAATGTATATATAACTATTCCAGTCGAAGATTCTTCATTTTAGTTGAAAATTCATCTCCTTGATTAAAAATTGGACTATTTTGATGAATATTCGATATTTTTGTAAAATTTTTTTTTTACAATGAGAGTGCAACTGCTTCATTTTGATAGAATATTTATATTTTTTATTTGAAAATTCAACTGCTTGGTTAAAAATTCATGTAGTATTTTTAAATTCGTCTTTTTTGGTAGAAAATTAATCTTCTCGTTTAAAACTTTATATTTTTGGTTAAATATTCAATTATTTGGTTAAAAATTAATCTGATTAAAACATATTCCACTTTGAAGAAAATTCAACAATTTTGTGAAAAAGTCTTGTTTTTGTTAAAAGTTCAACGGTTTTGCTAAAAATTAATCTTTCTGGGTTAAAAATTCAAGGATTTGGTGGATAATTAACATTTTTTTTTCGAAAGAAAAACAATTTTGTTGAAAAGTATCCTTTTTGTTTAAAAAGTTAAAAGGTTTTGTTGAAAATTCGTCTTTTTGTTCGACTTCAACTGGGCTTTTTTAAAATTAAATTTGATTGGGCTGAAATATCAATTATGCATTACATTTTTTGTTGGGAATTCGTCTCTTTTGGATAAAAATTAATTTACTTTGTAGAAAATTCCACAGTATTGTTAAAAAGTCAATATTTTGTTTGAAGATAACAGGGGTGCTTTCCCCTTACCCACGAGACTGTAGAAAGGGGTAGGAATTTTAAAAAATCTGCTTCTATTTCCAGTCATAGGGGTGCCTTCCCGCCCCTACGAGACGTTAGGAAGGAGTAGGGGTTTAAACTATTTAAACTATTTCTTTGGTCAGTCATGTGGGTGCCTTCCCGCCCCTACGAGACGATGGAAAGAGGTGGGGATTGGACCAACATTTATTTTGTGACCAGTCAAAGAAGTGGGTTGCCTTCCCCAGGAGACGCTGGAATAGGGTAGGCGTGTGACCAACATTATATCTGTGACCAGACAAAGGGGTTCTTTTCCGTCCTCTACGAGACGTTGGAAAGAGGAAGGGGTTCAAACAACACTATTTCTGTGACCAGTCAACGAGTTGCCTTCCCGCCCCCATAAGACGCTGGAAAGGTGTAGGGGTTTCAACAACACTATTTTTTTAGCTAGACATGGACTTTCGATTTTTGGTGATCAATCCCCCCTATTTTTGTCATTTTTCGGAAAAAGAAAATCAGTCATATTTTCTCTTTTTTTTAACGTTGACCCGTGAACCTGGGCTCTGGAAATTAACATGGGGTTAAAATGGAAAAGATCGGTTTTGGAAGAAACTGAAAAAAGAATTACTTGTTATGAACTTTTTGTGAATTAGAATATGGTCACCTCTCAAGGAATGTTCAAGGAATAATTTCCTTTCATATTCCTATATTTATTGTGTCCGGAAAATGGCCCAATAAATGCAAAATAGCAGTTTTCTATGAAACTCATGCTAAAGACGTCATTTTTAGAATTTTTGTATGGATGAATAATTTTTACTCGATGAATAAAGAGTTTCAAAGTATTTTTAAAATAATGTCGAATTGTTTAAACAATTTTCATTTGTTTAAGCAATTTTTTCCCCTGTAAATCGTAAAAAGTTATTCTTTTCTGCAATTAGTGTCTCAGTTAACGAACATTAAGAGTAATACAAGGAACTCTTGCTCATTTCAAGACGCACTTATTTCAAGTCTTACCTACTTCAACTACCCCATGCAGGGATATTTCAAATTGCACAGTTCCGTCACCTCCCACCTCGGTCCCTAAGAGGTCACGCCCGCGTCAGTGGCTAACCAATTATTAAAAAGAGGCCCGAAAAGCGGGAAGCCCACGTTGATTTGAATTGAGTATTTTAGCATGACGTTGTGGGAATGCATACGAGTTTTTGAAGAAAATATTATAAGCGTAGAAATAAGTCATAAATGTACGAATAGTAATATTTTTCAAGTATAGAATGTATTTTCTCAGTCATGTTTAATTATGTTGTTGATTAACGACCTTTCAGTTACACAAAATAAAATTGAATATCCAAAATTTGAGGTTAGTGTATCAGATCGATTTGGTCAGAATCGGGTACTCTAACTTCGAATTTCGGATAGTTGATCATATTTCGTGAAACAAAAAGGTCTTCAACCGATAAAAAGGTGAAACGGAATTGCGCGAATGCATTCTACACTTGAAAAATATTACTATTCAGTCCTATGTCAAGATGTATCAAATATGCTAACCTTCCTGACATTTCCAGCTATCCTATCATGACTGTGACGTCATGCTAAAAAATTTCATGCGCAAACGCAAGGATGCACACATGCTTACAGCGCGCGCATTGGTACGAGGCCGGGCAGCCAATGAACGTGGCTAGACAAAATCACCCGAGGACTTGTGGTAGAGGTGGGGACCCCTCGAGCCTTGAAATACACAAATGTTTAAGTTTCGCGCCCCTTGAAATAGGCAAGAGTTCACTGTATTTGTTTGTTTAAAATTATTCGCAAATATTTGAACGATTAATAATAACTCACTTGCGCCTTTTCCTAGGGAATGTGGAGAAAAATGTACATTTCTCGAATCTCTTACACTATGTCGTTTATTATTCAGTATTTCCTTATTTCGAAATTATACCCTATATTGTTTAACAGTTAAATTCAATTGTTCTGAAAGAAGTATAGTCCCTTTTTTCAAAATTAATTCTCTGTTCTTTTTTATTCATATACAGGGTGTCCTATGAACATGCCGGTACTGGGTGATAGAGGACAAAAAAAGAAACAGAAAAGTCCTCTGGCAAAATTTGATCTGGGCCTTAGTTTGGGCACAGTAAAGCTTCAAAGTTGGGCATAATGAAC
>CAKNXH010000665.1:120028-147836 GCA_932178445.1 Andricus quercusramuli | reverse complement strand
CTCAGGAGTTCGTTCTTTTGCCTATTTTCAGGCAAATCCTGTAACGCGCAGATTACAATATTTAATAATATTTGATATTTCAACTAAAAACTTCTTTAATTTTAAATTTTTAGCAAAAAATTGAATCCTTAACAAAATACATGAATTTTCAACCAAATAGTTAAATTTTCAAATAGAAGAGTTATATGTCACATGTTCCACTATGAATAGTATCCCAGATCTGTAAAACGAGACGATAAATAAAGAGAAAATAAATTAGATTTTTCTGATTTTATTACTATTGGAAAATACAGAGTGGCCACAGGTCAGGGAAAACGTGGAAATCAGGTAAAAGTCAGCGAATTTCTGTAAGGAGTCGTCCATAAATTTCGTTTCCCAATTTTAAAGGTAAGGGGGTCACGCCAAAATTACAGTTTTGCAATTTTTGATAGCGTATAAAAATGTAAAATCTTAATTATTATAAATTTCAAGAGAGACCGTGTGATATGTAGGACTGCAAATTTACAATTACATCAGAAAACATGCTTCAAACGGTTTGTCCACTTTGCAATACTTTCGCAATTTTTCATGGTGTATAAAAAATGTAAAATCCTAATTATCGTTAATTCCAAAAGGTTCAATATGAGCTGTGGGGTTGTAATATTAGTATGAGATGCAGGAAATTATTTGATTCATTTGCAACCTGGGTTTAAAACTTTTGCAATTTTTCTAACAGTGATATGCTGTAAATAAAAATGTATACGCTTTTCATACAGAAGAAAGTATTTTCCGTGCAACTTAAAAGGTTGAAAATTTGCATAGCTCTTCGAGATAATGTTTAAAACTTCCTGCCAATTTGCAGAACTCTTATGCCATTTTTGTCTTCAAGCTATTGATGAAAACATTGATTTTTTTTTAAATTTCTATGTTCCGTATCTCTGAAATGGTTTCAAATCTAACAAATTATAGGACCAACCACATTAAGTCCAAATTAAAAATCACATTAAGTTTGCAAAAGTTTTCAAATTTTCGGATAATAGTTGTGCATAATATCAGAGTATGACTATTTTTAATATGTTCCGGACCACGGAGAGGGTTGCAAAATGAGATTTATTGTTTTTATAATATAATTTATCAATCCACAAAATTTGAAAACTTTTGGACTTGTTTTCGACTAAAAATGGAACACTTAGTTCCATTTTCAGTTAAAAAATTAATTTTCACTTCTCCTACTTCCCCTCCCCTATTTTCAACTACTTCGCATCTTCTTACTACTACCCCTCTACTACCCGTCCTCTCATTTTCCCTCACTTCTCCTTTTTCTCCCCTTATTTCACCTCATTTCCCCTACTCTCTCATCATTCATTTCCCCTCACTTCCCCTACTTACTCTTCCCCATTTCCCCTTGCTTCCCCTACTTTCCCTTCTGATTTCCCCTCACTTTCCGTCCTTGGATAGAAGTACGACAGACGGGCGGAAATCCGATCGAAACTGTAAGATTTTCTGCCCGAGAGATATGAAAAAATTTTTAAGCATAGAAATCAATTCTCATACACGTCGCACTTTCTAGGTATATCAGATAGAGAAAAATCGATATAATGATGAGCGAAAGCGCACAGGTAGAGAATGCGGTAACTGTAAGTGGGGTAGGTAAGTAGAGCAAGCATATATAAGCTAGGCTGTTATATTGCAGGGCATCGTCGAATAATGAAGGGCCAATGACCCGTCTTACCCTCTGACTCACTATGCGCTCAACCAAAGTTCTCTGCAAACTTCTAGAGGCTTCTAGAGGAATTCTGTCTTATCTATGAAATTAAATCTCCAAATAAAAAGAAACTCAACGAAAAGAAGATCCCTTTTATTTGAATCAGCATATATTTTAGCTCTGAAATTTTCTGTATAATTTTACTTCAGAGTTTTGATATGCATTGTTATATCCCTTACCGGATATTACTTTCTCTTTTTTATTTAATTCAGTGTTTCAACAAATATAGAAGGGAAACCTAGAAATTATGCAAAGCAAGTTGTGAATAGCTTCGAATTTGGATTTTTTATCATTTGGATTTTTTTAAATTCGAATCATACACAATGTTGATTCTTACAAATGTAACCCTATTGACATTTCGGCGTCTTAAACTAGATTGTAAACGGCGTAGGAAACTACTTTAGAAACGAGGTCGTAAATTATTTCAAAGGTTTTACGAAGTTTTAAAAGATTTTAAGCTATTTTAAAAAATTGTAAAGAATTTCAAGACAGTTTGATAATTTCAAGGGATTTCAAGAAATTTTGTAGAACTTCCGAATATTTTAAGCTTTATTTTGAGGGACTTCTAGGGAAGTTTGGGAAATAAATGAGATAAAACAAAATTTTCAGGGACTCCTAGCAATTCCACACATTTCAATGGATGCTTACGATTACATATTTATGTATTTTGAGATACCTTAGAATTTCCAGAGATTTCCAAAATGTCAAGGAATGTTAAACAATTTTGTAGTGTTTGAAAAGATTTCAAGAAATTTCAGAAAATTTCAAAAGATTCACGTGTTTTTATAGAAACTCAAATCATTTCAAATGAAATTGCTAGCGATTCATAGCGATTCTAAAGATTTGAAGGGATTTTAATGTATTTCACAAGATTTGAAAGATTTTGTTGAATCTCCAAGGATTTCAAAGATTTTTAGAGAATCAAGCAATCTTTTTTTGGACAACTTTCATGAATAAGTTTGATTTTTTCATATTGGAAGGATTAAAAATTATTTTAAATTATATTAATAGATTATCACGATTTCCGAAAAATTCAGTGGAATTGAAGGGATTTTAACAAATTTCTGGAGAACTTTAAGGAGTGAAATAAATTTTATTTCCCGGGATTTCAAGGGTTATGAGGTAACTTACGAAATTTCCAAGATTTTAAATTGACTTACAAGATTCCCTAGAATTTGAAGAAATTTGAAAAATTTGCCAGGAATGTCAAAAAATTTGGTGAGATTTTCAAAGATTTCAAAAGATGTTAAAGAATTTCACCAGATTTAAGGGATTTTATAGGACCTCTATAGGATATTCAAGAAATTTCGAAACTTTTAAGGGATTCCAAAGAATTTTGTAAGATTTGAAAAAATTTCAAGCTGGATTTAAACGGATTTTCAGAGAACATTCGAAAATAAATTAAATCTAATTTTTAAGAATTCCTTGAGATTCCGAACATTTCAAGGGATTTTAAGGTCATTCACAAAATTTTACAAGATTTATAGGGTTTATTTAATCTCCAAAGGATGAAAGGATTTCTATTGCTTTCAAGGGTTATATAATTATTGCTATTGTTATTTAAAAATTATTAAATACATATTGATTTATATATTTTTCATATGTTCTAACATTTTTTCTAATTAAAAAAGTAAGGGTATGTTTGGAAGTTATTATTAGTTATAAAATATTTTAAACATCAAACTTTTCTTAGTGTCAACAACATAAATTATGAACAAGTTTCAAAACTAGCCACTTTCATGCAGATAAATATTATTTTGTCTACTGAATCATATTCTATAATCTGTATAATAATTTTCGATCGAGATGAAATAGGTTTTTGATTTTTATTTGTTATAGTTACTAACAATTGCATGAATAAATATACTATTTTACCTGTTTTTCACAGAAGGAAACTGTTTCCCCCCTAATGCGAAGTTAAGCATTGTTGTAGAGTAAATTCAACAGAAAATTAATTTAAATTGAAAAAAATGCTATTGACAATAAGTAATTGTTTATGAAGAAATACCGAAAGCAATTATAAATCACTTTAAAAAATATTTTCAATTGGTTTTATGAAAAAAACAATGTCTTAAAATTCAAGAAACGCAAAAATGAATATGTATTTGATAATTATGTATGAGAATAAGAGTTAAAATACATCGATACTTTTTCTTAACGGAATACTCCTATTCGGTTGTCTAGAATAATTTTATTTCTATATTAAAGTGAATAATTTTGGAAATTGTTTATACTTTATATTATTAACACTAAGAAATAGTTAATATCTACAAATGTATTAGATTAATAATAAATTGAAAACATACTTTGAATTTTCTATGTGGAAAGCAATCTTTAAGTATGAAAAAAGTTTAAAAATGAATATGTAATGCAATAATCTCTTAATATCTCACAATAACAAATAAAAGTCATAGACACATTTTTTAAATGGAATATTTTTATTTAGTTTTCTGAAATATTCTTTTGTAGAAAAGATCTTTTTTTTCAATGTGAAAAGTCTAATTTTTACTTCATTTTATAATTTCTTCGTTAACTATAACAAATATTTGATATCCATTAATATGTTTGATTATTAATCAATTTAAAACAATTTAAGAGATATTTGGAACTGGTTTGATGAGCAAAATAATATATTTTGTAAGTGAACCTGCATGGATTCTGATGCACAGAAACTTTATTACGATATTTCGCCACATTTTAATTAATTAATTAATTTCATTTTTGAGCCTTTCAAATTTTATGGATTTCCTCTTCGGATTATTGAAAATAGAATGCTTTAACTTTTCAATCGTAAATAAAAAGCGAAGATAGTCTGGGTCAATAATTTGTTCTTGTGTAGCATTTGAAACTAGAGAACGGGAGAAAATCCAAGAGTAGAAAGAGGCAATGAATAAATATTCCTGCAACTCACACTCCCACGAAAATTGCTCGCTCCTAAAATGATCCTATGCTAAAGTGCACCCTCGTTCCGACCGAAGAAAACCCTTCTCCCCTGTCGACAGAGTTTCCGGCGAATAAATGGATAGCCTTACCCGTTCCAATAACAAATCAAGCTCGTTTGCATGACGTATCTCGTAATTTGGACCCGCTTCCAAACTATAAAAATTATATGTGACCATTTGCACTGCCAAGTATTTTATATTGATAATATCGATGAGCAAAAAATGTCTTATTCTTTCAAAAATGCATAAACTTTTCTTATTACTTTTCTCTGAAATATTCTCCATAGAATAGCAAATATAAGTATAAAATTTCACAGCAGATGTCAATTCAATATATCCTCACGTTTACTATTATATTTTTGGATTTGAATTCATCTCTTTTGGTTGAAAATTTAATTATTTTGTTGAAAATTCAACTATTGTGTTAAAAATTCAACTTTTTCACTAAAAAATACAACCTTTTTTTAACATTCGTCTTTTTAAATAGAAAATTCGACCTTTTGGATTGAAAATTCATCTTTTGGTAGAAGATTCATCTTCTTTGGTTAAAAATTTAATTATTTTCAATTGCAAAGTCTACTATTGCTATTACTATTGTGTTTTTTCTTGCATTTAGTGATTTGAATAAAAATTCACTTTGTTCATGTGGGAAAAACTTTTTTGATATCAAAAATACAAATATACGATATCTGTCACATTTCTTCGTTTCTTTGAGACGCATCGATCCACCTATTGTAGAAACTTTCATGACGTTTTATAAAGTTTAGAAAAAATGGTTTATTCTGTTTACATGAGAAAAACTTTTTTGGTATTCACAATAGGACAATACTATATGCAGTTCATTTGTTTTGTTCGCTTCTTCGAGGCACGCCGAATGACTTATTGACGAAACTTCTAGTTCTCTTATGTTCTAGCAATGCCTGTTTATAAATTTAGAAAATATATTGGTTATATTGTTGATATGCGGAAAACTTTTTTAATATTTTAAATACAATAGTAATGTATATGATATATTTGTTCACGTCT
The DNA here is from genome assembly GCA_932178445.1 of Andricus quercusramuli. Lineage (NCBI taxonomy): Eukaryota > Metazoa > Arthropoda > Insecta > Hymenoptera > Cynipidae > Andricus > Andricus quercusramuli. The sequence goes on along the minus strand of CAKNXH010000665.1, from coordinate 142,124 downwards.
TCGAGACGCATCGATTGCCCAAACCATAACCATAACCTGTCAATATCGTTTTAAAATTTTTTGACAAAATTATTTACCTAACGTAGTTATTCTTCATGAATAAAATTAATTTGGTCATACGGTCATATAAAAGGCAATGTATTCGGATGTTAAAGAATCAAAATTTATTTGTCATGTTTAACCGACGTACGTTTCGACCTAATTGCAGGTCTTCTTCAAAGGTAATTATAACCTGTAGTGATGTTGATTAATCCTTAAAAAATTTCAATTCTATTGTTTATATTATGGTCATTTTGGAGTCCTGAATCTTTGATATTTCTAACTAAGTTATTAATTTCCTAATTTAAACATTTTCTTGAAAATGTAATTTTGTTCGTTCAAATGTCGGTAATAATTTGTAATTTAAGTTGTGCAAATTACATTTGTTAGTTTGATGTTGAACGTGTGCTGGAATCAGGGCCTCTTTTCTGCGTCTAATTAGGAATGTGCGTTGTTCCTTTAGATTAACCAATGTTCCATTAGTGTTTATCCAATTTCCTATTAGTTTTCTTGGAGTGTCACCATACCTCTTCAAGATGTAGTTTAAATAACCCATGATATCACAGAACGTTACTGACCTTGATATATCTATATGTATATGTATATTCAGTGAATTGGAGTATTTCCTCACTGTGAATTTCCTTCAACCATTTAATTAATTTTATTCATAAAGAATAACTACGTTATTTAAAAAACGGTAGAAAAAAATGCACAGTGAAGAAATACTCCAATTCACTGAATATACATATACATATAAAATTATTTACCTCCTTTATGAAAGGATTTTTTATTGTGAATATAACAGTACTGCATTTAATGTAATTGTTCGCGTCTTCGAGATGCGTGGATTGATCTATTAACAAACTTTCCATGACCACTCTTGATTAATCAATAGCTAGTTAGTTAGTTTTGAGACGGACGGAATGTCCATTGTATTGGCTTTGCTATGGTTGCAATATGGGATTAATGAATCGAGGGAGTGATTTTAAATATTAATGTATTTTAAAACACACACACGATTTATCCGAATGCATGAGAGTTAGAAGGTGAGAGATTCTTTCTAAATTTGACTGTTGCGTTTACAAATGTTTGAACATAGCCTGAGGTTGACCCGATCAAGTGTTCTCTGCTGGACGGTTACAAGACTTCTGATTTTTGAAGTATAAATATATAGGGGAGACCGGGGCGAGATGAGCATACGGGGTCAAATGAGACACTGAATTTTCTCTCAAAATATGTGATTTTTTTTGTTGTTTTTTTCAGAAATGGCATAAATAATGATATTCAATTTATCGGAAAGAGAGAAAAAAATTAAATAAAGTAGATAAAGTAAAAATAAAAATGATTGAAATTTCAACACATGAATCCTGTTATTCTATGATATAATAAAACGAACAACAATGATTGAAAATAACAGATAATATTTGTAAACTAAGGTTTGTCGTGAAGTTTATTCCTCGATCTTGAATGTACTAACGCATTTATACACAATTAATTAATAAAAACAGCTAATATTAAAGTTTTAATCATAATTGTGATTTGGGGCGAAACGAGCCGAGTTCGTGGGGCGAGATGAGACCCTCTTGTCTTGCTTGTCATAACCTCTTTATGGAGGTGGCAGAAAAGTTTCTGTTCGCAAGATTTGAGTCGTTTATAGTGAAATTTTTGAAAAAAGATAAAAATTTAATGGAGAGTTTCGGCAGTGGAAAGTTACAAAAGAAAAACTGATATGTGTGGTTAGAAGAGTCCACGACTGATGTTGTAAAAGCTGATGTTTGAAGAAATTCGAGTGTCCGAGCACCTGCAATTGGGTTTGTTTATACATTTTATTTTTTGAATTGTTCTTTCAGCATATTCAAAACGGAATTTTTATTTCTATTGAAAATGACAAGTTGCAGAAGAATTCTAAAATTTATACTCAAAATCATTTAATTCAATTTTTCAGAAAAATCCCCATTTTTCCCGTGTGGAAATTTTGTCATGGCGCTAGCTGGGCCCAAAATGGGAAAAACTTGGCCCCAAATTGGGGATTTAGACAGGACCAAACCACAAATGAAACGCCTAACCCGGCTGGATCCTAACTCACCGACCGACTTGGCCCCAACTTGGCTTTATTTATTTTTCTGGTCTCAACCAACATTAAAATTAAAAATCGTTTTTTGAAATAGATAAATGATTAAAAGCATTTATAATGGTAAAATTGTTTATTTAAAATAAAAACTTAAAGTAGCTGAACAGGTTAGGACAAATTTTACTCCAGAACCGGATTATTCGACGACCTCATTTTTCGCTTGCCATCCCAATCTTTTGAATTTGTAAAGACCGTTCCAAGATGGGAAAAGACCTCATCCTCAGTGGTCTGATATTTTTCACAAACGACGCCTGTAAAATGAAAAAATTGGAAATTTTAAATTAAAGTTCAAGTTAAATTATAATTATAGTTCTTCTAGAAAATGATCCTGAATTAGAATTAATCAGTATGTAATGACTTGAATGCATTTTTCGGAGCAGATATAATAACGTTCTTTGCACTTTTTTTACATTTAAAAATAATTGGCTACAGTGATTCCAGATACATTGATTTAAACCGTAAGTATTTTTAATTGAATTTAGTTTTCAAATATTCCAAAGAAAGTACCAATGACTCCAGTAAGAATTTGAAAATTCAATACTCTAGCAATTAAAATGGCAACTTCAAGGTATAATCTAACTTATAAATTTGATTTTTAGGTAATCTACATTTTATACATTTTTTAAAAATATTTTTTATCTTTGAAGGATCAGTTTACTGGTCAGCAACTTTTCTGTAAACAATATTTCAGAAAGTGTAATTCTGTAAAATAATGTATAGTTTATTGAATAACCAAGGAGTTATTAAATTTATTTTAATTAAAATTTCGTAGTCTTATGAATTTGCAAATTATTTATTCTTTTATAAAAATACAATATTCATATTTTATTTTGAGGTTTGACTTTATTGCTTCATAAGAATAAATTATTGATGATTTATTTACTTACTTTCGTTTTCGTTCTGGAATCTTGGATTGTGGGAAATTGCTCGATGCCTCCGTACGCGACGAGTGCTTTTCACTTTCGGCATTTTTGATAATTTGAATCAGACTTCAATAATTAAGACGGACGAAATCACAAAAACACTCGCCAACATAACCCCAAACCAAGCTAATTGTCAGTTACTGTGTCCAAGATAGGTTCAAGATGGAGCCCGACTGAAAACAGATGCACAGCCAAGTTGATGGCGCTGCAATCAAGAACTGTGAAACGGACTTGGTTCGAGCTAGATTCAAGATATTAACCCTGTTGTAGCCATGAAATAATTTTCCAAGTTGGGGCCAAACTTGTAATTGGGCAAACATTTGGCAATTTCCACACGGGTTATGCAGGGAAAATTATGGTTTTTAGGTGTGAATTTTATAAAAACAGTTATAAATTTAAAAAAAAAATTTTTTGCAAATATGTTATAAATGAAAAATTTCAAATGAATGTTAATTCAACTTAAAATTATAAAAGTTATATTATAAAGGAAAAATTTGAAATAATTAACCAATAAATGCATTTATACTTTCAAATATTTATAAAAACCTTTCCCTAAGTAATAAGGCTTAATTATACCTCACAAAATTATTTGTTAAACATTTTACAGATCATGAATTGGTTTGAATAATAATATTGCTTAATCGTGAAAACAATTATATTTTGTCATGATACTCATTTCCATTCTTAGAATACTTCAAATAATCTTTCATGTGTATGAAAAACACGAAAAATAATCTTCTATTAACAAAAACTAATAAATAGTTTAAGTGTCTCATCTCGCCCCAATACGTGTCTCGTCTCGCCCCAGAGCATGGGGCGAGATGAGACATGTGCACAAATTATAAGTTTCATATTTTTACCGCAATTACTATTTTTTGAACACTGAGTCTTTGATAAAATTGATAGATGAAGGTTCATAGAACCACTAGAACCATGTATAGAACTACTTACATTTTTAAAATCTACTACAGATTTCAAATATTTCACTGAAAATTACAACTATGCTCATCCCGCCCCGGCCTCTTCTATATAAGTTTATTATATAATATATATATAAGTATGGTGGAGGTAGCAGGTCACTCCTTCGCCTGACGTCACATTTTGCATTCTCGGTGCAAGAGTAATGGGAAGTTTATTACTTTGGAAGAAAGTCTCTGAAGGTGAATTGCCCTTGCCAAGGTCTAGGGGGCTATTGGCTTCGTATACTGCATAGAATTAGAAATTTTCAAATTGGTTGGTATAAACAAGACAGTAAAATTTCATACTTGAGACAGAGTTTTGACAAAGTACCCAGCTTAGAACGGTTCGCAGTACAAATCTTATACGGCTATAATAAAGGGATCTTAGCTCTAAGATTGCAGGTTTAATTCTATTTACAAGTTTTCGGAGATTTGAAAGAAAAAGCCTATTGTGCCACACCTTTACATATTCACTCTCAGCGGTTGACCCCAGACCTCTTGATGAAGCCCAGTATGACGACTACTGGTCGCGTTGTAATTTCCTCAGGTTCCATGAAATGGGCCCCAGGGGTTTGTTACCTGAGCCTAGCTGAAGCCGGCACTGGCATAATACATGCAGGGATGTTTCGTCATCCCTGCCGCATTTCCTGCACCCTGTCGTGGGTTTATACCCCGTTTTTATCATATGATAGTTCAAGTAGTTGTGCCCAGTTAGGATCTGGACCATTGTCCTTATATCTTTTTCGGGTAAACCCAGAATTTCCCTGGCTCTGTCCATTCTATAGGTATAACCCAAGATGGATTTTGCCTATCAGCGACCCTGGATATGTTCCTAGTATTCCCAGTGTTTTGTTTGGATCCAACTTTTAATGGCCATCCAAACACAGCAAGACGCTATTCCCAGCAGCGGTTCCGGTCCTATGCATTCACTCGCTGAGCCGCATTTTGCCAACTGGTTCGCCTTTTCGTTGCCCTTGATCCCTGTGTGACCGGGGACCCATATGAGAGCCACATTGTTTCTTCCCGAAAGTTGGTTCAATGCCTTTTTGCATTCCCAAACCAGTTCAGATGTTATGTCTGATTTCCCTATTGCAGTTAGTGTCTCTTGGCTGTCCGAGCAGATCCTAATCTGGCTGCCAGCAGCGTTCTTCTCTATTAGTATTTCAGCAGAGCAAGGACGGCCAGGACCTCCGCCTGAAAGACAGTAGCATGATGCCCAAGTGGGATCCCTATCCCCCACCCTCTCTTGCTGTCATAGATTCCTGCTCCTGACCCTCCCCCTTCCTTCAGCCATCCGTATACTAGATTTCCCCTTGGAGAAGCGGGTTATCATTTGCTTTCCACACATCCCTGCTTGGAATGCAGATGCGGAAAACTTTGGCAGAGTTGAAGCGTTTTGTTATTTTATCTTGCCTCATCTATAGAATCGGCAGTGCGCTGAAGTCACTCGAGAGCCTAGTGCAGGCCTGTCTAAGTAGGGGAAAACTGCTCACCCTGGCGGACCGAACGAACGGAGCGGATATGCTACAGCGTATCCTTATAGTATCCACATCGTATCCTTTCCGTATCATGCAAGAAAAACTCATTAAAAAAGAAAGATGAACATTTCACTTGTTGAAATTCGGATTCTAAGTGAAATTTTGCGTTAAAAGGTCACGGAGTAATCGCAATAGTTTTTCTTGCAACATTAAAAACTTTAAAAAAATATAATACTTATCGATAACGTGGGCTGAAGGCGACTTCAAACGCATCGTCGACGGATAACGCCTATAAAGTACTACTGAATGACGATGCGTTTGAAGTCGCCTTCAGCGCACGTCATCGATAAGTATTATATTTATTAAAAGTTTTTAATGTTGCAAGAAAAACTATTGCGATTACTCTGTGACCGTTTAACTCAAAATTTCACGTAGAATCCGAATTTCAACAAGTGAAATGTTAATCTTTCTTTTTTAATGAGTTTTTCTTGCATGATACGGAGAGGATACGATGTGGATACTATAAGGATACGCTGCAGCGTATCCGCTCCGTTCGTTCGGTCCGCCAGGGCATTCACCATATGTTCGAGTTCCACCACCACGTCCCTCTTCTCAGGTTCAGAGGCTTGGGGATGGTCGCTCTAGTGAAGTTGAATGAGTAGAGGTCGGTGGTGGTGTTAAATTTCCACGGTTTACTCCATATTGAAAAACTGTCAATTCTCCCTCGACCTTTACAGGAGAATCGTCAAAATGGAGCAAATTTTTAAGTTTATAATTCAATCGCATTTTTTTAAATTCCTGGAAAGGATGAACTCTTAAATTATTAATATAATCCTTTTTTAATCTTATGTACAAGATAATGATCTTAATATTTATTACATATATGTACTCCATATTTTAAAAATTCTGACTTCGTAATGTGGTAAGCTATTTTGGATTATTAAATTATCTTGAAATAATTTATATAATTTTAAGAACTTAGGCATTTATAAAAAACCGAGTGTAATTTATTATAGAGCAAAGGCAATGTAGACGATCCTGAGGAGGCTCCATGTCATGGAGCGAAAGCTAGATAGCTAAATAAAATTACGATCAGTATATCAACAAAATTTACACCATCATTAATAATTTTTACCCTGACCAACAACACAAAAATCATTTTGGAAAAAAATTCATTTCTTTTGGTTGAAAATTTAATTATTTTGTTGATAATACAAATATTTGATCTAAGTCATCTTCTTTGGTCGAAAATTCAACTGTTTTGTTGAACTTTCGTTTTTTTGGACAGAACATTCATCAGAAGTCATCTTTTTTGTTTGAAAGTTCATTCTTTTTAATTGAAAATCATATACTTTGATAGTTTTGGTTCCGCATTGAAGGATGGCAGTACCAATTTATGTAGATAACTGACAAAATAAGAATTTTTCAGAGAAGCGAAAAATCATTCTCTAAAATCGAAACCACTATATAAAGATGAAACAAAAGTCCACTTGTAGACTGAAGTGTGTCTGAATTGAGGTCAAAACGGCACGGCTGTAGATTGCGTTACAAAATTTAATTTTCAGACCAAAGAAAACACGAACACATGCTCTCGAGACATAAAGGATTTTAATATGGGTAAACAAAGTTTAATGTTAAAAAGTTAGCCAATTCAGAGGAAATCTACCGAGGATCTTAAGATTAAAATTATATGGGTTTTCAAAATCGGCTTGCGATAGCGGTTAAAAATCGAATTTTTAATGTTTTGCAAAATCAAAAGCATGTTCCCGAGAAAGGGGGATACTGAATGAGAAAGAATAATGTTTAATCCAAAAAAATTATCATGTATCAAGAAAACCAAAATAAAAGAGAGCAGTATCAAAATATGACAGAAATTTTTGCTGAAAATTCGAAACAAAAGATGAAAATTTTTATTTAACTAAATGATAATAATTTCAAAAAATATTAGTGCTGATTGGTTGAAAATCATTACTAACCAAGTTAAAATTTTCACTAAATTTTTAATAAAGCGTTATCAATTTATTTCACTTATTATATCAAAAATGAGATTTCGAAAAAATCCTTTTACCGCAATGTGTATTTGATTTTTTAAGAATTGTTTATATTTTTAAATTCAACACTTTTGTTGATAATTTGTCTTTTGGTTTGATATTCATCTCTGCAGATTCAAAATTTACCTATTTGGTTAAACGATCAACTTTTTTGTTTAAAAATCGTTTCTTTTGCTTGTTTAACTATTTCTTTGTAAATACAACTGAAGGATTAAAAATTCAACTGTTTGGTTAAAAATTCATCTTTTTGGATAAAAATTCATCGTTTTGGCTCTAGAAGAAAAAAAATTCTAAAAAATTTACTTTTTGGCTTGGAAACTCAACTCTATTGTAGAAAATTTGTCTTTTTGGATTGAAAATTTATCTCCTCAGCTAGAAGGTTCATATTTTTAGCTAAATATTTAACTATTTTGTTGAAAATGCAATATATTTCGACTTGAAATCTTAGTAATATGGTACCTAAATTAATTTTATCTAAAGAAATTAACCCCCTATTTTCCCCTATTTTATTGAAAAATTAACCGATTTCCCCTATTTTGAGAAAATTTTGGACTGTGAAGTATGTTATTTTAATTGCTGCTCAAAACAAAGGAATGTTCATTTCGTTAAAGTGAGAAATGATTCAAGGCTCTTTCGGGTGGAGTGTTAAAAAGCAGGCTCGAAGTTGAAATGATGTTATAACAAGGCACAATGTTTATCCGGTGTGATTGATGAGAGCGATAGATCTAGAGGCTAAGCGCGGGGTCGTGTGGGCAATGAAACTACCGAACCGGAAGTTATCGGAGCTCAAAGCCGAGTGCAGCTTCACGGAGAGTAGGAGAGTATAGAACTGCATTATCCGAGTGTTATATAGATTGTCAACACTCGAAGAAGTCACTGACCTATCGGAATTTAAAGTAACATTCCAAACTCAAAAACACTGATTATTTTTTCCCACTTCCGCACAATTGTTATATAACTAGAATTTCATTCTGTATAACATAACATAATTCAAATAGACGCAAAAAATGGTGTTTTAGTTTAATAATACTTTACCTCCTTTACCTCCTTTACCCCCTCTCCTCCCTCAACCCTTCCCCTTAATCTCCCCTACTCTACTTTCCCTCTCCTCCCTTCCCCACAAACCTTCCCCTTATTCCCCTACTTCCCCTTTTCAGCCTCACCTACTCTTCCCATACTTACCCACACTCCCCCTATCACCATCCTCTCACTTTCCCTACTTCCCCTTCCGGGAAAATAGTACGATGAACGGACGGAGGGATGGAAGCCTGACCGAAACTATAAGGGTTTATGCCCGGGGCTACAGAACCTAATAAAATGTTTAATAGTGTACTTTCATGCCAACATTTAGTCTTTTATTTTCGTGTATCTAAAAAAATATTTAGGTATTACTTTTGATCACTACAAAAGGGTTCCAAGTTTTTAATGTTTGAAAAATTAAATTTTTTTCTATGGGCTCGAGCGAATTAATTATGTAAACAGCTTCTGCTAAAAAAATCTAATCTTCTATTAGGAAAAATAATTTTCGATCGAGTTCAAATTTCGTAAGAAAATGTTTGAATTTAGTTCTTAGGCCACTTCAAAATTTTCAAGAGATGTAAACTCCGCATTGTCAAAAGTAATGAAGTTTCTTTAAACGAAACGAGAAAAAATACATGGAAGGCATTTTTTTAATTTTAAATAAACGTTCTATTAACATCACATGGGGGGAGGTTCCAAAAGTCGTCCAAACAAGCGTGATGTAATATACGGACGATACCTTAGATATAAAAATTGAAGGATCCAAAGTTGTAGCAGGTGTCACGTTTTCAATTAACAGAAAAATATGTAGGATGCCTAGGATGGGAGTTGGAACCTTGTACATATATAAAGAATATCAAAGGAAGCATTAAAATTTCAAATTTAGTTGATTGAGAGCAACCGAATGCGATATTTTTTTTTTTAATTTTGAAATGTGCAACTTTATAAGATTTAAAGATTGAAGTATCCGAATTAAAGGTGTTCAACATTTTTATTATTTACTTCAAAGAATTAATCATTTGAAAAATGGGAAGCATGTCAATTGAAAAGTCTTCACATTTTTAATTATTGCAGTTAAAAAAATATAAAGTATCCAAAGGCTTTATGCATTGGCATCTAAAATTCCAAAATTTAGAACGTTTAAAAAATAAGTCAAAGTTGAATTTATTATGGTAATAAGCTCTTTAGTTTAGATATCTTTTATTGTCAGTCGTCGAACGAAAGCTTGTATTTGGCCAGAAATAACTTATTCATCCAAAGAATTTTTCCGTCTATTCGTACTGATATTCCGGGTGAACATGAACTCAAATTTTTGTATGTACCTGATCAATTTTTTTAAATTTCTTCCAAATCTCTTCTTAAATAATATTTTCTAAAACATATTTTGGTTTATTTATTAACATTCGCGTAATCTGCAGCTATAAAATAGGAGTAAAATACCTCTCTGCACAAAATTCTTCAAGATATCCAATGTGTAGAATATTTAATGTAGATTAGAGTGGGTCGAAAAAATAAAATTTTGGAAATCGGAAATGGAATTATGTGGAAAAGTAGCATATTGAGACCCTGAAAAAGTATAATTAATTTACATTCGAAGGATGAACACTTTGCTTTTACTTGTCAACAAAATATAAATTATGCACCGAGAAAAAAATATTCTTCATTTGAGAGTATTCCTCTTATTTTGATGCAATTTTTCCTCTACAATATGGTATGAAAATTATTCCTCTTAATTTGAGAGGATTGTCTTCTGTTGAAGAGGATTATTCTCAAATTAAGAGGATCCTCTTAAAGGAAGAGGAAAAATCCTCTCAATTGAAGAGGATTCTCTAATTCGTTTTAGATGTAATCCTCTCATTTGGAGAGTATTTCATCTACTTCTAAAGATGATAGATTATATAGGTTAGATTTCTTTCAAACAAATACATATACATTTCCAATGAAAATAATATGAAAATTTATTCAAATTACTTAACACTGATTAATATTAATACAATTAATTAACTTATCATAATACTTGATGCGTGTGTAATGCATGCGAGTATTGTTATACGGTAATAGAGGAAAGAACATTATAGCGATGAAGAAATCATACGATTTGTACATCACATGCATAAAGAAATGCATAATCTAAAAATTCACTTACATAGAACGACTGCACATACGTGCTGAGATCCAAATTTTTTACCAGCGAGATCAGCTCTTGATCAATTTTTTTATATTAATAATGCATTGCGCATCCTTGAAAATCCAGCAAACTCAAAACGGATTGACACTAAACAAGTTAGGTTATTACGCTCGATTAACTCCGCATGCGCAAGTTCTGATTTGAGAGTAATTCCTCTACAAATTAGAGGATTATACTCAATCTGAGGGGAAAGTGCCAAAGCCTTCCTTTTGCCATCTCTTCCCTCAAAAAAAGAGGAAAATCCTCTAATTTCTAGAGGAATATTCTCCTTTGGAGAGAAAAATTTGAGAGGATTGCAGAAGAGGAGTTTTCCTCTCAAATTAAGAATATTTTTTTCTCGGTGTGTTTTCCTAGACTCACCAAATTTTTTTCTAGCAAAGTTTTACCAATAGAAGCGTTCGAGATACCTGAAAAAATTCTCTGTACATTACTGTAGGATTTAAAATTATGTTTGGAAAGCAGGTATGTACTAAAAATTCATAATCTCTGATGTAGCTGTAATAAAAATTTGCACAAATTTGGAGAGTCGTTTAAGGCCTCCGGAAATGTAAAAAAAATGGACATCCACGAAAATATCAACATTACGAAAATAAGAATTTTTTCAAATATATTTTGTTAACCAGCAAAACCATGGCGTTTATCGATCGTACCCAAATTAATTATATCCTTTCAGTGTTCCAAACTTTTTGGTTTTTCGTTCACCCTATTGTAGATACAAGGTTGAGTATACGCATGAACTATAACAGTCTTCAGGGAAAATATAATAAAAGGTGTAGAGACGCGGTATGAAATACATAAAATGGCCTGTAAAAATACTCGGAGGCAAGTTCGAAACACAGTTACGCGGTAAAATATATGTTTGAAGACTGTTTTGAAACGTAAACTGCATATTACGTAACTTTGAACGTTACAAGAAGTTCTATGAAGCGTTTTTTCGAAAGAGGAGTCTGATATACATGTAATTCCATAATTGGAAGAAATCATGCCTGTAAGAGGCTTGGGCAGAAATATTTCATGCGCTCCAGATTAATATAGAAACATAAAATGCCTAAAAATTAAATATCAATTTTTCATTCGAGGATTAATGTATTACACCCAATCTTGTACAAGGTAATGTAATAGGATTATGAAATAAATAAAATTATCGTTTAATGAGCTCTTCTTAATAATTTGAAGGTTGATTGTAAAAACTTTTCAAATATCTTCAAGTGACATTTTCATACAGAGGTCATCACTATTTTGTCCATATTGTAATTTATATTAGAATTGGTATCTGAAATCATGACGTCACCTAGTCACGTGATAGGCAATTTGGAGGCAACAACGGGATCACTTTTCCTCTAATACATGCGATGCGAAGGGTTTTAAATTTATTTTGTAATTATTTCGAAGAACTGGAAGTCAATATCTGCAGAATTGATTAGAGTAGACATTTTGAGGGATAATAACGTACAAAAAAAGTGGCTTACATCTATAGTTTTTACGATAAATACATGGGACACATATCCTTGAAATGTGGACAATTTTCTATTTGTGCGTTTCAGTATGCTTTTCACATAAAAATACCCTAATTAAGTAGAAAGTGAGATTTTACTTAAAATATAATATTATTGATGAGTGATATACGGAACATAACATAATTTTAGGTTATGTGTTTTATAATAACGACGATAATAATTCATCATTTGGATGTAAATTGAGTAAGAGGACTTATTTTAAGTTGTTCCTCACATGTGTTATTATATTAAAGTGAAAGAAAATAGTAGCATCCAGTTAGAAAATCATTATCATTCTTTTGAAAATTTTTATTCAATACTTTTGCAATTTTCTCCACTAGGTTGATATTATTTATAATATCGTCCCACACAATTAAATGAAAATTTGATAAAAAGATATTTGCCGGCAAAAAATGCCGTCAGCAGATATCAAGCCCGGACTCTCCGGTTGAAAACTCGGAACGCTACCACCTGATCTAACCGAGAGATAAAAAGCACATCTTATTACTTTGAAATATTACAAGTTTGGTAACTATTACTGATAAAGAAAACTTTCGAGGTGTACCTCTCAGATTTTCTCCAAATTTATATATGTTGTAGGATATCAAAAACTAAGCGACACTTGTTTTTTTTTATCTGCGGAAAAACATTTCTAAGGGGTGAAAACAACCCTTACATTTCACACCCAAAAATGAGTTTTTAAAATAATTTTAACATAAACCAATCAATTATTTACATTGAAATCAATTGCATTGGATTTCACTTTGAATTTCGAATATGTGCAAGGTATTGTCACAATTGAGGGATGGTAACCCTATGTTTAAGGGAACAAAAACTAATTTTTTTTCAAATTTTTCGTTATAAAAATTGACGCTATTATTAAATCTGCGAAAAAACTATACTGTTATAAAGTTATGAGGAAAGTGATGTTGATGTATTTCTGCCTTTTCGTGAAAAAATCTTTAATGGGTGAACTACCCCTCAATTCTATTTATTATTCACACAAAAAAACAATTTCAGTTTTTTTTTCGATAGTGACACACTTCAGGTACGCACTCAAATATTCTGATCGAAGTGCAAAAAAAGTGTAATTCGCCTTTCTAAGAGGGTAAACTACCCTTACGTTAGTTCCATTTTTAAATTTCATGCAATGCTCATTCTTACTTGCAATAAATACTTAATTTGATATCTAAAATTAATTTATGTTGCATATTATTCTCACTCACCACTCGATAGGTCAAGGGGGTGAAAGCAACCCCTAAATGTCACCCCCAAAAAGAATTTTTTAATTTTCAGCTCTAAACAGATACATAATTGAAACCAAATAACTACCAATTAATTAGGCGTTATTCAGGAATGTTATCATTTGAAATTTTTTTGGGGGGATGACTTTAAGTGGTTTTCACCCCTTTTACATATCGAAATGTAGATAAGAACAATACGCAATACAAATTTTTTTTGCATATTAATTTAAATATTTATTGTAAATAATAATGAGCATGGCATGGAATTTGAAATTGGAACTAACCTCAGGGTAGTGGACCCTCTGACAAGGGCGAATTCCACTTCTTTTGCACGTAGATCAGAATATTCAAGTGCGTACCTAAAGTGTATCACCATCGGATTCCAAAAGAAAAACTGGAATTTTTTTTTGTGTGAATAATTTAATAAATAGAATAGAGGGGTAGTTTACCCATTGAAGATTTCTCTTACAAAAATGCTGAAATACGTCAACATTAATTTTTCTCTTAACCTTATAACAGTATAGTTTTTCTGCAGATTTAATAAAAATGTCAATTATTATATCGAAAAATTTGAAAAAAATATTAGTTTTTGTTCCCTTAAACATAGGGGTAGCATCACCCAATGGTCAGAATGTGCTGCGCATATTCGAAATTCAAAGGGAAATCAAATCCAATTGATTTGAAAGAAAATAATTGATTGGTTTATGTTAAAATTGAAAAAAAACTAATTTTTGGGTGTGAACTTCGAGGGTTGTTTTCACCCCTTCAAGATGGTTTTCCGCAGATAAAAGAAACACGTGTCGCTTAGTTTTTGATGTACTAAAACACATATGAATTTGGAGAAAATCGGAGGGCTACACTTCGAAAGGTTTCCTTGAAACATAATTGTCCAATACAATTAAATGAAAATTTAATTTAAAAATATTTGCCGGCAAAAAATGCCGCCAGCGCTACCACCTGATCTAACCGAGAGATGAAAAGCACATCTTATTACTTTAAAATATTACAAGTTTGGTACCTATTACTGAGAGGAGTATTAATGCACACAAAATTCCGAAGGGTGTAGGATATTGGGCTTAAAACCATCAATTTAGTTTTATTTTAACCCCATCTTCTTGCGTGGATAAAATACGACTTCCCTTCGACATGGGCAATACGTTTCGGTGTTTTCGACCGTCCTCTCTTCTTACTCAGCACATCGATATCTCATCGAGCGATTCGCGAAAGATATAACAAAGTCGTAGAAAACTTGGTCCCCCTCTGCCAGAAAATGATTTAACGAACCGATACAATCGGCAGTGAAGTGCTCCAGGACGAGTAGATTAGGTTGTTGTAGTATGGCGTTATGGAAAGAAAGGATGGCCGAAACAAAACTTGCTTGATTCTGGGGTTCCATACCCCTTCTCTGTACCCCTCACTTTTGCAGGATTCTCCTTCATTATCCATTTGTTATCCGAGTCTCAGCCAGCGCCAATAACTCCACCCCCGAAGTCTAGCCTGTGACCCCCCTCCCCTCCCTTTCCCCTTTCACCCCTTTCACCCCTTTCTCTACTTTCTTTTCATCCATTCGCAGGCTTTAGGGGGAGGAACAATCCTCAGAGCAATGTCCGCTTATATAGGAGAATGCAGCTCGTTCTGCCTCGGGTATATCTGCCATCGAGAGAATGCACTCGATAAGACCATTCAAGGGGGACAGGGTACCCTATTGATTGGGCTGCGGCATTCTGTATCGAATACCGACGGTAATTGTCTAACGCGAGATATACTCACCGGACATTCAGAGTTTTAGAACTTCCAGTACTCGACCAGCTTTTAAAAAATCCACGCACGTTATATGCTCTCTGAATGTGAATTAGTAGAAAACTACTAATTGGTAGTAGTTTTATACTATATCAAATAGCACCGATTCGTTTTCTGCTCATTATTAAAAATCTACGAATTCAACGTGTAAGAGTGACGGACTAAATTAATTAATGAATATATACACACAAAAAACTGGGATTTCTATTAGAACCAATTTTTGGTTCTAAAGGAGCTGCAACAAAAAGGAACCTCTCTTGCTGAAAAGGAACCCAAAATGATAAATGGTTTCTAAATGAACCCAAGTGTGGATTCAAATGGTTCTAATAGAGCCTTTTTCTCACTTCTGCCTTGACTCACTTCGAAGATTGCACAAGTTAATGATGTAAATTTTGCTTTATAATTTGAATAAAATAATATTGCACTGGAAAAAATTTAATGAAGAAACTAAAATCATAAACATTAGTAATTCTTGAAAGGAAGATATCGCACATGAAATGTGACAGTTTTTAAGGTTATGTTGCAAATCCGAAGTTTTACACTGCGCATGCACAAGAAGCGCGGGACTATTCAAAATTATATAATGTACACTTGCAGTATTAGGTTAATATACGATTTTTTCAAGAAGCTAGGTATTTCTATAATTAAATTTAATTTGTTTTAAATAAGAATAAAAAACTTTTTGTAACATTTGTCTGTATGACTATTCATAGTATTTATTGGTTTCAAATCGGCCCGCGCTTCTCGGCGCATGCGCAGTTTAAAACGTTGGCAACGGCCGATGGCCATCTATCGGATATAAACAAACTAAAAAGGAACCCTTAATAAGAGTTCCTTTCGAGCCTACGTTCTGAATGATCCCAATTTTCACTTGAGCCGCAACATTACTGATCCCTCAGTTTTTTCTGTGTATACTGAAGGAATTAATACTGCTAATACTAAATGAATTGGTAAATTGATGGTTACTATTTTAAATGGCTGTTTTAAATGAATTTGAAGGCTGATTTCACGATGAATAGAATTTTGTTGAAATTCAATGATAAATTAGTAAATACATGTAAACATACAAGGAATGTGAAAATATAGATATAACTATACTAACCAGCTGCCTTAATGGTCACCCATGGTGTCTGAATCCAGGTGATTCTGCAGTACGTTTGCCAATTGCTGCACATGATGAGCCTCGAAGATTAAATTCATTTCAAAACAACTAAACAGATACAAGTAATTTAACTTGCAAATAAATTAGAGATAGAATCCACTTATTCACAAACGAAAAATCGCGAGAGGACAAAGAGTCACGGCGTCATAGCAGCAGCAGTGTGCATACGACTCATAGTGGGACCGAACGCATATTTTTCGTTCAAAAACGTCTACAGACTTCAATCTTGCCCTGATTTGCGATTTTGTTGTTAATCAATAAGCAATCAATTTCAAAGAGCACCTTGGGCATAGATTTTTGAATTTTCAATGTTTATTTATTATATGTTTACTCAAAGTATGAGAAAATCGACATTTTTTCCATAATTATTATTTACTCTTCAAAAACGGTTCGCATATGATATAGATCAGCTTGAATTCAATGCAAGAGTACTCCCCAAATACAAATAATTTTATTATTGTATGTTTTGATTATTATAAACAAATGAAATTAACAAATAGCCAAATATCGTAATTGTGGTTGAAAGACATTTCTTCTTAGCTAAAAATGCTTTTAATTATTGTGAGAGCAATTGTTAGTCACAATATTCATAAATTATTAACAATTCGAATTGTTATAAACAATTTTTTGTACAAATTTGGATTTGTGGTTTTTCAATTGCGGTTTTCCTTTTATCATCTGAATTGATGCAGATATTTTTAAAAATAATATATGTTCAATTATATTCGTAATAATACAACAATTGTGGATTTTTTAAACTAATAAAATAAAGAAATGTAAAACTTTGGCTCTTTGGCCCGGAAAATAAATTTTTTACACTACAAGTGCTTAACATTTTGGTTAAAGAGATTTGCAGTCTGTATTTCTATGTAAACTTAACAATAAGCAATTTTTATTACCTAATTTCAAATATCACGAAATTTTCATGCATTTAAAAACGTGCCAAATCTTTGAATTTATTTCATTTGCTTTATTTCATTGAACCTATGTTATTTGTAAGAATATCCGCATCAATTCAGATGATGAATGAAAATCCGAAATTGAAAAACCAATAATTCCAACATTTTCCACAAAAATGGTTTATAAATATTATAATAGTTAATTTTTTATAGAAATTGTTACTGACGATCACTTTCAAAATAATTTAAAGTATTTCCAGATGAGAAAAATTTTTTTCAACAAAAATTACAATATTTTTAAATATATGAAAATGTCGTGATACTTAACATTGAATAATAATAATAATAATAATAATAAATAAGAAGAATTTTTCACCATTCACCTCAGAGGTCCGGGGTTCGATCCCTGAGCCGGTACCTCTTGAAATTTTTCTATGTACCTTTACCGAGGTTCTGGTGGTTCGGAACCCACCTTAAGCTGTAGGTCCCCCCATCATGCACTTGACTGCAACCCAGTCCGTGAATGATGGGGTAAAAACCAGGCTTTGCCCAATATGTCAAGGCACACGCTCTCATCAGATGACTTGATTGCATTATAATATTGCGTCCGTGACTGATAATATATACCGGGATAACCCCGTGCATAATATTCAAACAAACAAAAAAATCCAACTCTAACCAAAAATGCCTTCGACATATTGGGCTGTAACCATCTTAAGCCTGAGAGAAAAATGAGTTTCCTCATTTTTATAATAAGAAGAATTGCTAGTTGTTAATTTTACATAAAAATAGTGACCGCAAATCTCTCTCACAAAAATTTGAAGCAGTTTTGGTGCAAAAAATTATTTTTCAGGCCAAAGTGCCAAAGTTTTATATTTATTTATTTTCTTTGTTTAAAAAATCAACAATTGTTGTATTTTCTCAAACGTAGTTGAACATATATTATTTTAAAGAATATCTGCATCAATTCAGATGATAAAAGGAAAACCGCAAATGAAAAAACCACGAATTCCAGATTTGTGCAAATAATTGTTTATAAAAATTCCAATTGCTAATAATTCATGGATATTCTGACTAACAATCACTCTCGCAATAATTTAAAGCATTTTTAGCTAAGAACAAATGTTTTTCAACCTCAATTACGATATTTGGCTATTTGTTAATTTAATTTATTTGTAATATTAAAACGTACAATAATCAATTTATTGGTATTCTGGGAGTATTTTTGCGTTGATTTGAGATAATTTTCATTATAGGCTAACCGTTGTTGAAGAGTAAATAATAATTATGTGAAAAATTTCGATTTTCTCATACTTTGAGTAAAAATATAATGAATAAAAAATGAAAAATCTGTGACCAAGGTGCTCTTTAAAATTTAGTGTTCATTGATAAACAACAACAAAATCGCAAATCGGGGCAAGATTGAAGTCTCTAGACTTTTTTGAACGAAAAATATGCGTTTGGTCTAACTGTGCAACTGCGCTATATGAGAGACCACATTTACTTTTAGCGGTATATTCAAAATAAATTTGAGCCTATAATAATTGAAGGGCTTTTTTAAAAAACCACCTTAGTGCAACTTTTTAAAACACGTTTCATTGGCTCCAAAATTCTGTGAAATTCCATCGTACATTCTCGTGAGGAAATTTTTAATTTGTAAATTGTTTGATCATGCGAGGTAAGTAAAGGCTTATAGCGCCATTCCATTCAACAATTAATTTTTTTTCGAAAAATTATCTGTTAGTTTTTTTTTCTATCACTTCTACTTTGATTTTATGACAAAGCAATTTTTGCATTACTATTTACAAGTTATTAAAATCGTAATGGAGAATCTAGTTTTATTTTATATTAAGGATTCTATGAAATTATATTAATTTTATCATTTAAATGATTGAGAACGCTGTTTTGCTTTCCTGAAATATTTGTTTGTGTATTACTTACATACGTTTACTAATACCCATTCACTGGTTTAACTTCTTTAAATGTTGTTTAATCATCAGGATATTATACTAGTATAAATTAAACATTAAACTTTCCTAATTGAAGCTGAAAAGCCATCAGAGAGTATTAAAAAATATCATAAATTATGTTCCCCGAGCAATTTATTGCTACTTATTGAATTAGTAAATTAGTGCTACTGACCTGATTAGTAGAATACATTTACTAATTCAGTTGCTAACACAAATCTTACTACAATGCTACTAATTGCATTAGTAAGATTTCTACTAATTTAGATTGAGAGAGTAGTTTCAAAATAATTAAATATTTGGGCACATCATTCTAGAATATAAATAAAAAGACCCGTATTCCACCAGTTGACCAAACAAATTTATTTTATTTTTTACAATAACTGTTTGAAAATTAACAGATAATACGAAAGAAATCACAGCCTTTTTTTCAAAATGTATATTCCGAACGACCATCGGTATTGCAATGTTCTTCTTTGACGTGGGAACTCGTGTTTTTTCAAATTGGTACATGAAAAATAATTTTTTTTAATTTCAAACATTTTTTTCAGATAGGTGGTAATAGGGTGACGGACAACTTTGCACGTAGCAACTTTGCACGTAGCAACTTTGCACGTGCCCATATGTGCACGTCGATGGCCGGACGGACAACTGTGCACGTCCATCTGTGCACGTCCAAGACAACAGGAGCCCATCTGTGCACGTCCAAATTTCGACGTTCACAGTTGTCATTTGGACAACTGTGCACGTGCACAGATGGTACTTGGACAACTGTGCACGTCGAAATTTAGACTTGCACAGTTGTCACTTGGACAACTGTGCACGTGCACAGATGGTACTTGGACAACTGTGCACGTAGAAATTTAGACGTGCAAAGATGGACTCCTGTGCACTTTACCGTGCACAGATGTCACTTTCCTAACTGAGCACGTGCACAGATGTCACTTGCCCAACTGTGCACGTGCACAGATGTCACGTGCCCAACTGTACACTTTCATGTCTTGACGTAAGGGTTGTACTTAAGTAATTCAGAGAGTTCAAGGAATTCAGAGAATTAAAGGGATTCGGAGAATTCAAGGAGTTCAGAGAATTCTAGGAATTCAGAGAATTCAAGTAATTAAAAAATTCAAGGAATTCGGAGAATTAGAGTAATTCAGAGAGTTAAAGGAATTCAGAGAATTCAACGATTTTCATGCATTCATCGAATTCACTACGAATTCACGGAAATCTATGAATTCCTTGAATTCTATGAATTTGTCGAAAGTGAGGCTCGCGGGATTTTCAAGCTTTTGCGCATGTCCGAATTCTTTCTCCCATTTGTTCTTTAGAATTGAACGCTTTCTGGCTATAGTCTTGGAAAGTTTATCGTTTAACAGTCGAATTTTGGGCTGCAAAATATTATTATTCAACTAGGAAATATCAATTTAACAAATTTTAATAGATTTATGAATCTTACCGTTGGAGTGATACGTACAGTTTTTATATTCGGAACCAATCATGAATTTTTGTACGAAAAAGCACTTAAAACTAGGCCAATTTATGAGATAAGATAAATAGAGAGAATTTGTAATGTTTTATAGTTGTTTTCATGCAAGTTAAACTCTGGAATCCGTCGAACTTTTTTTCTTGCAGGACATAACACTTCATTTTTCCACTTATGTAGTATTTAGCAGAAAATTTTCGAGAAAATCGTGCCAGGTGCAGCAAGATAATTTAATATTAACGATTTTATCGCAAATTTTCAAAAAGGCCTTTTTCCAGAGGAAATACACGTGAACATTCATGGGCTTTGAACAACCTCTATAAATCAATTGATTTTAAAATGAGAAAAATACGTGCTTACTTTTTTGTGTTTGAATAAATCTGGCGGGCGAGACCAAGAAAATTTGAAGAAAAACATGTGAACCACCCAAATAAATAAACCTTGAGATTTCTCTAACCAATGACCAAGAAAAATGTGTAACCCGTCATTATACATCGCCACATAAACAACAGTAAAACACTCATTAAAAATATTTAAAAAAATTTCTTTTCCAGTTTATTTTTTGTGAAATCATAAAAAAAGGCATAAAAGAAATAAACGATTTGGTCAAATCAAAGACAGATAAGTAACTAGAAAAAAATAAATACCTACCAAGTAGGCACGGTGGTTAGTGGTCATTAGGACGTTCAAAGGACATCAGATGTCTCTATACCCACTGGAAGGCTCAAAGAAGCTTAATAAGATGAAACTATTGAAAAGTAAATTCAAAATAGTACATTGCATATCGAGGGCGTAAAGAAGGTTATTTTGACGAGTCAAAATAGCCGTACGCCCTTGATACACACTGTACTGTTTTTGTACGTGTAGCGGGCCTAAGGTTTTATATAGCGGGCGTAAAGTTTCATGTCAGCCCGGCGGCGGAGTGCGCATGTCCGAACGTCACTGGGCTGAAAGTGGCCACATTACGCCTGCTTCACGTGCATGCAATGGCGCGTTTTTAAGGGGGTCGAACGAAAAAAGATTTTCACATATCTTCAATAATTTGAAAGGAATAATTCCATCAAAATAATATTTGAAATATTTTTAAACTTACTTTAAGAAAGTTAATACGCTCCATTCCACCAGGATTGAATAATTTTAACTGTTGAAAATTTATTATACGTAGATACAAAGGATCACCCTCGTATAAACCCTTACGTAAGGACATAAACGTGCACAGTTGGGCAAGTGACATCTGTGCACGTGCACAGTTGGGC
>CAKNXH010000665.1:61815-118619 GCA_932178445.1 Andricus quercusramuli | reverse complement strand
GCCAACCAGCGTAATGATAACGCAAGCCCTCCCTACTTTCCATAGTTAGGCCAACAATACTTGTTATGGTTGAGCCAACCTCGGAATATAAGGTTGGCACACCATTGGTTTTCAAACTGGCGCAACATTGAGAAGAAGCGTTGGAGTAGAAACTTGATTTGAGCCTTCCGTGAACTAACGCCGCGTGACGCCTTCGTATGAGAGGAGCCACGGAGCCGAAAGGGGGGGATGTGCCTTTAGTAGCGTAGCGATAATAACAGTCTAGTTGGATAACTGCGTCACGATGCATCACATTGCCCAAGTTTACGATCAATGTTCACACAGCCCTGACTGTTTACCCTGACTGAAAAACCGAGAAATGACCGAGGATTTTTTAGACCAGGAAAAATCGAGAAATGACAGTGAATTAATTTTTTAAGTGGGAATTATAGAAATTTCTAGAAGAAAAATTTATCTTATCAATTGAAATATCACAAATCTCATATCACATGAAACAATGCACGTTTCAGTGAATTCTGTTTCAACTTTTTTTAAATTTTAAATTCGACTGATAACTTTTTCAATTATGAAATCATTCAGTTCACAGTCAGTAGTTCTAAAATCTTTCACTTTAAAAATCACCCATTTTAAGTCTCCATTTTCAAGCTTCAATTTTCAATGTAAAGCGTTGCAAAATATAGTTTTTAAGACATAAACAATTAAAATTTAAGAACGTCTGTAACTGAAATTCTTTGGTAAAAATTATTTAACTTGGTCAACTCCAAATATAAATAAATTAACGATTCTTTCAAATTGAACTGTAGTTCAAGTATTTAAATGTGAACAATAATTGATTTGACAGTACAATTCTTAATTTTTCAAAATCGGAATTTTACAGAATCAAACTTTGAAAATGGAACAGTTGTTATTGAAAAGGAACAATACAGAAAATCTAATTACCAAAATATAAAATTCCCGGAAAAGAAAAATTTCCAAAATTTCAAATTACCGAAAAATCTACCGATAATGTTTATTAAGGAAACTCAAATATTCCGAAAGTGAAAGTTTTTAAAACTAGAAAACTTCGGAATTTTCATGTTGACGAAATTTTTAAATCACCGAAAATTTAACACCGGAATTTTCAAATTTCTCAATGTAGTGAATTCTGGAATTCAGTGAATTACAGAAATTAAAAATTGCTGATATTAGTATTATAATTCACCGAAATTTCAAATTTCTGAAGAAGATCATGTTTAATATTTTGTATGTTTGAATAATATTTTTGCAACACCCACCTCAAAAGTTGACGTTTTCATGCTTTGTAAATATAGTACCTAAAGGACCTTATTTGAGCAGACTGTGCGCGAAACAATTTTCGCGCATGCGCAGTTTGAAGATGGCTTACTTTAGATGCTGGTGAAAAAGCTGCGCATGCCCACTTTCGAGATGAGGGACTTTAAACTCTGGCATAGGTAACTTTCAACACTGGTGTTGGTATCTTCTTGAAATAAATTTAGATTTAACTTGAACAAATGTTTTAATGATTGAAGTTTTATTTTTAGGGTTTCGTACCCCCCCCCCCCTACCCCCGGGGTAAAAGAGCATAAACACCATTTTTTTTCCAAAAAATTTGTTTCAACAAAGTTTTTTTTATTCAAATTTTTTTTCCAACATTTTTTTTCACAACATTTTTTTCACAAATTTTTTTTCACAAATTTTTTTGTACAACATTTTTTTTCAAATTTCTTTCAAGCATTGAAAAAAAAAATTTTGCAATATTCGCCTGTGGCTCGAAGCATGAGCCGGTGCTTAGCACACGAGCGAAGCGAGTGCGAAAACGTAAACCTATTTTTCGCACTTGTATCACAAATACCTATTGCGGGCTTCGACGTGAAAAGGACCATTATGGCCGATTTTAGTTCAAGAGATAGTTAAGTTATTCTAAGTCAGAGTCAGAATTATTTTTTTGTTTGCGTTAAAGGATGGAATAATAAAAGGACCCACGCCGAATCTATTGACACTATATACTCTTTTTCTGAAAGCAACCGGAAGTGGGTATATTTCAAGTAACAATAAAAAGTATAACATGTGAGTTTATCGTACTCGCCAACTTTAGATGCGTTTTTCTCGAAAACCCGTTTTTTGAAGTTCCCACTCCAAAAATGCCCTGGCGACTCATTTTTTCAACTATAATGGCCCTTATTATGCTGTTAATTTGATAATCTCGGACATTTTAAATTTTGTAATTTTTCTAGCTTCTTTAACTTTGACTGGGAATACATAAATTCCACTTATCAACATTTGCGGTTGTCTTATTTTTCTCAGTTATTCGACAATTGTGAAATTTTCATTATGTCATCTCTAATAGATTCATAATTAAGGGCATTTATTTGAATCTGGTTTCCTAGGGTCAGGTTTTGCGGCCAAATGGTTGAATGTTTGAGTCTAATTTTTGTACATACGCAATCTAAATATTATTCTCTTTTTCCTCTTGAATCTATTTTCCAGTAAAACTGTTTCTACTTTATTTTTAAATTTCAAAATTGCAATTTCAATGCGTCGGGCAAAGGCAACCTAGCAGGATGCATCTTGTCAGACTTTAAAGGCCTTTATTCAATTTCAATTTCAAAACTGAATTGTCTGAAAAAGCCTTTGATCGATAACGTTCAAAAGTAGTACACTTAAACTTTGAACGTTGCAATGTTAATTTTTGGTTTTGAAAATTTTTTGTTTCTAAGTGGAAGTATGAAACGATTCAACATTTAAATATTTAACTTCTAATTCAAATAGTTTTAAAACTAAAGTTTTAATGAAATAGCGTTCAAACAAAATTTTTAATCTTTTAATTTTATTCTTTAATTTAGAACATTGAAAATAATAGCATGGATGTTAATGTTTCAGTTTAACGATATTTAATTTAAAATCGTTCAAATGAAAAGTGTTGAAAGCTTCCAATTTATACGTATATATTATTGAACTTCTAAATAAAGAATTTGTTATGTTTCATTTTAAAAGTTTCAAATTCAAAACAGTTTCACTCTGAGTGTTTTAATTTGCATTTCAGTTTTGATTACTTCAAGTGAAAAAAATTTCAGCTTTAAGAGTTCGAATTTATTAATTTCAATAACATTGAATAATTTTTGCGAACCGGGAATAAACCGGGAGATGATCGGAAATTTTGTTCCTCGAGTAAAACGAGCACCCTGTTTTCTACATTACATCAATTACACCAACTAGTTAAAAGAAGGCACTGACTAGTATCAAGGAATTTTCCGTAAAACTAACCGACCAACTCTAGCGCTGTACTTCCAAACATTTCGTAACGCTAGCTCTGAACGAGCTGGAAAAGTCTTACGAAAAATTCTGTAACGGTAGACAATTCGTTAAAAGAAACTGCAGTTACGTCCCGTCACTGTAAAACATAAACCACTAGCCTATTTACATCCTAATGCTTTATGTTCCTCATTGGCTATTCTTATTCGTGTGATGGAACCACGTCTGTGCGAAATTAGCGCTAAAACAGGGGAAAATCTCGTCGCTACGATGTAAAGTAAAGCCTCCCTGTCCTGCGACAGACCCTTTAATCATACTTCACATCCCCTGCCGACTGACTGTATCGGCTGCAAGGCGCCAGTAGTAGAGGCACGCGATGGCACGGCATCGTGGCGTCACATGGGTTGCCGAAAGGGTCCGAGCACATCCGAATTCTACCGAAGCGAGGTGCTTCCTTCAGCCACTGGCGATCAGTCTCCCGCGGACCATCGAACGGCCGTGACTACTTACAAGTTTTGCGCCCTTTGCGCAAGCTCATACTTTACTTGTTCTCAACCCAATAAAGCGGAGAAACTTCCGCATGATTCGGTCGATTCGAAGGCGCGGATTCGCAAGGGCCGACAGATTTTTTATTTGTGACTGACGAACACCTAATTTCAAAAAAATCTAAGCTTTTAGCGAGGTTGTGGTAATATCTTAGCTCTTGATTCGCGAGTTCGATGAATAATAATCTCAGGGAAGTTGAAGTTGAGCTGGTGGGACATTTACCCCTGGCTACCAGACTTCAAAGCACCGGCACTTGACTGTGAGTTTCTCTAGAAATGAGAGTAAAAATAAATGACATTTTCACATCAGGGAAAGTACTAACACCCTTTTCGAGCTTCTTTATGTGTTGTTTTATTTCTGTTTAGAACCCTTTATCCAGAGAGAACATGGTTTTCTCATTTCATAACTGCGTTTGAATCTTGCACACACTGAGTTCGTCTAGGGATTAAATACAGAATATATGAGATTTTAATTCAATTATGAGAATCTTTATACAGCCTATTCAAAAGTTTCATATATATTGTCTCAAAATTATTATTTCTTGTAAGAGAAATTATCTCAATGATACGTTATTCCGTAAACTGAAACATAGTTATGAATTTATCACATTTTTCTCTTCATATTCCATACCCCATTCTAGGAATTTCTTTTGAAAATTACTCTCGAGAAGAAACTTTAATCGTTTAGAAACATTTTGTCTTGAAATCAATATGAAGGACAAAAAAGTTTACTGTATTTCCAAATTAATTTTAGTTTGCAATCATCTCTCAATCATACATACAGTTCACAAACTCTCCTTCTTCATACTCTATCACCCTATTCTAGATTCATATTAGAATTACCCTGAGAAGACTGATTGTAAAAGAAGTTATTCAAAATTCAATGGAAGAAGGAAAATCTTTCTTTTGATTCGTATAATGAAATGGTTAATTTCTTCTAACTTATTTCAACCTGAATTCATGATTATAGTAAAAGTTAGGATGTTTCTAGATATCTTGAAAAATTGGGACAGTTGGAAAAGGGAATGGACTAGTATCTCCGGATAGCTAGGAAAATTCAGGAAAAATATTGTTCTACCTAATTCATGAAGTATTATTCTGCATTTTTGAGTATTTTGTCAGCAATAGAAAGGATAATAGTTATGTAATGCTCTTCAAGAAAGGGAGGAAAGCTGTCAAAATATTAAATTTCGTATTATATTTTAAACGGTTAGACAAAAATTACTATTTTACGAAATTTCAAAAATTCATTATACCCACAGAATATTCAAAAAATTCTCAATAATATCTAATCTTTTCAATTAAGTAATCCGAATTATATACCGAGTTTTTAGCAACTTTTGCCTTGCAAATCATCCTAGATTTAGAATAGAATTTTAAATACGTTTCTGGTACATACTTCAACTAACTTCCTTTAACTAAAATATGAATAAAAAATATTGGAAGATTTGTATAAACACTTTGAAAACCGTAGTACCGTACAAATGAATATTTGTGCAAAATTATCTAATTTTACGTTAAGTTTTCAAAGCAAATTAATTAAAACTTGAATTGAAAATACTTCTGGTAAAGTTTAGTGGCGAGTGGATGACATTTTTATTCTTTTCCAACCCTTTTTCCTAGAAACAATTCTTAAGTTTGGCTATCTCCTAAAATCATTCGGAAACGCGCACATCCGAGAATTCTTATCTCTGGCAAGAAAGAAATCGCTATAGAACGTAAGTATGCACCAAAAGAAGGTCGATAAGAGGAAAACTCTGCGGAGGCATTGTTACACCTACTAAAAGCGAATTGCATGCTTTATTCCTTCTCACGTACTCCAGTTTTTTTAATTTTAAAACTTTGTCATCCAACTATTTAAAACTTCTTTGTTTGATAAATACTCATTAATTTTGGCACATGATACTTACAAAGTGCTCTTTTATGTTTAAGGAAGTACATAGGTAAATCCTGCTAAAAAGGAAGGCAAAATTCATTATTGAATTGTCAGTGACCCAAAATACGGAATAATGCCTAATTTTGGAGCATATTCATTCACTTAATGAACAATAAATACCAATAATAAAAGTGTTTAAACAGTTGGCTTACCCATAGCATTTTTTGTAATTTTTATTTTTTCTTTTCCCCCTCCATGTCAGCCACTCCTCAGGTCGTAAAAATGGTCCGGAAAGAGTTGTATACATCTTCAAGTATGTAAATGTAGCTTTTGCACTAACAAAACTCAGCCAAAAAAAGCAAAAAATTGTAGAATTGGCGCACTTTTTTTGGGAACGTAAAAATTAATAGTTTTTTCTTTATAAAATCAGATGTTTTTCATGAATCTGGCCGGTTGTGAATGTTATAGACACTTTTTCTACGTAATCTCTGTGAATTTGAAGCATTCATTTGTTATTCACCATAAGGCGGAGCAAACTGGAACACGTTAAGGAAACCGGAACACTCATCATTCCATATTTTATCATTTCAGTTCTCTTTATGAATAAAAATAGGAAATATTTTTTCATTGTTTTCTGTAAAATAAATGTCAAATTTTCTTGTAGTGACTGTTTGGCTTAGTTAGAAAGTCGTGTTCGAAATAATATTCATATAAGGTTGTCATTTTCTATAGCTTGGTTAAGTGCGCTTTAAGTAATCTGTTGAGAAGTTTCAAAATGCCTTTTTCGAAGTATTTTTTCGATATTACTTATCATCTTAGTTAAATTTACTTTAAAATAACAACAGAAACTCATGTGATATTTTGTCATTAAGTATTACAGAATAACACACACTTTGGATTGCAAAAACTAATTACTCATAGCTAAATTGAATATTTTAATTTCAAGATGAACAGAAAAAGGGTCAGAATTTGTATATGTTAATCATTAATATCTAGTTATAATTCCTTCGGGTAATTTTTTGAGAAAAATCTAAAATATGTTCGGCTTAGGCCCCTCTTAAGGTTTGGCTGCCGTTAGAAAAATCCAAATACGAGATAAAGTCGTTTAAAATTTTGGGAAGCTTGGAATGTTATATCTTGATATTATTTTAAATTGTAATATAGTAAATGCTAGTCTAAAAAGTTTTTTGAACAATATGTATCATCATTCCTTAATATTAATTTTAATAAACGATGATAAACTGCGTGTGAGTTAAGACCTAATAAATCAGAATGAAAGTCATAGAAGTTTGGAAATAAAGAGTGAAATTTAAAGTTCTTGTGACATAAATCTTGCATACAAAGCTTGCGCACAATGCATACAACAATGGTGGGTCCTCGTTAGTGAAGTGAGCCAGTAATAATAATAATTATCCGGCTATCACATTGCTCGTACTTTCAGCGAACAAAACGTCCCTCATTAACCGCAGTTAGCCGTGCATGCAATTGATTCAGAAACCAGTTTGCTTGTGTGTTTTGCATGCCTATTCAATTGTTGTTCAATGGGTGTGTTGATTATCGATATCCCTAGATCACTCTTCAAGCCTTGAAGAAAATTTATTACGAATCTCCGAATTTATCGTAGACCAATTTTAGACCTAAAGACAGGTAGTACAAACTTTTCTAATTTGTTGCGGCTCAGGTAATAACATGATTTGGATTTCTTGTGAAATTTTGTCTTTAATAGAATATAAAAGGCATGCAAACGTGGTTTCATCTAGAAGCACTCGAGTTACACTACTTTTTGCGCCATGACAACTCAGTTTGTAAGAATTTTTACCTGAATCACTTCTTACTCTCTGTTTTTTCTGCGTTTTCTCGATGGATCAAGTTTCTTCACTGAATTTATAAATTGAATTACTAATCCAATACCTAATTTTGATTTTTACTTGGATTATTTTTTTATAACATAATTTCTCTTCCCAAGATTTACATTAAGTAAGAATCGAAATAAGTTATCTAACCCTATTTTTAAAATTGTTGGATCAGTTGTCCAGAGGGATCAAGATGCAAAAAATTAAATTTATAGGTTCTCTACATATATCAATATAACTACTTTCGCTAATTTCTTTCACTGAGGCTATCAATTTGAATCTGCGTAAATTTCTAGAAATTCAAAAAAGTTCGGAATTCGAAATTATTTAGTATCAAACACATCAAGTTGAAATTGAACAAGTTTGAACTTTAAAACTTAAAGTTGCTCAATTAAAATGGTTATTTGTCGGAATCTAATTTTCCATGTTTTGTTTTCAAATTTTCAAAAAATCAAATAAGGATCATTTTAATATTAAAGATTCCTTTTTCATATTCTCCATGTTTTTTTTTATTCATGTAGAATCTTAAGCCCTACAGTCCGGGACCATTTAAATGTCGATCCAATTGGGCTTACATTCCTAATACATATTCTTTAGCTTTTTGCGTGAAATTCAACAGTGATGCGTTGAATGGATCAATATCAATTGTATTTGTATACATTAGATTTACATTGTTACGTAACTGATAGAGAGGCGTTCTCAGTTCTAAATTTAATGGAGGCATGGGAAGATAGAAAAGTGTTTGCAGTCTTCTCTGATATTGAGGTACAGAGAATGGTAGTATAGAAATCAAATATGGACAATCAATATAAAATTGAATTATCTTGAAAATAAATAGTACAGACGCTAAAATTCTTCTATCTTCCAAAGACCATGCATTAAATCTGCGCAGTATCTGGCCATAGTAAGATCCCGGAGGTAAATAGTATCCATCCTCCTTATAGGCTATAAATTTCAGAAATCTTTTTTGACACTTTTCTATAATTACCTTGTGGTTTATATATGTTGGAGACCAAGCTGTTGACGCATATTCTAGTTTTGAGCGAACTAGTGAGTTAAATATCTAGTATTTTCATTGGAGTTACTGACTTAAAATTTCTACATGTTCGCATCAAAAATCCTAAGGTTCTATTCAAACTTTTTATCAACGCGTTTAACTGGTCTTCAAATGTTAGCCTTACATCAAAGATTGGTCCAAGATCATGAACGACAGAAACCCTTGTCAAGCTAATGTTATTTATCACATAGTCATGTATTGTCGGATTTCCTTTTCGATGAAAAGGTATTATGCTGCATTTAGATATATTAAGATGAAGTGAGTAATCTTTACACAAGTTATAAAACTACATTAAATTATTATTCAAAGTATAACAATCTTCAAGTCTCGATATTGGCAGGAAAATCTTGGCATCGTTGAAAAAAGGAATGTTGAATACTTTCGACTTCAAAGTTGCAATTTTTAACGTTTTCATTCAGAAAGAGTCAATTCTTAATTCGATTTATTTCAATTGCTCCTCTTCTCGAATTATTGAATGTGTAATTTTTTTTAATTTACAAATATGCCGGCCATAATATGTTAAGAATAGAGTTTCATGTGGAAACAAATCAATTGACATATCTCCATAAGTTCAAGATATTCGTGCAGATTGACAGAAGTCAAAATTAAAGAAAGTTGTCAAAATCAATTTTTAGCTTTTTGAATATTTTTTGTGCCTATTTTGACGATAACAACACATATTGTTAAGTCTTGAAGATTTATACTCACAACTTTTGAGAATTCGAACAATCTAATTCGTGACGGGATCATTTCGAAATCTTTCGATGTAGAATTGTTAAATCAAAAAATATTTAGCATCAATAAAATTTGTATGTTTCTTATTGATCATATAAACAAAACAGGAAAAACAAGTAGCAAGTATTATTTTAAGCAAAAAGCTCTTTTTTATATTAAAAAATACACTTAATTTAGGATATAGTTAGCTAGTTGTAATGTAGGCGGGGGGGGGGGGGGAGCATGAGGTCCCAACCCCTGGCGCTCAAGCTATAAAGCTTATTGTGCCACACCCGTGTTTATTCTCAAGGCAGTACTCCGAATCCAGCCATCCTTCGCCGAGTGTTTTTTGGATCTCAGTGGGTTTTCTTTGTTATCAACGTTCTGAGATTATACCTCTTGGGTGACAGGCATATACCTATCGCACAGTAAACGACGACCTCCTTTGTTGATCAGGCAAAGTGATCCTCACCCACTCTGCCATTCGGCAGCCTCCCTAGCAGGCTGGGGTGTACGGAGCGATCCCTCTGAGGTCATCAGGTAGATTCGCTGATTCGAAGCACTCTCCTGGTGCATTATGTAAGTGTATGTGTGTGTGTGTGTGTGTTCATTACTCGGAATTGGGCAGCGACCATCGAGCGTGGTGCCTCCTGTAGAAGATCCCAAGCGCAAGAAGAACGCTGAGTTATTTTCGAGTCTTCACAGAATCGGCTTCGACCTCCAAGGCTATTCCCCTCGACATTGAGCCCCACCTTGGTACGATGCCAGCTTTTTCTGAGGGGACCTACAGTTTAAGGTGGGTTCCGATCCACCGAAGCTCTGGTAGAAGTACATAGAAAAATTTCCATTGGTACCCGGCTCAGGGATCGAACCCCAGCCCTCCTGCATGGAAGTCCGACGCGCTATCGTCTGAGCCACCTTTAGGATATAACAAAAATTAAATTCTGTGGCTTTTATATTTAATTATCTTAAAAAAGAGTATTTTGATTCTTTCACATTTTCTCAAACTTTGAAGCTTTTTTCTAAAGTCTCAAATTATATTTATGTATGGGTTGTTTTTGGAATTTCAGGCCTCCCTCTCGCTCTAAAAACCGTACGAATAATTATAAAATACCGGAGAAATGTTGTCAATGTTGTTTATTTCATTATTATGACAATATTCTTCAAGTATAAATTTTTCTTTCACTGGAAATGGAAAACTCGATAAATCGAAGACATTTTTTATAACCAGCATTTTGCAGATATCGAGACATTTGGTGGATGGTGGTCGCTTAATCTTGTAACGCGTACTTTCCGCAGCGACGGTGATCGTTACATACTTCGCGAACATTCTTTCCAGACAACGAAACTGATTTTCTTGAGAGCCTTTTAGAAGTTAACGTTCTGTGAAAATAAATGCGCGTATGTTCTTATCGGCTTCTGGCTTTTAGTAAAACTCTCACTGCAGTTTTAAGTAACAACGAGAAATAAATCCTCTCATTCCCTCCAGAGTATATTGTGGGTAAATTAAAAAATTATAGGTTCAAATCAATATTTCTATGAATATAAGTACATAACCGTCGAAAATCGTCGGCACGACTAGCGCGAGCACCGTCAAACGGGGTAATTTTGGACATGTGGGGTGAATTCGGACATTCCTAAATTGATAGTTTAAATTGCTCAAGGTGGTTTGTTTTAACCAGAATTCAAAACCACTCAAGGCTTGAACTGATTCCAGATTCTTGGAACAGTTTTGAGTAATTCATCCTATCAATTTAGGAATTCATGGGGGTCCGAATTTACCCCACATGTGTGAATTACCATGTTTGCCGGTACTACTTAAAAGCATTGCTGACTTTGAAACGTGATTACTTTTACCTTTTGAAACCTTTTAAATGTTATCTTCAATTTAAGCCAATAAAACTAACATAAGAATAATCTTAACTGTTTACAAAATAGGACTCAAAATGCCCTAGCGTGTCTGCGTGAAATTTCAGTCGGCGACCACCGCTGTCAAGCGCGAGAGCGGCCATCGCCGAGAATTCCTCAGATCTTTAACTCTTGCTGTGACCTAGGAACATGTGGAAAAAACTGAAATTGACGGAATGTAATCTTTGAAGTGTTATTTTCATTTTAAGCCAGTAGAACTGAGAAAAAAAATCTTCGCGAATTCTCGAAATATGAATAAAAATAGCAGCTCTGCGTCAAGTTTCAGTCGGTGATCACCGCTGTCGGCCGCGAGAGCGGTGATCGCCGAGGATTTCTCAGATTTTGTACCTTAACTAAATTTACGCTAATAAAACTTTGAAAACTCTTGTGGGCTCCCAAGATATGACAAAAAATTTCCAAGCTAGATTGAATCGAGTTTCAGTCGGCAATCACCGCTGGTGGCCAGCATCACTGCTTAAGCGACTGAGACTCGACGCAGATATGTTTGGAATTTGTTGTCATATCACGAGAACCCCTGAAGATTTTTAAGGTTTCATTCGCCTAAATTTAACACAAGACTTCTGATTATGCGTGGCCTAAATTTCAGATTTTTTAACAATCTTTCCTAAGTCATCCCACGAGTAATCACGTTTCAAATTTAAGCATTGGAATTCGAAAAATAAAATGAGAATAAAAATAAGATCCAAGACAATCAGAAAGGGATGGGGTAGAAAGAGAAAAATGAAAAGACGTGTGAATTCCATTTCAAAGATTTATGCCGATTTGCGTGCATGTCCGTGACTCGTAAAGAGCACCAAGAAAGTTGTAATTTCTCAATATTCCGCGTAATACAAGATGTGTCACACAGTATTACCGTTACGGGTTCGCTTCTCTTGAAAAATATACTCAGATGCGTTAGTCTTGAATCCTCAATTTTCTCGAATCAAACACTTTTGTCAGTTTTTAATATCAAAGAAAATCGAATTTATAAAACATAGCAATATACTTCCCAATGTTCTCCATAAAGACTATTTCATCTGGTATTACATTCATAGCCTCCTCCAATACTAGAAATAAATAATTCCCACCACAAAAGAATTCTGTCCAGAATTTCCCGAGTCTCTCAGGAAATCCTATAAGTCTTCTGACTGGTGGGGAAGAGAAGATTATTTTGCGATTCCTCCTCATCGATCACTTGCACCTAAAAATGTTTGGCTGAAAATGATACTTAGCTCCTTTTCTTTGTTCAAAAATAAATTTAGACCTGAAGATTAATTTTTTGGGGTTTTAATTCAGTCGTGTATTTTGCAATTTGATATTTATTGTCTGACTCTTTTTTCATGTAATAACAAAAGTCAGCATTTTTTCTTCGATTGCGATTGGTAATCATATAAAATGAAACATACTTAATAGCCCATCGTTCTCTCAAAACAGGGTTAAAAGGGCAATTTTTCACGTAAATAAGAGAATTAAGTCGAAATATATTGCATTTTCAACAAAATGGTTGAATTTTGAACCAAGAAATATTAATTTTCTATCAACATAGATGAATTTTCAGCAGCAAATTAATTTGAGACCAAACCGTTGCATTTAAAACCGAATATAGTTGAACTTTTAATTAAAATGGACAAATATTTAAACGCAAACAATTGCATTTTTAACCAAATAGTAGAATCTTAAAAGTAAAAAAGGAATTTTCAACTAAGAAATTCTCTACCAAAAAAGGTGAATTTTTAATTTGAGAAAATGTATTTTAAACGAAATAATTAAATTTTCCATAAAGTAGTTAAATTTGCAACCACATAGTTGAATTTTCAACTCGCAAAATGAAATTTCAACAATATCAAAATGAATTATCAAACAAACAGTTGAGTTTTCAAGCTAAAAAGTTTAATATTTAACAAAAGAGTTGAATTATGAAGCCGAAAGGAGGAAATCTCTACTGAAACAGTTGAATTTTCAACCCTGAAATATGAATTTTAAACTAAAAACTAATTTTGAACAGAATAGTTACATTTTTCCCCAAATAGATGGATCTTTAAGTAATATAAAAATGAATTTTTAACAAATTAGTTCAACTTCCAACCAAGCAGTTAAATTTCGAATGAGGAAAAATTATTTTTTATCAAAAAGAGACAAATCACTTCAACTTCGAAATGAGTATTTTTATTTTCAACCGTCAAATTTGAATTCTCAATGAAAAATGAATTTAGTAAAATTCTCAACTGAAAACGATACATTTTTAACAAAAAAGAAAAAAGATACATTTTTAGATAGAGAGATTAATTTTCAATCAAAAACAAAAAGAATTTTCAAAAAAATAGTTAAATCTTCAACCAAATAGTAGAATTTTTAACCAGAAGAGATGAATTCTGAAGAAATGAGAGAAAAAGAAGTTTCTTGAGAACAGGGGAAAAAAAAGGTTCCCCAATTTTTCGGGACGACTAGACGCAGCCTTCCGGAAAAGCACAAGATGAGGAAAAAAATCTCGGAAGAGAAAATATTTCATCTAAATGCTGCTTCTAGGCTGCAATTTTGTCTGTCGAAAGCAAATAACACGGACATATCTGTCTGCTTTTATGCATTCACTTTCGTGTTCGATCTAAAATTAAAAAAAGGACGAGCAGACTCCGAGGCTTCTCCGATATTAAAGTACTTTGCAGAATAGGTTATTTTTAAAATGTCTCTCTTCTTTCACTCTCAAACTTTATTGAATTATGTTGCTGATCTTCTCAAATTGTAGGACAACTTACACAAATCTGGTGAAATAATCCCCTGTCTTGTTCATAGATGATTCTTTAGAAAATTAATATACTTTTTGTCCATTCTTTATCTCTTATTATTCATGAGATTTCAATATTTTGAAATTTTCAGACTTTTTACCTGAATTTCTATAGAATAATTTTTTTCGAGAAATTTTTCATCAAGAAAGACAGTATGTAAAGGATTATTATCCTTTCTTCAAAATTTCTTCAGAATTTTTAACAGGATTTTCGTAAATCATTTCGAACTTTTGGCAGGCAATATATATTCATATAATAATACAGTTTTAATGCAAAAAAAAGGTAATGTTAACATTAATCACAAAGTGATCATTGCTGTGAGCAGAAATAAGATAGAATTTTTTTTAAGACCGGGAGAAAACCGGAAAATGACAGTGAATTTATTTCCTTTTCGCAAATTTTTTTAATTCCTACAGTCTCTGTATCTTCTAGTTTCTATATCTTATAGACTCCGACTGGAAAGGCTTACATCTTTCAGCACTTCCAATTTTTAATTGTTGAATTTTGAATACTAATTTTTGCAAAATTGTTTAATTTTAAAGGCTTGTATTTGATCATTTAAATTTTTTTAAACTTATATTTTTTTGATTGTTAAATTTAGAACGTTAAAAATTTGAAAATACATAATTTTTAATTTTTCTCTCCAAGTCGGATACAGAGTCGCTTTTCACTTTTTCTTACTGTTAGCCTCCTTTTCAGAATATGATTCAAATTAAAAGGATTTCTAATTTAATATTTTTAGTTTGAAGTACATTCAAAATTTTTAGGTATAAAATTTAAATTTCTCAAAGTTATATATTTTAGAAATGAAAACCTTAATAGTTAAAGAATGTTTTATTCATAACATTCAAAATCTATAATAGATGTTAGCTCACAAGGTGATAAATTAGATCATTTCAAATCTAAAGTGTTTGAAATTCAACCATTTTTGTTTCAACCCTTCTATATATTTATCACACTTTTGCAACTTCAATCATTTGAATTTCTAGTAATACAAATTCGATAGTTAAAATTGAAAAGCTTAATGATTGAGTAATTTTTCGGAAAAAAATCAGCTCTTTACCTTTTTTAACTCTAATAGGTACTGTGATGAATCTGTTCAACGTTTCATGAGTTATTATTTATCGATAATCACTTTATTTCTAATGAATAAAACTTGAAGAAGAAAAAGACCTGAATTGGAATACTTTTCTGCAAAATAGATTAACTTTCCTCTGAGAGAGAAGATACATAGGAATTGTATGAAATAAAATAAAATAAAATAAAAGTAAGATAAATAAAAGAAAAACTCCGAAGTTAAAATGTTGAATAGCGGTATCGATCCGTAATTGTCTCGCATTCACTTTTGATGCCGTTTCCTGTGCAGTGAACCGTGCGCCAAGCCTTTTAGCAATGGACCACTGTGTCCATGGCGGTTCTAGAATGCCATTTAACCTGTGTCACAATGTGGCCTGCACGCTCCACATCGAAATTCTCTTTTTATTTGCAATTCTTTTATGAAAATTAGGCAACGTAAAATTAACATAAAAGAAAAACGAAAAGCTATTAAAAATAAAATAGATAATCAAGAAATATATTAGTTTTTAAACATTTATGGTAAATAGTTACAAACGAGGGAAAGACAAAAAACGCATTCACTCTCAATTCTTCCAACTGTTTCAAAAGTTTCTCCAAAAGGCTTTTTCTATACATTTTGTATGGGCTCCTTTGAAATTTTGAAATTTGTTCATGTCGCTCTATAAGAATTGATTTTTCCTATCACTTAACTACTTGTCAATAACAAATTAGGAAAGGCTTTTGTGTTCCAATATTTTTTTGATGACACGAAGCATAATAAGCAATATTAACTAAAAATGACATAAAACAATTTTCTAAAAGAAAAAATAATGGTGAAATTTGAAAAGAGTAGAATTTCTAATTTATCTTCATTAAAATACAATAGAAACAGAATTTAAATTTAGATGAAATTAGAAAGAATTCTTCACTTTCCAATTTGAGAAATCGTGAATATTGATGAATTCCTCATTTTCATTGCACATGAAATTTATAATCTAAGAATTTAAAACCTGGTAGGATAAATAATGAATTCGCATTGTATAAATTAAATGCTGGTAACATTTTCTGATAGGAACTTTTTCATAATAGTTCAATTTATTAATCAAACAAGGAAGTTTCAAACAAAAATTTGTAGTACAGTCAATTCGAAAGCTCATCAAATTTAAAACAACAATCAATTTAACAGATTGCTAAATAAATCATAATAAATATTCGTCTAAGAGCCAGACGTAAAATTTTGCATTAAATTTGTTATCCTAATTTGAATCCCTATAATAAATGTAAATTGAAATTCTTCAATCATGTGGCATATACAAAAACCGATTGAAATTTTTAAAATGCCGCCGCTATATTGAACCGACATTTAGGTACAAATAGCTGAGTTTGTTGGTATGAACAGTGGAACCTTAGAAAATGGGCTATTTGTATCGAAATTTTGTTATTAAGAGCTGGATTCTTCCGACATGACTGAATTTTATTAAGTTTCAAAAGTTTTTTTAAGATGATTATATTAAATCGTCCCTTCATCATTTCAATTTATTTATTACCTGTATTTCAGAATTTGAATATTCCTTGTGATTCGCTATTTGCTAAGAAAAATTATGCAGGAGCGGTCATTTTATAAATTCTACTATGCAAAAATAGAGGTCATTATTCCTAATAAACTTCGAATTATAGATGATAGATCCCTATTTTTCATCGTAGGAGAATCTGTATACGCGTAAATTTGACAACTAACCCTTTAAAATAGTACATAAATATGACATGAGATGAAAACTTCAATAAATACATCAATAGATCTGCATGAATCCTAATTATTGAAAAAATCATCCCCGCATAAACAACGCTAAAAGACTTTTTCATTTTTTTGCTATAAAATATCCACTTAGATACTTGGGATACATGAAATTGGTTGAAGCTTCTCATTCGATAATGCCGCATTAACATTATACCCTCATCATTTTCTTGATAGTTCCACATCACGCTGCCGCACAATGGGTAATGGAATGTTCAAAACCACCTAGAGGTCACAAATCTTGACCGAATTTAATAATTTTTCTAAAAAGGTTACTAATTGAATTTCGAAGAGACTGAAATCGCCTAAATGTCGAAATTAATTTTTTTTTAATTATAAAACTTATGAAACCTCATTCCAGAACATTGAACTCGAGACTCACATTTCTGAAACCAACTAACCCTAAACCCCAAATCCCAATCCATAAATCTCAACCCATATACCCTAAACCCACTAATCCCAACCCATAAACCCTAAAACTATGAATCCCAACCCATAAACCCTAAACTCATAAATCATAAACCCATAAATCCCAACCCATCCACCCTAAACCCACAAATCCCAACCCACAAACCCTAAACCCATAAATTCCAACCCATCGACCCTAAACCACATAAATATTCAAGTAGCCCTAAGTTTGCGAAGAAAATTGTTTGGTAAAAAATAAAAAATACGTACAGTACATTAAAAAGCAATATATGTCAGTCTGAAATCATTTCTTGGCATCACCAGGGTCAGATTGGCCGATTTCATATGAAACATGTGACATAATGTAAATCATTCATTTTACAAAAAAGATTGGATCTTTCCTTGGGCCCAACGAACTTTATATCTACACTTAACTCCTGATATAAAAATTTCCGATTTACGATATTCCTAGAACCGATGGCTTCCGCAGTTCCATAATGAGAGGAGCCGCGGGGCCAAAGAGAAGATGTGCTGAGTCAAGCGTGACAAACAGGTCGAGGACCGCACTCTCAGCGCGTTAGTTGCATCAGGTTGCGTCATGCTTCCAAATCCAAGAGAAATATTCATGCGGCCCTGCCTGTTTAAGTTGGATTCCTTAGATTCAGGATCCAGGACGATACCAGTCATGCCCGAAACCGTTCTTATATCGGGAGTTAAGTGTATTTATTTTGAAATTATATTAAAATGTTTTAGCCGTTGAGAATGTAAAGTTACATTATATAAATTCTGAAGTACAAATGTAATCTAAAATTTGCTTTACGAGACTGGGTTGTGGTAAGTGGAGAATCGATGGGGCACAAATCAACGTAAAGTTAATTATCCGCCACCCTGCCTGGCCGCTTTGAGCCACCTACATAAGGGTAAGCCACCTTTCTTCCCACCATCCAACGAGCCAGCCGGTAAGACGCCAGCACAGTCCGCTCGGTGCGAAAGCATCAAAGGGGGTTGGGGGTTGAGTTGGGGGTTGTGGAGGAGCAGAGGGGTGGAAGAGGTAGTGTGTATTGATCGACCGAGCGTCGTCCCGACGCCACGGACTCTGCATCACCGTTTTGTACTATACTATACTATTCGATACTATATATTACTATACTATATGAGTCTCCACATACAGGGCACATTTGAAATAAGAAACTTTTTCCCAAAAATTGTTTCAAACCAAGCCTTCTTATTCAATATAATGATGTTATGTAATCAAATGTTCAAAAATAAGAAAGGAAAAGACGCGCAATAATAATCTAATAAAAAAACAAAGCAGAAAATTTGTTTCCGAATAAAAAAATTGAAAATAATAATCTACAAGTATTCGCAGATGCTCTTGTTTTCCTATTTCTGTTTTTTTTTAATTGCTTTGTTTTATTATTGAATATTAAGAAACACATAAGTGTAAAAGCAAATAATTTTCAATTGATAATATATCAAATTCTATGGAATTAATTTTAAATCTTCATAATAGGGTCATCCACTAATTTTTTTTTATTCTTGCATATTAAAGTATATGCTCTCAAAACACTGATAATACCAGCTTGGTGTAAAAAAACAACTTTTTTTTAATTTATATTTAGAAAAGAAAAATGTGTACATATTTGGAATTCCTATTTCTTTCGCGCCCATTCCGCCATCCTGATGTGACGTAGCTAGCCGCCAAACGCTTGTAAATAAACCAGGCGATTCATGTTTTTTTCATAAAAATGCCAAAAAATCGGTGTTTTGTGCCTCAATGCAAGAACACGCCTGTCAAAAATCCAGGAAAATTATGTATATCTATACTCAAAGCCTCAAAGGTGAGGAATGAAAAAAATGGTACAAAATTGTTCGACGTGATCAACAGTATATTGTTGCGAAGATCATTTCAACGCTAAAAGTGAATATTTTTATTTTGAATGGACAAATATATTCAAAATATGCTTTTTTGAAAACAAAGTTGTTAATTGACTGATGTTTAACGGTATGTGAGCTGCATGTGAGCTATAACCTCGCGAAATAAAATCGTTCATTCACGCAACAAGTATTACAAAATATAATATTTTTAAAATTACTTATAAATCTTATAATTATGAATTTTATAACAATTTTATAGAAGTATTTGTGAAAGTATTTATAAAAATAACTATAAAAAAGTGAGGTTAGGTTTTCTGAAACACATATGTGTTACGATTCGCCTAAAGCAATTATTATTCTAAACTAATAAATGAAATGAATCAAAGTAAATGTTTTAAAATGTTATCGTCATTTATGCCATTTACTTGCTTTTTCGCTTTCGATCTTCGAGTGACAGCAACATTAAAACTGGAATACTTCGCGAAAAAATCGCTAATCATAAGTGTAATCACTTTTTGCAAATCATCCGAACTGGCTTTAACGTATCCAGGCATATTGATACTTCATGAAAAAAACCTTCTTGAAAAACGTTGATAATTAAATATTTCGATTGTTTTTATCAAACAGACCATGTATTTTCTTCGGTTTTGATGGCGCGTGACGTCACACCACGTGATTCGAGCTGTGAGGGCGCCACATGTTTTCTTTGATAAATCGACATTTACGGTGGATATTTTGTCAATTTTTAACAAATTATTATAAATTACTAAATAATAGAAATTGAATTTCAATTTCACATTTTAATTCTTTCGGAGTCAAAGTTTATAAAAAACTCAACTATAAGGCAAACAAAATTTTTATGGATGACGCTATTGTACAAAAAATGAAATTAATAATTTGAAACTGATATTTTTATCATAAATATATTTGGCGTGTTACTGAAACAATGTTTCTTCAATTTTCTGTTACAGGTAATGAGTTTTTTATTTTTTTATCACTTAAAATACTTGGAATAAAGAAGAAACCTTCAACCTTTCGGACTTCTGATATTAGTTCCAGTAAAAATAATTGAATTACCAAAATATATTAAAATTACAATTTTTGAATTTCAAGCATGAGTGGAGTCTTTAACCTTCTTAGTTTATTATATAAAAAAGTCAGAATTATTTCAAATATTATAAAAGTTTCATAACTTTTCCCTTTTTAAATCTTTTACAACTGTAGATTTGAAAACAATTATCTTTTTAAACAGCTATCAGTTTAAAACTGGAGCATTAAATTATTTAAAACTAGTCATTTGTCAGTGTGGCGGCGTTTGGAACTAATAATCTGTCAGAAGCTCACATTTCAGGGTTCGTTATAAGCTGATTACATGGTGGTTTCGAATAATGTTATTTTATTGTAATTTTGAAGAATAAAATCAATTTTTTTCTATGAACATGTTATGACACACTAAAGAGAATATTCTTGCTGACCTTTTTAGCAATACAATAAATAATTTGGATAATTTATCCCCAGGACACGAAAGTGATCTATCTGTAGAGAATTACCCATATTATTACTATATACGGTAAACGCGATACGGATCACACCATATACATATATACTCTATCTCTATATATCACAGTAAAAACTAGACATTCATTTTTATCTGGGATGCTTTTTTGCGCGTTCTAATATGATCTCACAAATAGTCTTATTTTAGTACCAGTTTCTGTCTTGTTTAGTTTGCTAACTTCAGATTGATAAATGATCCGAGATAGCGAACTAAATTGATTCAGAGGGTGCATTGTTTCAATTGTTCCAAACTTCACTCTTACAAAAAACAAAAAATAGATGAAATTAAAAATTCGTAAAAACTAGTGTTGAACCGTCACACTCAGACGTCACGAACTTCAGACCTATGGGTTACGTTGGTTTCTAAACTTAACAGATTAGAATTTGTTTTATCAGATTTAGTTATTAACAGATGATCCTCATTTCGAGCCTATTTCAATCAACAAATCGACCTTATTTTATTAGATTGGCGGATCAAACTGAAATGGGATTCTTTTGTTGCGTGAACTGTTTTAATACCGAATTAAGTTCTAAATCGAATCCTAGTTTTTAC
Source organism: Andricus quercusramuli (assembly GCA_932178445.1). NCBI lineage: Eukaryota > Metazoa > Arthropoda > Insecta > Hymenoptera > Cynipidae > Andricus > Andricus quercusramuli. The sequence continues at coordinate 97,384 of CAKNXH010000665.1, read as the reverse complement.
AGTGATTATAGGCTGCTACTTTTATTGTCTATAGGAATGAAAAATGTCATTTCCAGGTCGTTGATGCTCCGAGTGATCGATGCACATGATATTATATTGAATTATTTCGTAACTCTCTTTTCACATTCCATTTCACCCCTTTTTTATGCATTATACCTTTCCAATAACGCCATTTCGGTCCGGTTACATATTTAATTGAATCATTTTATAGATATTTTAGGCTGACGCAATTCAATCAGGTCAAAACTCTGGCATTTGATTGAACTTTTATTTAATTTTTTTGAACTCTTTTCTAGAAATTCCGAATAAATCGACAACAAATTTTTGACTACCGGGGTAGCCACTAGACTGAGGACCGCGAGATGGCAAGAGATTTTTTAAACCAGGGAAAAACCTGGGAATTTTGTTTACTCTTTAATCAAAAGACTTAAATTTTATAATATAACACATTTAATTTAAATATCAGCACATGAAAAACGTCCATGTGCTCACAGTGACTTCACAGATTTTCCGATTTTTTTTCGATTGTCTACGTTTTTTTTTTGTTTCAAGTATTTTTTTCGAATAGTTCAATTATCAATGAGGCTTTTTAAGTATTTTATTCGTATTTTTTATAGTTTCAACATCACTCATAATTTTTTTTCATCTAAAAATATCGTATACTTTATTTGTAGGTTTGTTCTTTACGGGTTAATGTAAAAATATCTTATAAAAATATTCATCAAGTAAGAAAAGCCAATATCAAAAACCACAGTTTTTCTCTATTCTTTCAAAAACTTTCCATTTTCTCTTTAAATATACGATATTTGAAAATACAATTTAAAAAAACGCTCCTAAAAAAGTTAAAGCTGAAATATTTTTAAACATTTTAAAATGTCAGGAAAAAACATAAGTTGTTATTCAATATAACATTGAAACAGATAGAAAATATATAGTAATTTTAAAAAGAAGTACGAGAAAGTGAACAATTTTCTATAGAAGTGGTGAGCAGTCTCAAATTTTTTATTTTTATATCTTACCAATAAAGAATGTATATTTGTATTTGAACGATTTCAAACTTGAACTATTTTCAATTTGACTTTAAGAGCATTGAAAAGTGTAGTTCTGAATTTACATTACACGCATTATTTATAGTAAAGCCAAGATGACAAATCTTGGAAAGAAATATTCAATTATACTTGTAAGTATTGCGATTTTATTAATAATGATTTTCATTTCAAATATAAAATTTCTACTAAAAAGATTTTTTTTTTATTTCTACGTGTAAAAATTAATGTTCAATCATTCCCTATTTTTTCCTTTTCCGTGAAAAAATTACCCTGTTACCCTTTATGTTCCCATCCCTCTTTCAAATGATTCCTATTTTCCCCCTGTTTTCAAGAAATTTTCCCTTTTTTACGTTTTTCATCGTTCAAATGCGAACTGAATTAATAGAACCTAATAAGAAAATTTAATTATTTTCTTCAATGTTCAATCTTTTTGGTTACAAATGCAATTGTTTGGTTAAAAATGTTTCTTTTCCCAAAAATGTAACTATTTGCTTGAAAATTCACCTTTTCAGGTTGATAAAGTTTTAAAAAATGCATATTTTTGTCCTGAAAACTCGACTATTTGGTTAAAAATGCAACTGTTTGTGACTTTGTGGTTGAATTTTGTTCTTGTTTGTCTGACAGTATTCTGCTATTTGGTTGCGAATTTTTTCGTTGTATGTTAAAAATTCCACTATTTTTCTAGAAAATAAATTATTCTGTCAACAAAAATGTTAAATACCGTGAATTTCCTCCGCCGATAAAAATGTGTATACGTAAAGTTTATGAAATTGATAATTTACCATTTTCATGTTTCATTGTGAGATAAAGGTTTTTTTTGAAGCCCTTAGAATTAAATTATTATAAATTAGTTATTACAAGTTATGTATGATTTGTTCATTATTGAGCGATTGAATTGAAAGTTTTTGAATTTAAGCTTTGATTTGAAAAGTTGAAAATTCGGAAGAGTTGAGTTTTGGCCGCTTCAAATTGCCTGTAGTTTTTATTGAAACGAAAAAATCTTCAGCTTCAACAGCTTGAGATTTTTAATTTCAATGACCTGGACAAATTCTCGAGAACCGTGAAATAACCGTAACATCTTTCTCGAAGAATGTCCAAAAATGATAATCGCTATTTTTAATTCAATGTTAGGTTAGGCATGGTAAAATTAGTCAAGAATGAGTTATACACGTCCAAGTTTGTCACGGTTGAGTTAGTCATGAGTAAGTTACAACTATGTTTGTCACGACTAAGTTTGCCAAGACAAAGCTTGTCACAAATAACTTAATATTCTCGATTATGTTACACTTGTAGAACTATGAAAAATGTTAGGGGTGGTTTTCACATTCCAAGTATAATCGAGGGTATAATCAAGTAAGTGATCCAAAAAGACCTGAGATTTGAATTCAGCGACCACAGAAAACTCTTGAAATCATTTTACCATTTAAACCAATTAATTTCACATGAAATGTTAAAACCACCTTCTATTTTATTTATTTTTACCTTTTATTTTTCCCACAATATCTGCAATTTGAGAAAGTAAACCTTTTTTTTTTGCCCAAGCACCTTCTTCAAAATAGTTTGCAGCAAATATCTGAAAAAAATAAATATACTATTTACAGCAATTTAAAAAGATGACTAATTAAAGTTTTATTTTTTTAAATAAATTATCTAGAGAAAATATTCAAATTAAAAAATGAGCATTTGAACAAAGTAGATCTGGAAGATGCTTCATCCTAATTGGAATATTAGACTTATTAGCGGGAATCTTTCATTTATTGGGAAATTTTCTATTAACTTCTGGAGATAAATGTAAACATTTTTAATTGGCATTTATACGAGTTTGTTTTCTCTTTTGAGCAGCATAATAAAGGTACAAAACCGCAGTGATCATTAGAATGAATCAGGTAAAGTGCGTTCTCTCCGCGGTTTTTTTTATTTCCTTTTCCCCCCCCCCCCCCCCTTCCAACCCCCAACTGGCAGCTATCCAACACATGCATGTGGTTAGTAACCTACATAATACCTACCGCAGGTACTGCGCTCCTGCACCATCTTGCTCTCTATGGGAAGTATTTTATGGTTTCTTAATGTAGAAACTAAACATTTGTTCACCAAAAAAGCCTTCATTGAATCATAATGTTGGTCTTAGAAACATGTTTGATAAAAATTACACAATTTCACCTTGCAAGCTCACTGGTTATTGTCATTTTAAGATGATATTTAAAATTTGGGGCATATTAAATGAACACAAAATATCGAATGGTGGAAAGGCAAGAGGAGATAACTGACAATTTTTCGAAAATTGGATTTTTTGCTAGAAAATTCTCAATAATTCAAAAACTTCTAAATCGTAGTTTTTATTGTAGCACTACTGAAAAATTACATTTTCAGATATACTGAAAATGAAGACTTTTGTGATCAAACTATTTTTTATAATATTCGCGAAAGGCATATATTTTAATATCTTCATGGTTTAACAACAAAAAATTTTATTATTCATCACTTCCGAAAAGGGAAAAATTGTCGGTCAAACTGTGACACCTTCTCATTGAAATTTGATTTTCTTGGAACTGAATCACTTTTGTCGATAAAACTTTATTTCTCCGTGTTCATCGAATCCACATCTCGGCGACGTGTCACCGATCCACGAAATTGTTACCTTATAACTAAAACTTAATTTTCTCGGAATTGAATGATTTTTTTTATTAAAGCTTTTCCCCTTATATTCAGTAACTCAACATCTCAACGACGAATCTTCAATTTATTTCTTAATTCAGTATTTTATTTCTTATCACTGCCCACCTTCAATCACACTTTTTTGGCATCGCTCAAGCAATACGTCAGCCCGGAAGTAGAATTTTATCATATTTTCAAATCGCGATTTGGATTTTACACAATGTACGTTTTTTCGCCCTCCTACATAATTGCCATTTTGTCGGTTACCTCTTTTTTCCTTACGCCGTTTTAAATTTGGCGCAGAATATATGTGAATGTTGAATGATGATTAATAAAAGTGGAAGAAAACGTGAAAAATACTGCTCGATCAAAAAGATTTTTTCGATTTGTTACAATCATTCCAAGATTACCTGCGAATTCTCAAAAATTGAAATTATGTTTTTAAAAATGCAGTATTTTCCGAAAAGAGTAGGCATTTCGGAATTTCTTTTTTAATTCGATATGTGAATTCTTTTTTCTCCAGTTAATTTCAAAAGAATCAAAAACGGTACATAAATTACAAAATGGCGGCTGTTTTTCTATAATTTTCGGAAGTGGATTTTCTCAAAAACTCCACTTTTTAATTTTTTCAAATAGCTGTTCTGTTCTTGGTGAACCTCTGCTTCATGTTAAAAACAATTGTTTTGGAAAAATCGAAATTTGACATTTTTTTTAGAAACAATGAAATGAGAAAAAATGTTTAGATAGAAGTTGAAAATTTACGAGAGAAAAAAAAATTATATAAAAAAAAAATATTTTCCCGGCCTCAAAAATATTTTAGCCCATATAAAACTAATACAATGCTTTTTTCATATAAGCACTGCCTTTTTAAAAATATTTCTGAAAAATAGAAAAGTGCGGTTTTCCTGAAAGTCTTCTTTTCATGTTTTTAAAATTCGATGAAAAGAATAAGGAAGATTTTCTGAAAAGCCCCACCTTTTTTATTTTTTGTCATATTTTGCTCACAGTTTCTACTAATACATTTCATAAAGGTAATCAATCAGTTTTATATGAGCTTAACCTTTTTTCAGACCGGGTAAAATTGTTTTTATTTAGATATAATTTTTGATTTCTTCTTATAATCAATGCAAAATATCACAAAAGAGCTAGGGCTATTTGTGTAGAACAATTATTGGTGCCTTTTGTTATTTCTGCGAAAAACGCAAATACTCGATTCATAAAAAAGAATGTTTTACCATTTAAAACAGCAATTTACCAACAAAAAAATTCACGAGATATGTTGTACATATGAGCAGCTATTTCTAAAATAAATATAAAAATGTTTGAAAGTGAGTTTTTGAAAAGCTCCACTTTTAATAATTTTAGGAAAGCAGCCGACATGTTCTGAGTTTTAACATTTTTTGAGATCATTTGAAATAGAAAGAATTCCCATGCTGAGTAAAAAAGGAAAATCCTTAATAGCTACTCTCGTTCGGAAAATACTGCACATTAAAAAAAATTTCTGTCATTTTTTTTATGCGCAGGTATTCTTCGAATGATTGTGAGGAATAAAAAAAAATTGTAATCACTGTAAAAAGGTATAATTGGTCGTATTTTCTTAGAATTGAACGAAAATTAGAGGGGGTACGAATGACCGATGCAGTATCAACAACTAGTGTCCTAGTTGTCATGCCAAAAATCAGGTCTCTGGAAAAAAAGTTATCTTTGATTTGAAGAATTGAAATTACATTATCAGTCATGTCTTATGAAATAAAAAACATTATTTTGTTATGAAATAGTTTAAAACTCGCGAAAGATAATTGTTTCAAAAAAAGTCTTCGTAATAATACCAACTTTTTAAAAATGGTAGAATTCCAATAAATTATGGCTTATTTCTTTCGAGGAAAACATTCCCTACAACTCTACTAGTTCTAATTTTGAAAATAAGTAAATAGTCTTCACATATAGTTGTTTGTTGCAGTGGATGTTTTCCCCGAAAAAATAAGCCATCGCTCATTAAAAGTCAACCATTTTCAAAAATTTGCTATAGTAATTTGAATCTTTATAATATTTATGATCCATCTGTGTATTTTAGAATTTTGTTCGATACCAATAGTGTTTTTTACGATTTGTTAAACTGAGCAAATTTATAAAAACCTTTTATCTAGTATCTTTTACAAGTTTTGTCTTACTTAAAAATAAAAATATCAAACAATTGAGAAATTTTGAAGCGGCGAAAAAAGCTCGAAGCGTTTCCCTTTTTTAAATTTTCCTTGGGATTTCCGCTACCATCACAAACGAGAGTATTGCCAATGGGAAAATTCTCTTTCTAGTATTTGATCATTTTTTCTTCCCTACAAACTTGGTTCTCTCTTTCGGACGTTAGTTTGCAAGTACTTAACTAATCCTTTAATTGCATCACTATGGTTAGCGAGACTGTAGTAAATGCGTTCTAGAAGAAAGTTGAGGGATAGAGAAAAGAGGGAGTGTGAGAGAGAGATGTCTGGCTCAGTTCCCTGATCGTTAATTAAAATGGTTCTGGCACAGAGAGTAGCGTTAATTTCCTGCAATGTGAATAACAGCGAAGAGTAGACAAAGAAAAGTATGCAAATAACAGTCAGTGCCATGTCACAGACTCCAAATGAGGACACATACTTGCTTTAAAAAGCCTAATTAACGGAATTATTCAAAATAAAAATTAGTTTTGTAACCTATTAAGAAGATAATTAAGTTTTTCAAACTCTCTCCCATAAATGCGTCTACTTTCCTGCCCCTACTATAAGTCTCATCCCCCACTTCCCCTAGTATCCCTCCCATCACTTTCCCTACTTCTCCTCCCCGCCCCTCACTTTCCTTCCACTACTTCCCATCCTTCTTTCTCCCCTACTTCCCTACCCCTTACTTCCCTTCCAATACTCACCTTTCCTTTCACACTTACCCTCTCCTTCCTTCCTATCACTCCCCTTCCTTCTTACTCCTTACGTCCCTTCCCATATTTCACCTCCGCTACTGAATCTCACTTTCCTACTACCCTTACTTTCCCTTCCCTTCCACTACTTCCCTTTCCTTTCACACTAACCCTCTCCTTCCTTCCTCCCTACCACTCCCCTTTCTTCCTACCCCTCACGTCCCTTCCCATATTTCCCCTCCTCATATTTCACCTCCCCATATTTCACCTTCCCTACTGAATCTCACTTACCTACTACCCTCAGTTTCCCTTCCCTTTCACTACTCCCCTTTCCTTTCACACACACCCTCTCCTTACTTCACACCCCTACCCTTTCTTCCTACCCCTCACATTGCTTCTCATATTTCCTCTCCACATATTTCCTCTCCCTTACTAAATCTCACTTTCCCATTACCCTCACTTTCACTTTCCTTCCTCTACTTATCGCCGCCCTCCCGCCCCTACTTGCCCATCCCTCACTTAGCTTTCCTCATTTCCCCTTACTTTCCCTTCAAGGAGAAAAGTACGACGCGCAACGGAGCAAAAACAGTTTTTCTGAAAAAATTAGTGTAGACCTTTCAATTTTGATTCGATTCGAGCTTTTTCTATAAAATTTAACTAAATTTGAAAGAGATTTTCGACAGCCCATTTTTCTGCAATTAATATGTAATGCAACATTCAGCAGGTTAATTTTAAGTAGTTTTTTTTTATATTAACAAGTTATTTTTATTTTTCATATATTTCATAAACAAATACAAATGTTTGTTTATTTTCGATCGGCAGTTTACTTTTTTCAACTCAATGAATTTTAAATTACTTATGGAAATCCTTCGCTTATGGTAATTCACCATCCAAAAATAATTGTTTATTTTATAAACACTTTTATGAACAACTTCCAACTCGACAACCTGGTTTTTTTTGTTACGAAGTCGACTTTCAGTGACTCAGCTCAGAAAGGACCCGATTTATTGGGAGACTTTTTCAGGTAACAGCATTTTCCATGTTATTAAATAAATTTTATGAAGAAATAATTATGATTTTCATCCATTTTCAACCAGAATATTTCGGGTTTGAACGGAACTAACTCTAAGTGTCCTGCTCATCAGGGTGGATCGAAAAAAAGTCTGTATCAGTTGAAATCGCCTCAGCACTGAAAAGTTTCCTTTTGGATCCCTTATAACGTGTATAAAATTTGAAATGAACCAATTAATATGTTGCGGTTAGGCGGAGACGAAATAGAATAATAGTATATTGCGTGACGAGGGTCGAAAGGCAACGATTTCACGAGTGTGAAGTTAGCTGCCCGAGCGAAGCGAGGGCTGATATCACACGAGTGAAAGCGTTGCCTCGGCCCGAGTCATGCATACAATTTTTCATCATATCGATAATCGAAAAGTCGACTTGAGATGACTGTGGAGCGGGTCGATAATCGAATTTTCAACCCTAGGGAAGAGAGTGACAGATCAATGCAAATGGCGACGCCATTTGCATTTATCTGTCACTTTCTTCCCTAGGGTTGAAAATTCGATTTTCGACCCGCTCCACAGGCATCGAAAGTCGAATTTTCGATTGAGGTATGATGAAAAAAAATTTTGATCTCAGAGTTATGAAAAAATCGTGAATGTTATTTTTGTTTCTTAATCTGCATAATATGGCTGGTTTTTACAATTTTTCAGAGTTTTTATTTGAGTTTATATGGGAGGAATTAAATTATTTCTGGAGACCTGAAAATTAAAAAAGGTCTAGAAGCTCTATAAATCATAACTAATTTTTTTAGAATATACAAACTTTCTTATGTTCAAAATGTACTCCGAAAAGAATTAAGGAAATCATATCGTTAAAAATGACGATTTACAACGAGTTCAGCAACTCGTCATTTTTAACGATCTGATCTTCTCAATTTTTTGAAAGTACATTTTGAACACAAGAAAGTTATTGAAAATTTTGATTTTGTTGAAAAAAAACTATATCTGCTAGTTGAAAATTGACGCAAATCTGTATTTATTCATCAAATGTATTTTAACAATCACCAATTGTTATCAGGTATTAAAAAATCGTACATATCATTTATTGCAGATAAATTTTTGATCAATTTTGTTCAAGGAAGGCATTTTTTAGAGTATGAAATGGCTAACATAAAAAATACATTCCTTCATTAAATTTTTTTATAAAATTAAGAATTACTTCGGATTTTTTGTGATGAAAAACTCAGCATTGTTTTCACATATATCCCGACCAAAAAGTTGAAAGATCCCGAGTCAAAATTTTAGCCCTCTTTTATACCTCTAAATTGTAGGACTTAATAGGACTTAGAAGGGCTTGTAGAGGTCTTAATTTGTATTAGATTAAGCCCTCTTTTAGTCCTCCAAAGTGGCACAAAAGTCCATTTTCCTCACTTCCAGGGCTAAAAGAGGGCCTGATTTAATAAAAATCATTGTTTCTTTACCAAAATTTTAGAATAAACTTTATTACTCAGCGATTAGATTGATCACTTTCGAAATTCTTTTTATCAGTTCACTATTCGCTGCATTTGGTTTTAATGGGTGTCAATTAAAAATTGTTGTAAGAAAGCAATGCTGTTTTTCATGGAAATATAATCAGATTATAAAATTAACCCTATACTATATTTTTGGTGTGTGCCAGTTATAAGTAAAACCATTAATGACCAGAAGTGTGTTTTTTTAGTTTTTATATTAATCTTTGACACAACTTTTTAATTAAGAAATATCTCGAATAACCGAATTAGTAATTTTTAATAATCTTTGGTAACTCATATTTCGCTAATAGAATATGTAAAATGTCACCAACAATTATTTAAATTTTATCAGTTTTTACTTGAGGAGCAAAAAACACAAAAACTCACTGAAGTTCATACTCATTCCCACATTCTAACATTTTTCCTAATAAGAGAAGTGTAAATTGTTCAAATGTATGTTCCTGCTGGTAATTAGAAAATATGAAAAATGATTTGATATCAATTAAGTTTTTCTTCCTGTCTCGTATTTATGTATATTGATATTTCATCAAATTTTATTGATGGAGAAACTATTGTTTCTCTAACTATTGCCTTGTTAAAGGAAAATTTGGTTCGAAATATTATTTCTGCCCAGGTCATGAAATTTTTAACTCATCTATATTATATATACTTTCTCTATTCCATGCGGAATGTGCCAGAATTTTAACAATCCTTACAAAAAATGTTTAGGGGTACAATTATGCTAACTACTTTTAGAACTCAACTTACTATTCCAGGTGGAAACGTTATATATAATTTATATATAGTGGAGAAAAAGCTGATATTTTTCATTTGTTTTCCACAGAAATATTAAAAAAAAACAAATAAAAAATATCATTCTCTTGTCATTGTTTTTCACCTGGGATGCTAATTTAAAACTTTATAAAATTGATTCTCCATTCGTGTATTTTAGAATTTCGTTCGATACTTATATCATATGCTTTTATAAATTAAAAAAGTGCAAAAATGATTCTACCCATTACCCTATTAGACCTAGAAACTGTGAGCATCATTTGAAAAATTCGGAAGTTTATTTCATAATTAGAGCCAAGCAAAAAAAAGTTATTACTTTGGTTATCAACGACTATTTTTTTTAAATGAGGAGGTTTTACTATATATTTTCTGATGTTTTTAGTTTTGAATCGAATAAAATTTTCCTATGTGGACAAGAAAATTAAACCGACATTTTTTCAGGAACAATTTATGAAATAAAAAATGAATTAGGTTGGAATTTTTAGATAATTCTAAAGAAGGACTTTTTTATTATTCCCATTAAAAACTTTAAGAACCGACATCATTGAACATTACTGTCATTCATAATGAATTATAATCTCAAAACTAATTTCTGGTGGAATATATATATGATTTTTTTAACAAAATTGTGAAATTACTTAAATCTGCAGTTAAAAGTAATTTTGTTCGTAAATTTTCCGAAAAATACTACAAATTTCTATTTTCATGTTATGTTTCGTATACTCAAAAATGGGCTAATGAACAATGTGCAATAAGTGTTCGCCCATAAATAACAGAACAGAAGATATTAATAAATTTCAAATTTGTATTGACTTTTTTCGAATTTCAGAGAAATCAACTTTTTAGCTCTGCCTTATATACCATAACTGTTTTTATTATGCATATTAAAAAATTAGGTAAATAAAATAATTATAATAAATATGTAATTGAATAGAATAATTAAATTATATAAATACGAGATAAGTACATAAGTCGTCAGGACGTAAGCGAATCAAAAGAGGGCCTCGAGGTCCAATGGGATTCAAAAGAGGACGTGGAGGGCTAAGCAGGACTAAAGAAGGCCTTAAATGGAATCATGCAGGGCTAAAGTAGGGCCAAAATTTCGAATCGGGATAAAGTCTCTAAGTATTGTAATTCTCGAAGTAGCACATACAAATAAATAGATGCGATAAAGCTGGATCGTTTACAAAAAAATGTATGCTTTGTCGTTATATAACATATTAATGAAAAAATTCGGATAAAAATTGTAAACCGAAACTATAAGGGTTTCTGCTCTTGGCTGAGAAACTCTAAAAATTAGAAAATATGCTTTATTTTTATTGTCTTATTTAAGATTGACATATTTTACTGTATCTGTTTTATATTATTATCTTATTTGAGGGGGTGGTACAACAAGTTTCCTATAAAAGATTTTTTTCAAATATTACAATAATTGTGTTGAAACCAAATTTATTTTCTGCAAATATTACACTCTACAACTAGTAGAAACAGTTTATGAAAAAATATTTCTGTAATATTCATCCTGCTTGGTAAGAACGTCGGTCCCTCACGTTGAAACATCAAACTACCTTTGTCATCATTAACTAAAAAAAAATCCTAACTTATCTTACTCATTATCCTCGCCATAAAAAGTGCCGCTGAATTTTAATTAAATTTCTACTTGTCCAGAGGGAAACATAATTATAAACATTTTCAAACTAACCAACATTTTTCTAAAGTAAAACTACTGTATAATAATTCTGATTACTCGCTGCGCACAGTCTTTCTTCTTTTCGAAAAGAGAGTATCAATCCTGAATATTTTTTTATTTATTTCCTGTGCTGGTTTGTAAAAAAGAGGATCGTGAACAATTTCCTAATTTCTGTGATGCCCCGATGATTCAGGTACGGCAATGAGGGTGTGGCGGTGGTCGCTGAGTCCGCTTTGATAGACGACACCCTCAATGGGAATCCCAGAGCGGCCAGTGAGCTCCTGCCGAAAGCTTCCTCTCAGGAAAATCCTGGAGAACCGGTCGCCAATCCTTCCGGCGCCAACGTCATAAAGTATGTACGGATTCGTCGTACGCTTTTCGTAGACCCTCTACAATTTTAAAAATCATGGCTTGAAACCGACATTCCTACTGTTTTTATTCGTGATTCTAGCAAATTTTACCTTTTTTTACTTACGTACATTTATTGTTAACATACAAAATTTCAAACGAGAAACATTATTGACCGAATTTATTTCTAATAGAGCAGGCAGTTCATGCTCAAGTCACAGAATCATTTGCCACTCAAATATATTATTAAATTTATATATTTGTATGCTTTGTATGTCGCAGAATCGTGTTTCCGCGAGACATATATTATTTTCTAGTGGATTTTAGGCGATATTTATTTCACCAATTTGATGACCATTTTTTTCACAAATTTTGGGAGTATTGGAACTTTCAAGACTCGTGACGCCGTTTATTAAGAGTTTATCTTTTTTTTCCTCCTGATTTTTTGATAATTTGGTACTAATATGGTGAATATATTTCATCAGATTTCATCTTATGTCCGCGTCTTGGAGAGGAGATAGATTTTTTTTCTTTCGAAAAATTAAAAGTGACATTTTTTGTACAAACAAGACCAGATATGAAAAAAGTTGATCAAGCAAAGTAATTCATTCCAAAAAGTTCTACAAAAAATTGCTTTCGCATTTTTCTCTCTTGCGTTATTATTAAAATTGAATCAAAAATGTAATGTAAAATATCTATGTTGGTTTGGATACTGCAACACTTTTAAAAAATCGATAAATTCTTGATAAACTGCGTCGCCAGTCTCAAAGGTCAAATGGAACTTTTCGTTCTCCATTGAAAACCGTTGTAAAAATTCAAAGAAGTTCGAAATTTACAAAATGGCTGTGGTTTTTCTATAAATATTCGAAGTCAATTTACTTAAAACCTCCAGCGTTTTTTTTCTCTTGATTTTTCTTCTACATTCTTCCTAATGTAAAATGTACACTCCATAAAATCCTGCCATACACATGCGCCTTGCAGAAAACACAGCATTTTTTTGTTTGAAAAACGAAAATTCACATTTTTCGCCAAAACGACACAATATGTGACAAAAGTCAAAGGAACCAAATTTTTTATCTAAAAATGTTCTAGGAAAATGTTTCTTGACACTTCCTTTTATTTCGCCTTATTTTCATTAAAAATCATTTTTTCTAAACAATACAATTTTATGGTGTGATGGAAAATAAAGAAAAAAATAATTTAACAGCGTTAACAACTTTTACATCAAACTATTTCCTTTAAAGTTCGTATTTTTGAAATAATCGATACTCTCCATATTTTCTAACTTACTTCATTATTCTTTCACCAACACGTTGTTAAAACTTGTTAATTAGGTATGTATGTTTTTATTTGCATCACCCCTTAAAATTGTATTGTCAAGGAAGACATTTTTCTACAACATTTTTGGAAAAAAAATTTTCGTTCGACTTTTTTCACATCTGTTTTTGAAAACCAATTTGAATGTTCGTTTTTTAGAAAAAAATGTCTCTTATCTCCAAAACGCTGGCACAGGACGAACTATAATTAAATATACTCTTTACATTAGGAAGAATGCAAGAAAGGCAAGAGAAAAAAACTGGGGTCTTCGAATAAATTGACTTGGAATTTTTCTAGAGAAACTGCTGCGATTTGGAAAATTTCCAGCGGATTTCAAAGAAGAACGGGAAATTCTATCATAATCAGAAGTAAAAAGATAAATACCTATATCACATCGGAAAAAGTCATACTTTTAACTAAAAATTTTACTCAATTTGATCATTTTTGTTTTCGATTTTTAAAATTCAAATATTCATTACTTTGCCAAAATTTTTCTTTTGTAAAATTGGTGAGATACGTTTCATCTTATTGCCTTCGAAAAAGAACACATTTGAGTGACAAATGATTCTGTGACTTGCGCATGGACTGTCTGCCCAATTTTAAACAAATTATTCAAATTTATTCATTTTTAACCTGCATAAAGTATTTTTTATTTTGTTGTAAAAATTAAAGAACTGATTTTCAATAAACAAGATATCTAGTATTAATTAGTTTACTGTAGTGATTTCATTTACCTTCAATTAAGTAGTTTTGTTTCCTTTTTTATTCAAAAATTACGGGGAAAAGATATTTTCTTACTTCAATTTGTCGGTTTCAAGTATTGTTAAAAGAAGTAATTAGTGGTCTTTGTGGGCGTGATGCTCATTTTTGTTATGAGGTTGTTGCTTCTGTTGTTATTGTTGTTGATTTACTGCTGTGAATTCCTTTGGTCGCAAATCCCGTTGCTATTATGTATTACGATTACGATAAGAGCTTTCTTTGGCGTAGATACTGAAAATTAATTTCACTTCGAAGATTGCTGCGTTACTTCCACAAAGCAGAACTTCTGAGTGAAAATATTTTCTTCCGAGAATTTGTAGCATTTCAATAGAGAAACTGGATTACCAATATTCATAAATTACAAATACATACAACAATATTACAAATTACACTTCCGCACTTCCATATAAAGTAGATATAATTTTGGTAGATAAATTGACTTTTAATTTGGAGAAATTACTCAATTTTATCTTATTACCTAGTCTTATTGAAAATTCGAGCAAAATCGGTTAATGAAAAGACGTGCTGCACATCCCCTAAAGTTTCCCATTTAATCAATATTGGTAAGAGTGTGTGTAAATCTATAATTAAGGTCAAATAAAAAGTTTGTTACTTCATTGGAAGTACTTCACCGAATACAAATCGACAATAACTTTCAATTCTTACCCTTATAAGACCCTCGAAAACAAGCCTCTAAGTAATGAAATAAAAGTTTTTCGATGTATTGAAGTTTATTAACTTTTTTTATTCTTTGTGCTCCCAGATCACCACTATAACTGATGTCCCATATATTTTTATTAACTTATAAAATAATCTTCAATTCTTTTATTTTATAACACTTTATTGTTTTCAAATAGATCTTGTAAGCTAAGACCGCTGAAAAAAACGTGCTTTTTGCTCTTCGATTATTATTTATTCGATATTTCACCAACTTTCAACAACTTTTGAAATGATTTCAAAATATTCCAACCATTTTCTATTGTTTAAACCATGTTTTATTGTTCAAACAATTATTTTTCAGCAAGAAATTGGAAATTGATGATCAGTGTAAAGAACCAATGTATTTATTATAATAATTTTGTGTGTGTAAATTTACGTTGAAGGCTGAAAATGCTAGAAAAACGTAGTTTTCGCGTTATTTGATTATTGATTGGATATTTTCTAATAATAATATATATATATTTTGGATGCGGCTTATAAATGTACAGATGTTTTTTCATGTAAGCCTCGTTCATTGAAATTCACGAGACAAAGTACTCTTGTTGAAATCAAAATAATTATCAGTTCTTCAAAAAATTTGAACGCGCTGTAAAATATACTTTGACTTCCCACATTTCTTCATTAAGTCGTACAATGTAATAAATGCCTTTATTTCTCGAGCTTGCAATTTTATGAACAATTAAAATTTTGTGGAAAGTAGATAAACATTAGTAACCTATCCAATGAATAATCAAATGTAGAAAAACATGTTTCTCGAGCGTTCGTGTCTTACAATATATATTTAAATACATTTATATTTAAATTGTTTTAAAAATTATGTGAATTTTATTTAAAATACATTGGTTCCTTAAATTAACTCTAAAACTCGCTTGATTTAGAAAGTATCATTTTGCAGT
Source organism: Andricus quercusramuli (assembly GCA_932178445.1). Taxonomy (NCBI): domain Eukaryota; kingdom Metazoa; phylum Arthropoda; class Insecta; order Hymenoptera; family Cynipidae; genus Andricus; species Andricus quercusramuli. The sequence continues at coordinate 81,756 of CAKNXH010000665.1, read as the reverse complement.
ACTCACTTGAATTGTTTCAACACTACTTGAATAGTTCTTTGAATAATAAAAAAAAAATTTCAAACGACAATAATAAAATATGCCACATCGATTAATAGTGATTTGGAGAAAAAGGATCGAAACAAGTTTATAAACTTCAATATATCATAAAACTCTCATTTCTCTAATGAGGGAGACGTTTTTTTATGATGAATTAAAGGATTCCACTAGGATTAAATTAAAAGTTATTGCTTATTCGTATTCGTGGAAGTATTTTCAATGGAAGAATGAAGTTGTTCTTTGACCTTAATTATATATTTTCACATCGTATCTGCACACTTCCAAAAATTAGACTTTTCCCAATGTTTATTATATGAAAAACACTGATTTTGCTCAAATTGTCATAGTATTATTTTTTCAGGTTCATTAGCAAGCATCTTAAGATTGTGACATGATAAAAATTCAAAAATCACTGTCCTGTGAAAAGTCGATTTTGGAATGTTTGGAATTTTTTGAAAATTCATACCTGTATAAATTTGGACCATCCTAGTATCACTCCCCGTAGAGTCATTATAATAAAATATTATAACATTAATTATTTTTGTTAAATTGTCTGTTTGATATAAAAGCTTTTCATACTTATCTTTGCGCTTTACTTAATTCTTGAATATTTTTTCTTTTTTTTTACATTTTTCTTGAATTAAAAAGCTAATCGCAAGCTTATTCTTATATTTTTCTCTCTGTGTTCGTCTCTCTGTACTTCTCTACCAAACTCGGGTAACGCTGCGTGTGCTTCTGATGCTTCAACACTACTTGAATAGCTCTCCAGAAATTTTCAGGACCTACAGCATTTTTCTCCCTCAGGATAGGCGAAAACTGCACTCTGTATACCTGACTTATTCATGGACGTGGTGTGTTTCTGACACTCCCGAAAACTGACTAAAAAATTGAATAAACGAATTAATGGAATCATAAAATACATATCTAGATTACCAGAACTTTTTTCCAACTCTGAAAAATATTGAGATAGATATTTTCGGGTTTATTATCTTTATTTCGTGAAGAATTTGATATACTAGCGTCAATAATCGCGCATTTAGCGCATGAGTAGTTTTTTCCATTTGAGGAAAAAACAACTTTTAATTCAAAATAAAAATTTATATTTAATACTTATTTTTTAAGTTTACTTTTCATAGGATAATATAAATATAATTTCTCTAGGATTTTTAAGAAAACTCAAAAAGATTTTTGAAGATTTCAGATACGTGAAAGTAAAATTTCAACAAAAAAGTTAATATTCAAACCCTCAAGTTGAATTTTCAACCAAATTTTAAACGTTTTCAACCAAAAAAATTCACAATTTTGCCAAAAGAGACGTATTTTCGACAAAATAGTTCCTACCGTGAAGAATATTTTTCTAACAAAAAAATGAATTTTTAAATAAGTAGTTCATTTTCATCCAAATGTATGAATTTTTAACTGAAATGATGAATATTCTGCCAGAAAAATGAATCTTTAACAAAGTATGTAGGTCAACAAGTTCAATAACCAAATAGTTAAATTTTCAACCAAAAAAGCTTATTCCTAAACAAAAAATATAATAATTTATATTTCAATCGGAAAATGTTTTAATTTCGAATCAAAAACTGTGGAAATTATCCAATAAAGACGTATTTTCAAAATTATAGTTACAACTTTAATCAAAATTGATTAATTTTCTACCAAGAAGATTAACTTTCTGCCTACGAAAAAGCAATTGAATTCTCAACAAAAAATGAAAATTTTGATATTGTAAGTCGACATGATTTTATGTTAAATCGAAAAGAATTGAATTCATCAGAAAAAAATGAATTTTCAACAAAGTAGTTGAATCCTCAACCGGACAGGATGAATTTTCAACCAAACAGTTGCATTGTTAAACGAAAAAAAGAATAAATTTCCACCAAAAGAAATTTGAATTTTTTTTCAAATTTGATTTTTCAAAACGAAAAATCACTTCAAATATTCCCAGGAATTTTAAGAAAAGTTCTTCATTTTCTGGAAACGTTTCCAAATTCTTAAAAAGCTTCGAATTTTGGTTTCGAAATTTCCAAGAATTTAAATATTGTTTTACATTTTTTGAAAGGCTGTATCTAGTTGTTCAAAAAAATTGGGGGAGTTGGAAAAGGGGATAGGCTAGTCGTCTCAAAAATTCGGGACAACTAGCCAAACTTACGAAAAATGTTTGACGACTGATCCCGGAATTCGGGACGAGACACTTTATTCTTGAAACCTTTTCTAGTTCAAACTATTTTTGTATATTTTTAAAACTTCATATTCTTAACTGACCTAATATTATTTGGAAATAATTTGAAATCAAAAAAATTGTATCCTTTTGAAACCTTTTAAATTCTTCAAAACCTTATTTTTTCTAAATCTTCAAAAATCTATATTTTGTTTTAAATTTGATGGAATCTTCTCAAGTTTTCAATGAGTTCTGAACCTTTTAAAGCTTCTAAATATCTCTCAGGCTTATTCGATTTTTTTCAAAAATTTGTTATCTTGCAAAATTTATAAAATTTGCTAAAAAAGCTTTTACATTCTTTTTCGAAATTGTAGCGAATTATTTCAAATGTTTTTAAATATTTTTCAATTTTTTCAGGTAACTTGAGATATTTTTTTGATCCACTTGAAACTTTACAAAATTCCTAAAAAGATTTTTTCTTGCAAAATCTTTAAAATGTACATTTTGTTACAATTTTTCTAAGATCTGCTGAAGATTTAGATATTTTTCGAATCTTTAAAAAATGCAGTTTTATTAAAAATTTATAAAATCCTGCAAAATTGAAAAATTGTCTCAAAATCTTACAGATTATTTTTGATATTTTTGAAAACTTTAAATTAACCTTTTAAACCAAAACATGAATCATCTTGAATTATTTTCTCAGAAACCTTATTTTCAGTACCGACGGTTTTTTTTCATTTTACCAGTACCGACAGTATTGTATATTTCGTAAATTAAGGTGTTCTAAGTTTTTGTCCATGATATAATTTTCCAATCTTTGAAAGTATAAAACAATTTACGAATTATAGTGCGGTAAAAAAGTGTCAAGGCTACAATCTTTTCCCAATATTAACAAATCATTTACAATTAAAATTTACTTTTTTATCAATAATGTTGAGAAACATTTAGAAATAATTTTTTTATTCAAATAGAATTTCTCTTTTGGTAATTTGAATTTAGAAAACTCAACTGTGCAGAAAATTCGTAATCTTCATTAGTAGAGAATACTCAAATTGAAAACAGCTACAAAAAGTCATATTCCCGCAGTGTCACAACCAATCAGGTTTTCGACAACAATGAATGCGTTACAACTTTATACCACTTTTCTATACAGGATTTAGGAAATAATGAAATACTGATCATTTATTTTAAAATATTTTTTTCGAATTATTTGTCGGTTCAAGAAATCAGTAACTTTTTTTAATTAATAAAAATGTCAGAAGAAACTGTTGCAAGGGCGATGTAAAAAACAATGGAGGTTACTCATAAGCTGATTTATGAACGAATGAATAACATTTTTAATTTGCATTAATGAATTGGATATTTAAATTTGTCCCTTGACATTGTACATGTATATATATTAACGAGGCGTGTTGATCACAACATCATGATAAGATCGTATTTAACGGGTCGTTAAACTTCCCTGTGAAATCTTTATAGTTCCTTGCCCGATAGTTGTCTCATGTATTCACTAAGGCCGAATTGATTTATCGTATAAGTTTGAATTTTTCGCATTAACAACACCCTAGACATTGTTTTAGAAGCCTTCAGAATTTCCAATCGCCTAGTCGACTGCTATAGTAATTTATCCTTATCATAGTTTCTTTCACATAAAGCCCATTTATAAAATTAAACGTAACTTTCCTCAATTTTTAGCTAAGATTCTCATTTCAGGCATTCTGATTAGTTCTAACAGAAAATTTCGTTTTACCGTGGAAATTTCAAAATAATACATTATATACAATTTTGGGTCGTAACGATAAATTTTTTGTTCTCGGATGGAAAAGCCGAATCTTCAATTAAAACTAATCGGAATGACTAAATCGAGCATCTTAGATGAAAATTGTTCAAGTGTCCCCTTTTTTACCTAATCTCACTTTCCCCCCTTTATCCCTCTTCAATTTGAATAATTCCCTAAAGGCTAAAACACCTAAATGTGTAAATTTTGACCCTATTTATTCCTTTTACCTCTTTTTTACAACGTTCTGATACATTATTTAAGAATCATCGATAGTAATTCAAGCCATTGTAAAACAAAAGGCTTTGAAAGGAATTTAAATTTTAATTCCAAGAATATCGAATTCGTCCAAAAAAGACGAATTTTCTACAAAATAGTTGATTTTTCAAACAAAAAAGATTTTTTAGTCAATAAAGAAAAAAATTTCAAACAAATTGTTGAATTTTCAACCCAAAAAAATGGATTCTCTACAAAACAGTTGAACTTTTAACCCAAAATTATGAATATTCAATAAAAAAATTTCATTTTCTACCAAAGAGATGACTTTGCAACTGAACTTATGAATCTTCAACCGAAAAAATTAATTTTCAAGAAATTCGTTCAACTTTTAACCAATTACTTGAAATTTCAACGAAAAATTCCATACTTGATATTTCAACCATAAAATTAAAATTTTACATAAAAAAAACTTTTGCATGCATCTAAAATTATGAATTTTCAACAAAACAGTTTATTTTTCAACTAAAAAAGATTTTTTAGTCGAGAAAGAAAAACATTTCTATCAAATTTGTAAATTTTTCAGCAACAAAGTTCAATTTTCAACAAAAGAGTTCAACTTTCTACCCGAAATTATGAATTTTCAATCGAAAAGTTATTTTTCAACCAAAAAGGATGACTTTTTAACAAGATAATTACGTTTTCAACCAATGAATAAAATCGTTAACCAGAAAAGATGAATTCTCAACTAAAAATATAATAGTATATTCTTCAACTGAAAATAATTAACTTTCAACCAAAAATAGTTGTATTTTGTTATTGGGTTCTATTAATTCAGGTAGCATAAAACTGGAAAATCGTGAAAAAGTGGGAAATAGGTGAATAAGGGAAAGACTATAAAGACTGGAATCAATAAACAGGATTTTGGATTCATTTTCAATACTTTGAAAATATTATTCAAACATAATTGAAATCCTCTTTTAATCACCCTTCTTCGACCAAGAATCCCCTTTTTTACCTAGAATTGAACTACTGAACCGCTTCGATCCCTGAAAGTGAAATAATCCATAAAATATTGGGCTATCTAGAATTTGCTTCTATATTTCAGTGTGTAAGAAATATTGTATTTTCTGTAAAATTATTAATTATTATTAATTTAATTCCTAATAAATTTCTATTTTGTTTTTAGCTTCTGTGAAAAAGGAAGTATCGATACCACAGACATGGGCGGAACACCACACTTGGAAGTTGGATTGAATGAGCTGCACAATGTTCCTGTGAAAAGGCGACAGCCCAAGGATCAGAAAAATTCAATTTTGCAGAAGAATGTAACGGAAAAGCCACCTGCAGTCATCGACGTCGATACCATTGAGTCCAAGGAGAAGGACGAAAATCTCCCACCAGGATGGGAAAAACACGAGGGTAAGTCATTTAGGGACCTCCATAAACCTCGTGGACAGTTTTTCTTTTTTTTTATATCTTTTTGTCCTTTTTTAATTTAAAGAATTTTACTTTCGTCTTTATTTTAACAAAAGGAAAACACAGGCCTCACAGACCAGTCCCTACATCCCCTATCGTACCCTATATTCAGTTAAGGTCCTCAAAGTACCCCATTTTCAAGATTTGGTCCTTTTGGTACCCTATTTGTAGCCCCTTGATGAAAATTCAAAAAAATGTATAATAAGATCAAAGCTTCCAAGAGCATTTTGAAAAAAATAGCAAAAATCTGGGAATTCCTGTAAGCAGTGACTATGAAAAATAATCGGGGTTACTACACACAGTCAATATTAGTCATTTTTTTCTCAAATAATTTTTCATTCACTTTTTTAAATGAGAAGTTCACATGAGTCACTTTTCTATCAATAAATTAATTCACCGGCTAATCACTATTTAATTCAGATCTATACCTATTTCTGAATTGTCGTGAATTCTTTTGATATATTTCAGATTATTTTTCAAAATTCCGAGAAATTTGTAATAGATTTCAATAATTTGAAGGGATTTGAAAGATTTTAGGGTATTTTTAAAACTTCTAACGGATTTTCGAAAGCTTTCAATTTGAGATATTTTAGGGAATTTTAAAAGATTCCGAGGAATTTTGTATTAATTGGCATTTTCAAGAGCTTTTACGAATTTCAAGGGATTTCAAAAGATTTTGGAGGATTTTTAATATTTGAGGTTATTTTGGGTTATTTTAAAAGATTTAAAGTAATTTTTAATTGTTTTTAGTAGTTTAGTGGGATTTCAAAGAATCTGAAAGATTTTAGGGAATTTTAAATGAATCCAAAGAATTATTAATTAATTTGAAGGAATTTCGAAGCGTTTGAAATATTTTAGGATAAATAATTTTCTAGAATTTCGGTAGATTTTACAGGATTTATAAGGTCGTAAGATATATTAAAGAATTTTACGTTATTTTACAAGATTTCCGAGGATTTCAATGACTTTGAGGGATTTTGAAACTATTAATGTATTTTAATACATTTTCCAGGATTTCGGGAAATATCATCATAGAATTTCATAGGGATTTTATAATATTTTAGTGGATACAAAATTTGTTCACGAGAAGTGAGGTATCTTGTATGATTCTAAAGGATTTGAAATATTTTATGATACCTTAAAAGATTCCAAGGAATTTTCAATTGATTTTAATAATTTTAAGAGATTTAATAAAATTTTAGTGGATTTAAAAGAATTTATTAAAGAAAAGTGAGTTCTTTCGTAGGGTTTTAAAGATTTGAAGATGTTTAAAATTATTTCATGGATTTCACCATAAATTCTTATTAATTTATCCTGAATTCTTTGAAATTCTTTTGAATTCTTCAATTCATTTGAATTCTTATAAATGTGCTCAATTTTACATAATTCAATTGATTTTTTTTTTGATTTTAAAAGGTTTTTATATAATTGGTTCTGCAGATTAATTGATAAAATGAACAAAGGATTTGAAATATTTTAAGGTATTTTTCAAATGCATTTTCTACAGCTTTAAAAAATTGCAAGGTATCTCAAAATATTTTAAGGGATTAGAAATATTCTAGGTTATTTTAAAAGATTATAATAAAATTGGTAATTGATTTCAGTAATTTAATAGGATTTCAAAGGATTTTAAATATTTAAGGGTATTTTAAAACATGCTAATGCACTTTCAAGAGCTTCAAAAAGTTTCAAGGGATTTCAAAAGATTCAAAGGATTGAAAATATTGTAGGAAATTTCAACGATTCCCAAAATTTTTTCATTTATTTCAAATATTTTGAAGGGGTTTCAAAGACATTGAAATATTTTAAAAGATTCCAAGGCATTTTCAAGAGATTTAATCAATTTCAAGAGATTTCCAAGGGTTTCAGTAATCTTAAGGGATTTTAATATTTTAATGGATTTCAAAGAATTTATTCACAAGAAGTGTGGGATTTCGTAGGGGTTTCGAAGATTTCGTTGGAATTTAACATGAATTGTTTTGAAGTCTCATACATTTATCCTGAATTTTTCACCCTTTGAGTGCGAAGAAAGTACCCAATGAGCGCGACGAAAAGTACCCTTTGGTCCCTCTATTTTATCCCTTAGGGACTGTGAGGCCTGAAAACATCATATCGTCATTTTTGTTCATTATTTCACAGGCACTTGTTATAGGCCAGTCAGTGAAGGCATTAAAAACTGAAAATTTCACTTCAAGTTCGGAATTTTGTTTGGATTCACACTCCTCCCAGTAGTAGCAGATTAACAAGCTTTTAATATGCTAAAGCAACATGCTTTTTTCAATCATTCGCGAGAAGAAAGGCTCTAAAAAAATCCACGCAAGTTACATGGACTGCGATGGGAGAGTGTTTCAACTAGTGGTTAGATCAGGCGATAGTGCCCCAAGTTTGTAACCGGAAAGCCAATTCCTGATGCCGGTATTTTTTTCCTTTTCATATATATTTAATTTTTTTGTATTGTTCTTGACTATTAAATTTATTAAAACCAAGCCAAAATATTCATCTTTAAACATTTGTTTTCATATGGAAAAATTGGGGGTTTCGACATTTATCACTTCTGAAGCACATATCTGAAGGGTGAGTTATATTTTTTCTCTTCTTTCAAAGAGAATAATAATAAAGAAAATATAAATTCACAATTGAATGAAGAAAAATGATAATTTTCTATAGAAAAAAGCTTTTCTTGGAGTTAAAGTGGTAAAGGTTGGAGACAAAAGTTACCATATGAAAAAAATTGTTAAAAATTAATATTGTGGCTTGGTTTGAATAAATTGAAGAGTCAAATGAAAAAAAAATAAGAATAAATTCGGCAACAGGAATCGAGCCCGGACTTTCTGGTTACAAACTTGGGGCACTACCGCCTGATCTAACAGGTAGTTGAAGCGCTCTAGTATCGCCGTCCATGTAACTTGCGTGGATTTTTCAAAAGTTGTTTTTCTCGAGAAAGACTGAAAATCGTATCATATTACTTCACTATATTACAGGTTTGGTAATGGCCTATTATTGGGAGAAGTATGAATCCAAACAAAATTTCTAAGGGCCAAAATATTTGATCTTGATTTTGTCTTGGGTGAAGACTAATCCAAGACAATTTCAAGTTGTGATGTATGTCTAGGTCGTGAGGCGGTACCAGACTATTATTGATGTCTAAAGACGAATATTTTCGACTTAAGGACAAAATATTATGTCTTGAGACAAGATTATTTGACTTGAAAAGAACCTGAGAGATTCATAACTCAAAGACAAGCCAAAAGATTCCCGAAGACTCCGAGAGTCATCACTAATCCGCTTCAAATTTTACAGAATTTTTATTTAAAAATCATTTATTACAAAATAAAAGTTTTATCGGTTGTAAAATCTTAATACTTTGCAGATGTCAACTATTTGTTGCCAACCAATCTGGAAGTGGCAGGCCCTGTCCGTAGTAATATAATGATTATCCTTCCGTATCTCAAGACAAGTCTACCCGGTTTAGCCTTGGTAGAGTAGAACAGGGCGAGGCAGCCAGAATTGGAAAAAATCGAAAAAATTAATGTCATTTTCGTTGAAGCTGTCCGAGGTTTCATAAGCAGTTTATACCTTCTTCGGGCGGCCTCGTCGAGGGCTGCCACAAGCGATTCACTTTTTAGCCTTTTCAGCATCATCTGCCGTTTGTTGGCTACCTCGCCCCACACGTGCTTTTTTCCAAAAAAATTTCAAACAAAAAAGTATTTTGAATATTGAGAATGTTCCTTCTGCTAGTAGTTTTTTACAAATGACACTGATTTTTGCAAACTGCGACAGTCACGACACTCAACTTTTGGCAAGTACAGTGGACTAGCCTAATCGACCTTACATTACAAAGGCGCGCGATTTCGATTAACCACGGTGATCTTGAATCGAGCACAGGTATGACGAAACGTTCAACCAAATCGGGTTGAACAGCTGTTTCCGCACTCGAACACAGATAAAAATACCGTTGGAATCAAAATCATAGCTGCTCCTTAACTCAAATCACATCAAAATGAATTAAATTACCAAAATATCGCGATTTTTACATAAATCTAGGCATACACTTTTATAAGGGCGTTAGATATAGGTTATATCACGGCTCGTGAAATGTTATTTGGTATTGAAATATCATCTTTTGAGTGTTGGCAACGGTAGAATTAGGTCGGCAAATAAAATTTCTCTCATTGTTATACAAATTCTTGATCTCTTTGCGTGAAAAATGCAGGATGAGTCAATAAAACCAGAACGATTACAGAAGTTTCCGCGTGCAATTCCAGTTGCTGCCGACCAGCCCCATGCCACTTCTCATGGAGGCCTGTGGAAAATATTGTCATGAGAGTTGACGGTCGCCGTGCGGTGGCGCCAGCTATGCACTTGGCCTAGAATTCAAATAATGCAAGGCAAAAGTGTTGAAATAATAAAGTTTGTTGAAGAAAAATAATTTTCTGATAGTTCTGGGTAAAAGATAATGAACTTTAAGATATTTTTAATCTTTTGAGTTGAAAATAATTTGCGAAGATCATAAAATTCACTGGTTTTAGACGAAAATCGCACTGCATTCCTACTAACTACAACAAATCATTATTCATACGCAATTAAATCAAATAATTATTTGTGTAATTTTTAAATATCCGAAAAGAAAATCGTTATATTATATAATATATAATATAATATTTATTTTATTTATTTAATCATTTAAATTCATTTCGGATTTTAAAATATTAAAAAAAACAAATTATGTGTTTTAATGCACTTCTTAGAGAGGGGGTAGGTAAAATTAATAAAACAAAACCTAAGTTATAGAATTAAACCTTTTTTATATATATTATAAGTTGTTAGTGAAAGTCAAATATTGAACATACATATGCTTTCACGCAACAACAAATTAATAACAATTTTTTAATAGAAAATAATCAATTTTTTATATAAATATATATTTATTATATTTATATTTATTTATTATTTATATTTATTATATAAATATAAATTTCTTTTGCCTCTTAGTATTTGTATACATGTCTTTTCTTTATAAATAATTTATATCTAGTGTATAAAATATTAAATATTTTAACAGATTCTATTAAACATCTTAAATAAGTCTTTTTCCTCCGTATAAACTAACAATCTTACAAAATGACTATCACAAAGTGTTTCCGAAACTAAGAAATCAGTTCTAGGTTCGTGAAGTTTAAGTTGCTACTAAGTTTGCAGCTTTTTTCATATCAAGTTTTCCTTTTTTTCATTAGCCATTTTAATTTTTGCAAACCGACGCAAATTTTTATTCCAAAATCTTGAAACATCTACACGTTGTTTTACATTTTTTCAAATTATGAATTAATTTTTAAATTTTTTCAGACCTCTTAAATTTCTTTCAAAATGATTCAAATTATTCCTGAAATTTCTCTTAAATCCTGCAAAATAAAAAATATTTACTTAAAATCTTCCATATTCATTTTTGACAATTTGAAAAAACGTTTAAAATTTTTCTAAATATTCTCTTAAAATTAATTTTTCAAAATAAAACGTCATTCTCAATTTCCCTAAGTATGTTAAGAAAATGATTTTTATTCTTTTGAAGCCTTTCACAATTCTTAAAAATCTTCTAAGTTTTTTGTTCGAAACCTGCACAAATCTATATTTTGTTTTCAATTAGGCCGTGGGCTAGTCACACGGAAATTTCGGTACGAATAACCAAATTTTGTCGGTGTAAGTAAACGCTTCGTTTAAATTATTCGAAATCATTTCAAATTTTTAATTGAAACTTAATTCAACTTGCTTAAATTTTTTCTAGGAATAATAATAGATGTTCAATATTTATTATACTTCAAAATTCAACAATTTTACTTGCAAATTACATTTTTTGAAATAGAACAATAAAAATTGTCACGTTCAAAGTTTAATTTTGAATATTTGATTTACAATTACTGATTTTAAATGAACAGTCAACAATTTCTAAATATTAAGCAAATGTTATTTTTCCTAATTAAAAAATTACAAATTTTAAAGTTTAAAATTGTAAACTAAAACAAGATTTTCAAATTTAATAAAAGTCTTTAAGTATGAATATACTGTTTTGAAGTTATTTCACAATTTTAAATCATATATAATGTTTTAATCATGCGTTTACATTTATTTAACTACTAAGACTTTCCAATTTGACCAGTTTAATCTTCAACGTTAAAATCTGGAAATTCTTAAATTTTTAACTGATTTCCAATCGTGTTGTAAAACTAACTATTATTCAGTTGTTAATCCTCAATGCACAGTTCAATTTAAAATCATTATAATTGATATTGACAGTTGATCAACTAAAAAGATTTTGTATCAAAAATTTTCGATTCCAAATGCTTGTGATTTAAAAATTTCCAAGTCTTTAAGACTGCATTTTTAAATTCTTTTAATGAAAAATGTACGGTTTTCCCCGTTCTCATAAAATTCCCGATCATTTCCCGGTTTCCCGGTCCAGCTGTCATCCTGAAAATAGATTAAGATATCATTTTTTTATAATCTAAAGTACAAAGACGTTTCTTTGGATTATATTAAATAATATGCTCATTATTCAAAGTTAATATTAACAATAAAATAGTATTTTTAAAAAGAGAAAAACTTTACAAATAAAAAGATATATCTATAAACTTTATATGTAACACTTACAGTTGCCACGACACTTCCATCAAGTCCCCTAAAAACCTTTTCTCGGATAATATCTTCTGGGTTGAAGTGCAACGAACAAACTGCATCACCAGGCCTCAGTTTGACATCATCCCTTAAAATAGCTATTTGCCATTGTTTAATAATATTCGGATCATTTGGCACTGTGAAGAATTGAATCTTGTTATCTTTGTCCTGCTCCCGATTACTTTTATATCCCGATTTACAGTCAAAACAAACGCACTTCACCATTTTTTGTTAAAAATTTCAACACCGCGGGTATTCTGGAGCATCGGTAAATAGATGAGGATTTTAACGTCTAAAATCAGTTTTTCGGAGTTTTATTTCGCTTAGGAGATCGAAAATGTCTCAAAGATCACTAAAACCAATTAAAAATTAATTGACACTGCCATTATATTATTTTAAATATGTTATTAAATTCAATATTAACATTTTGCCATGCATTTGCAACGATCATACGCCAAGTGCATAGCTGGCGCCACCACACGGCCACCGTCAACACATAGTACATTTCCAACTCAGAGTTCCAGGGGGCTGCTGCCGACGACTCGACTCGCCCGAGTGTCCGTCCGGCTGCCGCGCATGCGCAGACGTCATCCACTGCGTACACTCACTGATACTCACGTGACTCTCTTTCAAGCTCGTATATATTAAGTTTTAAACTACTGTGCATTGTGTTATATAGTAAATACGTAGTTCGTCCATTTTCATCATGATAAATTGTATAGCTTTATTGCTTATACTTATTACTCAAGTATACATTATTTTTTTATGATCAATAAACATATAACTACTTTTTTTCAGGAACCAAATATTTGTCACAAATATTATCCAATAGGTTATACAAGTTGTGAATATATATTAGTTCTTCATTCAGAGTAAATTGTACAAATTAAGATATCTTTATTTGAAAAGACAGTGTATATTTTTATTTTATCTTTAACTAGTGCATATAATGCCGTCAACTCATCCTAGTTATAAATGTGATCATGAAGCGAACAGGTTAGAAGTATGCGCGTCTCACATATAAATAAAAACTATAGTCTATCCAATGCAAAATTTCCGTTGGGTATTTGTGGCTATTGCCGTCTCGCTCTCTGTCAACGAAATCGTACGGAACCAATTGAAAAACTCAAACCATTTCAAAAAATGCCAAATTATGAAGACGTTCAATTGATTAAAGAAACTAGAAATATCAAAACTTGTTACTGCTATATATGCCGAACTGGTCGGAGTACTGTTCATGATAAAGTTAAAACAGACAAAGGACATACTTTACAGATATATAACGAAATAAATATTGACAATGGACTTATAGCTGCTACAGTCCCGTCAAAACTCGTACCCACTGATCAAAATAATAATAATCCATCTAGTACGACTATTTGTAATAATTGTCTTCAAAAAGTAGGAAGAGGCATCGCACATTCATGCAATCTACAAGCAGCACGTGAAAATGTGATGGACTTCTTAGAAGCGTTACCTGAGAAACAACAAGAACAAGTTATAACACATTCGTTAAAGAAAAAAATGGATACTACAAAGACTGTTGTTGGAGATAACGCCTCAGTTCATAAAAATGAAATAATGTTGAGTACACGAGGATCAAAAGTCAGAGTTTGTATTAATTCGAAGGAAAAAAAGCAATCTATTTTTAGTCATGACAGCTTAAGCAATTTTCAACTTCATACTGGCGTTTCTTCCAATCACATGAAAAAATGGCCAACTTTTTGAGAAGCAATGCAGGCAGAAAATGCATTCCTCCGAATTTTAACCAGCATATGACTGAAACATCGAAAATATTAGAAGATATCTTCCACGAAAGTTCTGCTTTATTCGACGTAGATAATGGAAAAAAAGATCGGCCTGTTATTTGGACAGACGCACAAACAGCATTTTACACCGTGATCGGGAAACAGAATTATGATATAAACGATGTACAAATTAAGATAATGGCAGATAGTGGTCAAGGGTTTTTAAAGATAAGTATGAGCATTATTCCACTTTCAGTTTTTGACGATGAAAGAGATTGTGAGCAAGATGATAAAAAGAGAAATACATACAAAGAGGGTGGTACTGTTGGGAAAAAATGTATTTCGACAAGTGTTCATCGGCTAATACTTCTGTGTGTCGTACCTGGAGTCAAAGAAAGCTACGAAAATCTTAAGATACTGTTCGATCTCATTGGTATCAATTACCTATCATTCAAATTTCTTGCTGATTTTAAGTTATTATTAACCGTAATTGGACAGCAAACTGCATCTGCAACATACCCTTGCCCATACTGTTTTGTGACATTAGTGGATTTACGGGATATTAATCAATTTGAAAATGAAACTAATCAGAGCAATGAAGAAGAGCTTTTGACTACCAGTGCAAGGGGCTGGAAGTTAAAGACCTTTGGAGACTTAAAAGAAGACCGTAAAAAGTATTCGATCTTAGGTGATAAAAAAAAGTGCGCCAAGGACTGCCACAGTACAGTAAAACTTTCTCTCTTTGATGAAGACAATGACACATATGTTATTGAGAAATGCCCTATTCCTGAACTGCACATAATGCAGGGCTTCATGAATACTTTATTCTGGAACAGCATAGTAAATTGTGTTGGACGAGAAAAAGCTCTCATATGGCCGCAGAAATTAGGACTAGTCGCTAAAAATTATTGCGGAGAAATTTTTGAAGGCAATGCTTGCCGTAAACTTCTAAAACATGCAGACGCACTTCTAGATCCCGAAATTTATAAAGAAGTTGGCGAATTGGCATTAATAAAATTTGTAACTGCATTCAAGGAAATGGATAAATTAGTGACTTGCTGTTTCTCTAAAAAATCTGTTGGACCCGATGTAAAAAATAACTTGAATCGACTTTCCATATAGCATTTAAAGGAATAGAGATGACTGAAACATTAAAAATACATGTTTTGCTAGACCACTTAGAACACTGCTTACACTTTTTAGGAGAAGACGGATTAGGTAAGTGGTCAGAGCAAGCTGGAGAGTCTGTACATCGAGTATTTTTAAGATTTTGGGACAAATATAAGGTCAATCAAATTGAAAATCCTATATGTGCTAATCAACTTAAAAAAGCAGTTGTTGAATTTTCTTCGCAACACATATAATTACTTATCGATTTGAAATAACAATGGATCAATGCAATTTCCAAAAACAATAATTTTACTGTAAATATTGAGTATTTATAAATAAATTAAATTGTATATAATTTAATGTAAATAAATAATTTCACGAAACATAATTTTATTGTGATAATGTAACAATTTTTTAAACTTTTTCAATCCTCAAACTAAAATCATTGATTTCAATATAATTGAATAATAATTAAATTGAGAGATACATATTTAGATATATTTTTTACTATTCTACATTCTGAATTATATTAGAAAATTTGAAAGTTTGTATCAAAATTTTAAACCTCTACCTCTCTTGAAGACATTACCGAAAAAAATTTACAAATAATTTATAAAATATAATTTTGTTTATTTTGATGTGATTTGAGTTAAGGAGCAGCTAGGATTTTGATTTCAACGGAATTTTTATCTGTGTTTTGATTTTTGAAAATTTGATATGTCTATGGAAATGTTTGTAATTTTTAAATGTTCTTTTTCCAGTTAACTTTTGAATAATATAACAAAAAAATGCAAGGAGCTGTGATTATAACATAGATAAAGGGCCAACATTTTCAAATACACGTTTTAGTGTTTTTGAACTGAGGTTTCTAACAAATTTTCCGAAATCAACTAGAAAAAAATAACTGAAGGAAAAACAAAAGAAATAACTGCTTGTAACAGCTACTGCCTCTCTTTTTTTCATTCTTTAGACTTGAAAGTTTTTTAAATATCACATTATCGCAGTAAAAAGCCTCGAAAAAAGTTTTAAAAAATTTCAAGTGACGTAATAATGAATAATTAATTTTTCAAAACGAACAACTTATTTAAATTTGTTGCACTTACGTTTTTAAATCCCTGAACTCGCTAATTTTTCTGATATATTCTCAAGGACAGAAAGCCCTTAAATTTCTGAAAAAATTCTCATACCATATTTTTAGGTCACTAAAATTTCCAAAATTTTGCCATATTTCTTCTGGAGAATTATTGAGTAAAAAAATCACTCTACGGGGAAGCTTTTTACTAGTCTTTGAACTACTTACCACTAACAACATCCACGCACTTTACATGGACCGCCATGCAAGATTTTTTCAACTCCCGGTTAGATCGGGCAATAGCGCACTTAGTTTGTAACCTGAAAGTCCGGACTCGATTCCTGTTGCCGGCATTTTTTGCCAATTTTCAATCTTATTCTAATTTTTTTTTCGAACTGATTATTCAATTTTTTGGTAAAAAATATTAGTTATAATCCTAATTTAAAAATATAAATATTATAATATATTTATAATATATAATTATATATATTATATTATATCATATAATTAATATATAATTTATAATATATTATAATATTATAATAGAAAGGAAATATCTTTTATTTCTATTCTATTGTTAAATCTTTGTATTTTACTATCTCTTTATATTTTATTATTTATTTTATTCTTATTACACTAGATTTTTATATTGCATTTTTGTCTCGCCTAAAAATAATCATAAACAAAATCTAAATGTTCAGATTGATTTAAATATATTTGATAGTCATCTTTAGCGAGCAAAAATTTTAATACAAAAAAGAGAAGAAATGCTGGCCGCAGGAATCATGCCCGGACGTTCTGGTTACGAATTCGGGGGGCTACCTCCTGATCTAATCGGGAGGTTCTTGCGTGATTTTTATCTGTGTTCGAGTACGGAAACAGCTGTTCAATCCGATTCGGTTGAACGTTTCGTCATACCTGTGATCGATTCAAGATCACCGTGTAACGCTGTGTGAGTAAGACGAAATTGGCAGCCTCGCCCTGTTCTACTCCACAGCTACAGCCATAAATGCAAGTCAAATCTGGATATTTCCAATGTCTGGCTGGTGAGACGAAACCAGACATCATGGTCTTGAAGACATATTGAAGACCTTCATGTCCAAATCAATACCAAATATTTCCCCAGGATGTGCGTTCCTATTGTATGTTCAAAAGTTTTCAATTTTTGAGGATGGATAAAATAGGTCACAAAAATATATATAGTTCTGCAAACCTGCTGAAACGTTTTTCGAGTCAGATTCTAAAATTTAATTAATTTGCAATCATTTTAGTTGCCCGGAAATCACTTGTTCTCCATATGAAAGGCTTGACAAATTTTGTATGGAGTATATATCCATCACCAAAATATTGCAAGTTTTAAAACGTGGTTAAAAGTTTTTAAAATCATTTCCCGAATCTCATACTAACTTTCCAACCTCGTAGATAATACGGAATCTTGTAAAATTAACAATAATTAAGATATGATGTATTTTTTAACTAAACTTTAGGGGATTTTTTTTACAACTAAAAGAAAGTTTTTATCCCTATTAGACCTAAGAATGAAGAACCAAATTTTTCCGATCTGACCTATTGATAAGCAATGTCCATAAATTGGTGTCAAGCGAATAATGCTGTAAGAGCTTCAAAAACTGAATAACTGAATTTATAAGTATATTTTATTTTATTCTCAAAAAATGTGATATCACATGTCACTTCTTGTATCATCGTCTCAAAATTTATGCATGGAAATCTTGAGACTTGATTCATTTTCACAATGAATCGAATAATATTATTGCCAAAAAACGTCTTGCACGATGAGCAGGATCTGAAAAAGTGGCTCTTCATTCCGGAATTTCGGTACGAATCACCAATTTTTTTTCGATTCGAATAGATACTGCCTAATTTGTAAATGAAAATTTGTTGAAATATTGATCACATTCTAGGAAGTCTGAAAACATTTTGTTTTTCAAATACTTTTTTTTTGTTATTTGTACCTCTTCACACCATTAGACATTTTACTTATTATTTTGATATTTTCCTTTTATTCTACCCGCTTGCCGAAGTAAGCAGCGCTTGACTCGGCTATAGAGAGTGGATTTATCACATTTTCATCTGCTTTTACTCTGAAACTAATAATAATAATAATCTTCCTGGATGTTTTTCATATCTGCTAAATTGTTCATTTTACGCCAACAAATTTTGCAATAAAAAAAAATAAAAGTTTTAATATTTTATGTCTTTTTACCAAATTCTTCGATTAAGATCAAAATTTTTGTATTATTTTCATATAAAATATGTGCAAGTTTATATTCATGTTGTAAAATAGGTTGTTACAAGAAAGAACGCAATAAGTTTGTACGTTTTTGTATTTTTGAACGTTATATGGCTTGATTAAATATTTATTAAAACATACATTAATGAAGTTGGTGACTCTGCAGAGAGGAATTTCTTAAATCACATGACTGAGATCGTAAAAAAGAATTATTTTTATGTTTATTTATGTGCAGTGAATTTCCTATAATTTAAATCCGGCTGCCTGTATCTTTGGTAGATAATAGTTTTGTACAAAGATGAACAAATTAGGCTACAGTGCCTTTTGATTTGAATTTTTTTTTTTTTGCTATAAAAAATGAATAATCCTACTGGACCTATTGAGCTGTAATCATCTTAAGTCTGATTAGCGAAATCGGGAAGAAGACTTAAACTTTGGATAATTTTTTTAAATCGAATAATAAAATTTGGATTGGTGTTTTATGTATTGGGTTTTATTCATTTTTTATATCATTGATTTTAAATGTAAGAATAATAATTGAAATATCGATTGGTTCCGTAATTTTTTCGTATTGTATTTTGTTGGTGTGAGATTTTGTTGATTCGGGATATTGCTGATTTTTTTATTTCCAAAAAAATGTGGAAGCGATTTGACTGTCTACTTTCGTATATTTTGCATGATTTTTGATAAGAAAAAAAAGCGTTAATAGAAAATTTAATAAAATTATCATCTTATTTCTAGTAAAAGAAAGGGTATAAAAATCATGAAATCGATTTAAAATTGCATTCTCGAATCAAATTCTCTTTAAGAAAATTGATGTAATGTACGCCCATTATGTGCATCGATATCGTTACTCAACCTCCCAGCTCTGCTGGTATGATGGTGAGAAGCGTGAGAAGCGCAACAGGTGACTGACCGGCCGAATTCTGAAATGATTTCAGACCACGAAGGCCCCTACTACTGGCACATCAAAAGTGGAACTATTCAAAGAGAGCCACCAGAAGCACAGATTATTTCAAAAACAGAAAATCGACGATCTCTTGTCAAGAGCAATGATAGTGTAAGTTTAGAATTTTTATTAATACATACATTTACTATCAAAGCTTTCACCGTTAGTTCATTCTTTCCCCAATTCTCATAAAAAATTACACCTACGAAATTCCTCTTTCTATATTATTATTAATAATGATAATCTACTAGTGTTCTCATTCAATACATTCCGTTCGCAATATGCAATTGGTTCGCAGAGATTCTTCTGTTTTTTTATTCTTGTTTTTTTAAATTAGTTTGTTTCATTATTTCAAGATTAGAAGCACATAATTGTAAAAGAAAAAATAATGATGTTCAATTAATAATATATGAAATTCTTTAGGGTCAATTTCGAATCTTCAAAATTGCACAAAAAAATAAAATTTATAA
>CAKNXH010000665.1:36987-61805 GCA_932178445.1 Andricus quercusramuli | reverse complement strand
GGTCAATTTCGAATCTTCAAAATTGCACAAAAAAATAAAATTTATAATTGAAAACTTATATTTTTGAAATAAATACATTGGACGTTTTACTTATTATGCTTCTTTTATTTTCTTTTCCCGTTATAAAGGGTTTTCATTTTTTGATGACTTGAAATACTTGGAATAAAGAAAAAGCCTATGACCTTTTTGATTTCTCATATTAGTATCAGTAAAAATTGGCTGCGTTAAGTCGTCCCGAAAAATTGAGGGAATTGGAAAAGGGGATGGACTAGTCGTCCCGAATTTTCGGGACGACTAGTTTATGAAAAATATTTGACTACTCATTCCGACTTGTGGGACGACGAGACACTTCGGTGAAAATAATTCAATTGTTAGAATATATGGCAATTATAATTTTTCAATCTCAAGCAGGAGTAAAATATTTCACCTTCTAGATTATTATATTAAAAAGTGAAAATTAAAAGCTTTTATTTGTTTCTCCGAAATTAAGAGTTTTGCATTCAGAGCAATGAAAATTTGACAGTTTCCCTACATTCCTGGAATTCTCTGAAATCCATAAAAACCTTGTATATTCTAAATTTTTTGAATTCTTTAAAAGTTCAGAATTTCTGAAATTCATTGAATTCCCTGAACTTCTTACATTACCTTAATGCTCTGAAACTCCTGAAAACCTGAAATTTCTCGATTATCCCGAATTTTTTAATACTCGGAATACTCTGCATTTCTTGACTTCTCTGAAATCCTCGAATATTCTGAATTCTTAAAATTATTTGAATTCTCAGAATCCACAAAATTCCCTGAATTTTCTGAATTCCTTAAATTCACAGAACTCCCTGAATTCCTTAAATTCACTGAATTTTCTGAATTCCTTAAATTAACTGAATTCCCTGAATTCATTAAACTCCCTGAATCCCTTAAATTCACTGAATTCTTTAACTCATTTAATTTCTTCAATCTCATGAATTCCTTGTATTCCCTTAAAGCTCTGAAATTTCTCAAATTCTCTGAACACCTTGAATTTTCTAAATTTTCTGAAATTTTCGAAATTCCTTGAATTCTGCAAAATACTTTCATTTCCTGAATGCTCTGAATTCCCTAAAATCCTTACAGTTTTCAAATATTTTTTAATTCCTTCATTATTCAGAATTTTCTGAATTTCCGTAAATTCTCTGAATTCGTTGAATTTCGTGAATTCTTTGAATTTTCTGAATTCAGAATAATTAAGGAATTCAGAAAATCCCTGGAATTCTCTAAATTCTTTAATTTTTCTGAGTTCTTTTTAATTCTTCTGAATTTCTTCTTTTGAACTGAATTCCCGTGAATTTCTTGAAATCTTTGAATTTCTTTAATTCTTCTGACTTTTCTTTGCATTACTTCGAAATCCTCGGAATTCTTAAAATTCTCAGAATTTAGGAAATTCCGTGAATTCAAGAAATTCCAAGGATTCAGGGAATTCCATGGATTTTAAAATATCTCAAAATATTGCAAGGAATTTACGGTATTTAGTTAGTGAAACAGTTTGTTGGAAGATAATTTTAAGTGGAAATTCTCCACAACTGCAAAATGCCGAAAAAGCACTAAGAAGTAAATATTTATTATGTGGCTCTCCAATTTTCCAAGCCCCTTTCTACATGAAACTAAAGACTTATAAAATTTGCATGAAAAATAAAATCATGACTTTCAAATTTTGTAAATTGATTAAACCGTACAATTAAAAATTGAAGTCTTAGTACTCTTGTTTTATATTTGAATATTGTTGCCAATACAATATTTCCCCTGAGCAGTGTGCAGTTACATAGTTCGTAATGATGCTTTTTTGGAAAAAAATTTAGTTTCCTCTATGTTAATTTTGTATAAATTTCGTCGTCATAAAGTTATACTAAGCCATGTTGTCAAATTTTCGAAAATTTGGAACTATTATTATTTTTAGGCTCAGCAAGTATTAAAATTTGTTTCTGAATCAATTTTGCCAAAAATTTGCTCTCTAAGCTCTTGTCATAAATAATTAAATCAGTGCCGTTAATTAAAAGTTAGAATTATATCACTCCATGTCCTTTTTGGCTTTGTTCTAAGCGTAAAAATTCCAACTTTCGGCGCAAATTTTGTATTGATAGCTAAAATTCAATTTTAGTAATAACATTTTTCAAAATATGGTTAACCTTCACAGTAATCGGCAAAATATTACTCAAAAGTCAATAACTTAGGAAAAACTCATTTAATTCATGGTATGCAATACAATAGAATAATGTCAACTTCCTGTTGAACATTTGACTAAAAAATCTCATTAAAAACAGCTGAATCAAAAATATTTTGGGGTGATTCTCAGAAAAAAGGAATTTTTTCAATTTGGTATTAGAACATATGTGTGTCATGTCCAAAACCAATTTTCCACGTCGGCTATAACCCTATCCTTTGAATTGAATAATCGTAGATAGCAGTTTTAAATTTTGAAGTCTTGCAAATGAAAGTTTACTGCTGACACTGTAATTTTTTTCAATTTGAAGCAGCCACCTACATAACTTTGTCAATTTTTTTTTAATTGTAATCTGCAGAGTCAGCCGGTTCACTGATTGCACCAAACTGCTTTCTGATTGTTCAAATGTCATATTTTCAAAAGTAATAAAATATTGAAAAATCAAGGATCTTAAATTATTTCTCGATAAGTAATCAATCTATGAATTATTTAAATATTTCAGGTGAATAATTTTCATGCAATCGGTGGCATGACAAACACAGTAACACGTAGTAACACAAGTGCAGCTTTAAGCCAGGAACTGAAAAACAAGAGGAAAGAAGAACTAGCACTTAAGTAAGTATTAAATATCAAAAATTAATTTTAATTTATATATTAAAGCTAAAAAATTTGATATGTCTATGGAAATTTTTGTAATTTTTAAATGTTCTTTTTCCAGTTAACTTTTGAATAATATAACAAAAAAATGCAAGGAGCTGTGATCATAACATAGATAAAGGGCCAACATTTTCAAATACACGTTTTAGTGTTTTTGAACTGAGGTTTCTAACAAATTTTCCGAAATCAACTAGAAAAAAATAACTGAAGAAAAAACAAAAGAAATAACTGCTTGTAACAGCTACTGCATCTCTTTTTTTCATTCTTTAGACTTGAAAGTTTTTTAAATATCACATTATCGCAGTAAAAAGCCTCGAAAAAAGTTTTAAAAAATTTCAAGTGACGTAATAATGAATAATTAATTTTTGAAAACGAACAACTTATTTAAATTTGTTGCACTTACGTTTTTAAATCCATGGACTCGCTAATTTTTCTGGTATATTCTCAAGGACAGAAAGCCCTTAAATTTCTGAAAAAATTCTCATACCATATTTTTAGGTCACTAAAATTTCCAAAATTTTGCCATATATCTTCTGGAGAATTATTGAGTATAAAAATCACTCTACGGGAAAGCTTCTTACTAGTCTTTGAACTACTTACCACTAACAACATCCACGCACTTTACATGGACCGCCATGCAAGATTTTTTCAAGTCCCGGTTAGATCGGGCAGTAGCCCACTTAGTTTGTAACCTGAAAGTCCGGACTCGATTCCTGTTGCCGGCATTTTTTGCCAATTTTCAATCTTATTCTAATTTTTTTTCGAACTGATTATTCAATTTTTTGGTAAAAAATATTAGTTATAACCCTAATTTAAAAATATAAATATTATAATGATAATAGAAAGAAAATATCTTCTATTTCTATTCTATTTTTAAATCTTCGTATTTGACTATCTCTTTATATTTTATTATTTATTTTATTCTTATTACACTAGATTTTTATATTGCATTTTTGTCTCGCCTAAAAATTATCATAACCAAAATCTAAATGTTCAGATTGATTTAAATATATTTGATAGTCATCTTTAGCGAGCAAAAATTTTAATACAAAAAAGAGAAGAAATGCTGGCCGCAGGAATCATGCCCGGACGTTCTGGTTACGAATTCGGGGGGCTACCTCCTGATCTAACCGGGAGGTTATTGTTAAAAAACACCGACTAACAAAATGTACTTTAATAATTATAAATAAAAAACGGGAGAGCCTTCGTCATCAGATATATTATTGACTGAGTTTTAAATTTTTAATAAAATAAAATAAATAATGAATTCATATAGAAATATGTATAATTGTATAGTATTTCCTCTAAAAGGGTAGCTATTAAGAACAAGAAAAGATCTGCTGAGGCCTCGGTGGCGTAATTGTTTAACGCTCCACTCACGGATAGTGGCAATATTTATCTGCCCAGAGTGATCAATTTAACATCGAAATTTGTATTAATTAAAATTTTGAAAGCTCTGACAACATCTTCAGATGGTAAAAAATAATCCGTTTTCTTTTCAAACATTTGTTATTCTATGTCTCGAAGAAATTTCGTCCAGTTGTGCTGAATATTCTTCCAAATGTTTTGATCAAAAGTTTTGAGAATTTTATTTGTAAAATACTGATAAGTTCAACTAACGGCCTCCATAAAGTAACCTACTCTTGCATAGCTTCCCCTATCACTTGTAAAGGTTTAAAAACTTTGGAAGATATGGATGACCTCTGAAAACATAAAAAAAGTTGTCATTCCCAGAAATATCAGGACTGAAAAAATAATGTTATCAAACATAGTTTGCTAACACGCAAAACCAAAAACCATTCATCAATCGTCTGTAAATTAGTTATAGATTTTCAATATCTTGATACGCTACTTTTTCTCATAATATTATTTTTTACTTTAAAAAATGGTCTGTTTTTTTTACCCACCCTAATTAGCATTGAACAAAAATGGTCTTTTTCTTGCAGAAGGAGAAGTTACCCAGCTCGAGCAGATTCTGAAGGTAGAGACAAACGAATCAGATTTGCAGTCCGGTCCTTTGGTTGGGTGGAAGTTGCAGAAGAAGATGTGACTGAAGAAAGAAGTAGAAAAACTGTTAATAAATGTATCGTAGATCTGACCCTCGGTAGGAATGACCTTCTCGACGTCGTTGGTCGATGGGGTGACGTAAGTTTAAATTCCCATTCTGCAAACTAGAATAAATTAGAACAATAAAATAATCTCTTCAATTTGATCTTTTTTCAGGGTAAGGACCTTTTCATGGACCTGGGTGAAGGAGCTCTGAAACTCATAGATCCTGAAAATCTCACAGTCCTCAACACACAACCATTCAGCACGCTCAAAGTTTGGGGAGTAGGACGTGACCAGGGAAAGTAAGAGAAATAGATTCACTAATATAGGGCAATGAGTACAGTGATCACCCACCTTTGACAATGATTGGCTACTTAAAAATGATCATATATTAAGAAATTTTGACAATCAAAACTTATAATAAATAGCGTGGAGTGTGTTGAGAACAATCTTGCACCATTTATTAATAGTGTTATTTGTGAATATTTCTTAATTATGTATATTTAAAGAAAATGGCCAA
Organism: Andricus quercusramuli; assembly: GCA_932178445.1. Lineage (NCBI taxonomy): Eukaryota > Metazoa > Arthropoda > Insecta > Hymenoptera > Cynipidae > Andricus > Andricus quercusramuli. Next base: position 56,385 of record CAKNXH010000665.1, on the reverse strand, counting down.
CTATTGGAGGGTGGCCAACTATTGTATCCATACCCCAATACCTAATGATTTTGATGCGCAGAAATGTAACTCTGATGTTTGTTTCATTCTGCTGCTCTTCCTTTTCGGATGAACCTAACAGCGAGAGGTAATTTCCTGTTTAATCTTCAAATCTAAACTTTAGAATCTTCTATTGAATTTTATTAGTTAAGGAAAGTCAGAGAAAGTCATGGGAAGGTCAGGGATTTTGAAAAAATCTTTTCAAAGTCAGGGAATTTCTATAAGAGACACTTTAATAACTGTCAAGGATACTAAGTTGGAAATATTTTAATTTTATTTTAAATTGTTTTGTTCTCCTTATGAAAGATTCTATGTTAATAATGTTACAAGATTAAGATTCTGGTCTTTGAATACCAATGGTCAGGAAATATATTCTTGTTAGTAGTTTCTTATCCTTGTATTTCTATTTCTTTTTAGGGTTTCGTAGCCCCGGGCAAAAACCCTTATAGTTTCGGTCGGGTGTCCGTCCGTCCAGTGGAGGAGTGGGGAGTAGGGGAAACGAGGGGAAGTAAAGTAGGGGAAATGTTAGAAGGTGAAGTAAGGAGAGGGAAAGTGATGAAAGTAAGGGTGAGGGGAGAAAAGGAAATTCAGGGAGGGAAATTTTGAGTGGTGAAGAGAAGTGAAGGGTAGGAAAGTAGGGGCTGTGAGGGGAAATGAGGGAGGGAAAGTAGAGGAAGTGGAGAGAAATGATGTGGGGTGAAGTGAGGATAAATGAGGGGTGAGAAATTATGGGAAGTTTTAGAAAATGAGGGTGCGTAAGAAGAGGGGAAGTAAGTTAAGTAAGGGAAATAACGGTAAATGAGGAAGGGAAATAAGGGTAAATGAGGGAGTGAAATCAGGGAAAATAAGAGAAGGAAAGTATGAAAAGTGAGTGCGAGTGAGGGGAAGTAGAGCAAATTATTAGAAATGAGGGTGAGTAGAGGTGGTGGATTGTAGACTAGAGAAGGGAAGTAGGGGTATCTTAGCTGGGGAAACTTGGGGAGGGGAACGTGGAGAAGAAAGAAGTATGGGAGGGGGAAGTTTCAACGATTCAATTAACGTCTTGATAGGCTAAGAAACCCTTTTTGCAAGCGCGCGGCGCCTACTTTGACTATTTTTTCAGTTTCTTCCTCCAAAAGATTATATTTTTAGTTAAAAATTTTATTGTTTGTTTGAAAAGTCAACAATTATGTTCAAAATTTATCTTATTTTGTTGAAAATTTAACAATTTTGGTAGAAAATTAACTATTCTATTGACATTTTTTCAACTTAAAATATTAGGGGAGTGGCGGCAAATGCGGCGCGGCGGCTACGTGGCGCGTTGGAGTTTTTGAATATTAACGCATTTTCTGCTTATGGAGGTAGTTTCATCACATGTATATATGTTTTCAACGCTACATTATTAAGAAATTGACATTCTGCACTGTTAAAAAAACACTTTTTCTTGAAATTTCGGCTGACATAATCCTTCAAGTATGTTAATAATATTAAACGTAAATATATTTATCATTTTTTATCAGATTTTACTCATTTTTCTTCATAATTTTTTGTTTCAACAATTATAAATTGAAATTGAACTTCAATCAAATTATCTCCATGCATAGACCATTGGTAAGATATTTGCCTGAACAAAATATATTTTATTGCCCTATTTTATTTTATATTTAAATTTTAATCGTGCATTTTCCCTTATTCGCCACCGCTTCCCTATTTTTTTATCTTCGTTTGAAAATTGATGTTTTTTTTTTTAGTTGAAAATTCGTATTTTTTTAGCCGAAAACTAATCTTCTTTGGTTGAAATTTCGTCTTTTTGTCATGCAATTTTCTTTCCAATAAAGTTCAACCTCGATTTCAATATTTTTTTATTAAAAATTTGACCATTTGTTCAAAAATTCATGTTAGTAGGTTGAAAATTCTACCATTTGTTTGAAAGTTGAAAATTCGACCACTTGGTAGAAAATTTATCTTTGTGGATTGAAAAGACCACAGTTCGCTGAAAAATTTAACTATTCTGTTGAAAATTTAATTACTTTCTTCAAAAGTCTTTTTTTGTTGTTGTTGAAATATCAACTGTTTTTGCTGAAAATTCTTCCTGTTGGATCAAAGATTCATCTTTTATAGTAGAAAAGTCATCTTTCTGGCTAAAATGAATAAATAGATTTTCAATTTTTTAATTTTAATTCGAAGTTCTATTTCGTTCATAAAAGATTCTATGTTAAAAATGTTACCAGATTAAAAGGCTGGTCTTTGAAAATTAATGATCACGGAAAAAGAAAATTTGTTCAGGGGAAAGTCAAGGAATTTTGAAAATAAGTTTTTCGTTCATCCTGAATAATTAATTAACACATTTCATATAAAGTTTGAATTTGAAAAGAGAAATTTTCAATAATTGTTTTGGTTTTAGGGACTTTGCATACGTAGCGAGAGACAAATCGACCCGGAAATATATGTGCCATGTGTTTCGATGTGATATCCCGCCGCTAACTATCGCCAATACACTGCGTGATGCTTGCAAAAAGGTCTTGATTGAACGGGAGCTCCATCAAAATCCAGCCAGGCCTGTGGATATTAATGGTAGAACAAGTTTGGCCGCGAGACCGACAAATCTTCCCACAGAGCATCGACGCTTCCATAGAAATGGACAGGCACTTGTCAGTTAGTATTCTTTTCGAAGTCTTGTGCAATTCCGTTACACAATTGGACTTTTTTAAGTTTACGTTTTTTTTTTCATTTCCTTCTCAAAATCTAAACTTATAAATTTTGATTAAGATAAATTCCCTTATTCCCCCATTTCCCCTTTCTTTCTCAAAATCCCCTATAATCCCTATATTAGAGAATTTGTTCCATTTTCCTCCCTTTCTTTAAGCTGCGATTAATTTACCAGGAACTATATGAATAAAGAGATTATGAGTAGCTTAGAGAAACTACAACCCAAAGAAAAAAGAAAATTGCCAATGATTTGTGCAAAAAAATAGAAAAAAGAAAATCTAACATGATTGATTCAATAGTGCCGCAAAAGAGAAAAAAATGTATCACACACTTAATTGAGATACTTTTGTTCTTATTTAATTAATTTTAACATTAAAATTTAATTTTCATTTTTCTGTCTCAAAAAACTCCCGAAAACATCGCAATCATTGTTGTTGAATACCTAATTGGCTTTTCTTTGCTTGAAATTGTTTTACATCTTAAATATGAAATTTTGAAAATTAAATCTACAAATAATCCCTTTTATTAAGAAAAATCATAGAAGACCTTATGCAAATTAAGAAACATTTCTACTTTTTCGTACTTTTGCGCGTTTTAATTTAAATTTCTAAATTGTCTAATAAATTATTGAAAATTTTATACACGATTTATGTTAATGCTTTTCACTGTAAATTAGTATTTTTAAAAAGGTTGTGTCTAGTCGTCCCGAAAAATTTTTAAAGATGGAAAAAAGGATGGTCTAGTCTCTAGTTGTCCCAAAAATCCAAAGGTTCATAAATAATTAACAGCTTTAGATTACATTACCGTTTTGAATTTAAAAAAAAACAAACTATTATTTGAAAACGAAAACCATTAAATTTCGAACAAGTTTTGCAATTATTCCAAAATTTTTAACAAAATTTATTAGATTTTGAACAAGTTTTTGGTGTGTTCTACCTGAAATTAAAAATCATTATATTTAAATCCAGTGGTTCTTGTTCGAAGTAATAACATTTACGAGCTTGGACAATTTTTCATTGTGTTAGGGTTTTTTGTCGAGAATTGAAACTTTTATTAGAAAATCATTAGCGTTCAAAGCAACTTCATATGTTTTGAACAATTTTAGGTTAAGTTGTTGTTTCAAACAAAAAAAATTGTATTTTTTAACAACATTTAGAATATTCTAATAAATTTGGATAATGTTAGTGTTGTTTGCCGCAAATTGGTATTTTTAGTTGAAAAACATAATATTTAAAACATTTCAAAGACGAGTCACAACTTTTCAACAATTTTAGATTATGTTTGTGTTTTACACCGAAAATCGGTATTTTTAGTAAAAAATCATTAGATTTGAAAAAGATTGATAATTTCTTTATAATTTTTTGTTAGGCTAGCGACTTACACCGGGAATATCCATGTAGATTTTAAATATGATTTACAATGTTGGAACAATTTAAGGTTATGTTAACGTTTTTGACCGAAACTCTTCCAGTTTAAACAAAAATCATTAAATTTTAAAGATTTACAATTTGAAACAATTTTTTTGTGTTTTTTTAGCATTTTTTTTGTCGAAAAATCGTATTTTCAATTAAAAGAATTAGAAGATTTTTCAGATTATCATTATATTCTTAAGATTACCATTCATAGCTATTAAATTCACGATTATTACAATTCTTTATTTTTCTGGCGTTGCATACGGATAATCGCTCCTTTAATAAATAAATCATTAGTTTTTAAACTTCCGTTTTCACTGGATGTGATGGGTATAGTTTTCAAAAACGATTTACCATGGTTGAACTATTTCAGGTTATGCTAACATTTATCACTTGAAATGGATTTTTTTAAACAAAAAAATTAGGTTTAAAAAGAGATTTGAAGTGCAACAGCGCATGAGGGGGTAAGTGCCAAAACCCGAATTTTACAGGAAAAACAAAAACCTGTAGAACTTTCACGCAATTAATTAAAAAAAAGAAATGCGAACACAGTTCGAGGTACTGTTAAGCTTTATCGATCCGTGAAACGAACATCCTGAAAGAAGCATCCATCTCCGAGAAAACCTTTGTCAAAGGAATGGCGCGACACCAAAAAATCTGATTTTGATACATAAAGAGTTGCATAAATTTTTTATTTTTGAATTCGAAAAAAAAGTATCTTCGAGCTATTGGTTATCTCTATCGAATCGCAAAACGAGTGTTTAAAAAAAAATAACCATGTGCGAGAAAACCCTTGTAAAATAGCGGCGCATCCTGAAAATTTAAATTTTGACAGCTAAAAAGTTTCGTAATTGTTTTATTTTTGCATTTAGAAAAAAAAAATTAAGAGAGTACTTTCGTTCTATTACTTAAATCTATCAAGCCGCGAAATAAACATCCTAAAAGAATTAGTCACATCCGAGAAAACCCCTTATCAATGGTGCGGTGTGTCCCCAAAAACGAAAATGTAGACACACAAAGAGTTGCATAACTTTTTTTATTTTTGAAAAAATTGAAAAACAAAAAAGTGCTTCTGAGCTATTACTTAGCTCTATTGAATGGTGGAAAGAACAGGCAAAAATATTAAATTACTTTTCAAACAAAAATACCAAACATGGATTTTGACCCACTCCTAAATCGAACTGGACCATAAACTTTTACAAAAATATGAGTTAGGTTAAAAACATTATTTTAGGCCAATAAACCGCATTTCCAAAATTGGACACTTACACCCTTATGCGGTGTTGCCCTTCATTTGTAATCTTAGACAATTTTTTATTACGTTATGTTAATGTTTTTCGTATGAAGTTGCTATTGTTAAAAAAAATCAAAGAATATTCACAGTATTTTAGCAATAATAGGGTATGCTAGCGTTTTTAATAGATATTCTGTCAATTTGAACAAAATTCATTAGACATGAAAAATTAAACTTAGAATTTTGAACAACTTTAGGTCAAGTTATTATTTTCCGTGGGAACTTGGTATTTTAAGAAAAGACAAGTCTGATGTCTATAGAAGAATATTATATATTAATTCTGAAGCTGAGACATCAATTTTCATCAGTGATAAAAAATATTGTCCTTGGTTTTCTTTTTTCATTATTTTAGGCATTAGTTATTATAAAACACAAGAAATGTTTAATAATATTGATTTCATATTTAAATTCAAAAATTGCGTAAGACAAAAAATCATCGCGCTCGTCTTTGTTTTCTTGTTTAATCAAATTTGTTGTTTCTTACATGAGCCTTGCATTTATTAATTTTCATCCATAACGCTGTTATTTCAAAAAGAAAGAAGTCCCCTTTTTCAAAGAAGAATTCCCCTGTTTTCCCTTCAATGAAATTCCTGAACCACTGTGATTCCTGAATCCATTATGAAATTATTTCGCATTGGCCAATCTCACGTGTAGAATTATTTTAGTACATGTTATTTGGTCCGGACCATCAACTGTGGAAGATCAATACCGGTTGTTGACTAGATTATTATTTAAGATACCTAACAAACCTAATATCAAATGACGTCTAATTTTATTCAGCGCTTGAATCCCTTCTACGTATTTTTTATAATTATTTTAGCGCAATCGTTTCCAACACCAATGGAGGAACCTAAGAAAGTGCTACGGGCGCAATATCTTGGGTCGATGCAGGTTACAGAGGCCACTGGGATGGAAGTGTTAAATAACGCGATAGACCACACCGTTACTAATACTCCCTTGAGCCAGTGGCGAAATGTCAATGTTGCTGTTGCACCGAGTATGATATCTATATTAACACCAAATGTAAGTGAGGCCTGGATATTAATATACTCAACTCCCTATATAAGACTGATTTCGGGCATGGCTTGCCTTGGCCTTGATCCTCAATCAGGGGAATCCAAACGTAAACAAACAGGGTCGTATTAATAATTTCTGTTGGACTTGAACGCATGGCGCAACCTGATACAACCAACGCGCTGAGAGTTCGGTCCCCATGCTGCTTGTCACGCTTGACTGAGCACATCCTCTCTTCCGGCGACGTGGCTTTTCTCATCATGAAATTGCGGAAGCCATCAGTTCTAGGAATAGCGTATTCGTGGGGTCTTATATCGGAAGTTGAGTGTACTCGGAAAGAATTTCAATTCAGTTAAATCATCAAGATTAGGAAGAAGATAAACATTCAATTCCTTGTCTAACAAGGGGAACCGACACCATTTGGAATTTTGCTTGGATTCATACTCCTCTCAGTAATAGGTAATTACCAAACTTATATGCTAAAGTAATAAGATGTGCTTTTCAGTCATTCTCGAAAAAAAACTACTTTTAAAACATCCACGCACGTTACATGGACCGCGATGCGAGAGTCTGACGACTCCCGGTTAGATCCGACGATAGTGCTCCAAGTTTGTAACTGGAAGTTTCGGGCTCGATTCCTCCTGCTGGCATTTTTTGACCGTTTTTTTTCGTTCGAATTATTTTTTTATTAGAATTTTCCATTATATTCATTGGAATCAAGCCACAATATTAATTTTTAACCATTTTTTTTAAATATGAAGAAATGTTTTTTTTAACCTCTACCACTTTTTGTCCAAGAAAAGATTTTCTATAGAAAATTCTCGTATTTCTTCATTCAATTGAATATTTGATTCTTATTATTTGGGTATGAGATAAATATAAAATAAGTATTTATATATGAAGAAAGAGTAAGATAAAATTATGTAAAAATAAAATATTAATAAAAAAAACTTTTTTATCATTAATATAATATTCATATTTTTAAATTAGAGTGATGAGTGTTAATTCAAAAAAAAAAAAAATTATATGTTATAAAGTCGGAGCGCTACAGCTTGACCTAACCGGGAGTTAAAAGACTCTCGCATCGCGGACAATGCAACGAACGTGGGTATTTTAATTACTGTTTTTTTTTCGAAAATTGCTTAAAAAAGCATCTTATCACTTTAGCATATTACAAGTTTGGAAATTGCTCATTACTCGGAGGAATATGAATCCAAATAAACTGTCCAACTTTGGCTCCCAGAATAAATTGAGATTGCAATTTTTTATTCTGCCATGAAACCAATATTATATTATCTTTTAAATGCCAATCTCTAATTGATTTTGAATTGATAACAGGATGACAAGCTGATCACAGAATGTCGAGTTCGCTACTTGTCCTTCCTGGGAATTGGACAAAACGTGAAACAATGTGCTTTTATTATGCACACAGCTCAGGACACTTTCATCGCGCATATCTTTAACTGCGAGCCAAGCAGTGGAGCTCTCTGCAAAACAATCGAAGCTGCTTGCAAAGTAAGAATCTTCTGAAAATATAAGTTATTAATTCATTTTACTTATAAAATTTCATAATGTTTATAAATTTTTTTATAAGAGGCACTTTAAATAACTGACAATTATAAGAAATTTGACATTTTTCATTTCAAATTGTTTAGTTCCGTTTACATAATATTATATGTTTAAAATAATACAATATTAAAATTCTAGTTCTTCAATATTAATGGTCACTAAAAATAAAAAATTGGTCATTAAAAATTCAGGTGATTTTGAAAGTGAAAGTTGCAGCTACCCTGACATTTATTGTTTAATATTACGGTTAGTAATCAATTTGCCTTGTATTTCTATTTCTGTATTTTCAGTTGCTTCCTCCTAATGATTATATTTTTAGTTGAAACTTTTACTATTTGGTTGCAAATTCAACAATTTTCTTCCAAATTCATCCTTTTCATTGAAAATTCAACTGTTTTATGGAAAATTCATTTTTATATGGAAAATCTCACTATTTTAGTAGAAAATTTAATTTTTTTTTGCAAATTTATATTTCGTTGTTAAAAATTAAACTGAAAAATGTTTTGCTCTTTTGGTGGAAATTTTATCTTTTTTGTTGAATCAATTTGTTTTTAATTTAAAATTGAAATCTTTTTTGGTTCAGATATCTACTCACGCCTCCTCAGAACCAAGTTCCAGTTAAATGAGCAAGCTAACGTGATTTATCAGTTAAAAAAATCTTTAAAGCTTTCTCTTCTTGCACAATATCTCATCCCCTGTAAATTATAGTCTCTTATAGCAGGCTGCTTTTTGTAGAACTTTATTATGGATCGCATTTTTTATAAAAATTTATTTTGTATGTATTGCATCAGCACTTCTCACTATTTTCTTTAACTCTTATACTTCACCATAATTCGATTTTTCAATTTGTAAGAAGAACTCCACAAAAAGCAGCCTGCTATAAGAGATTATAACTTCTGTTCTATGAAAGCTAGAATCAATTATTTTTTTAGTTTTAAAGAAAGTTTAATCTTTTTTAATTTATTCCCACAGAATTTTCATGTGGGATGTGCAGGGGATGAGATATTGTGCAAAAAGAAAAAGATTTAAAGTTTTTTCCACTGAAAATTCAGATTAAGAGATCATAACTTCTGAACTATTCATGCTAGAACATTCTTTTTTTCCAATTCTTCAGAAATTTTTGGATTTCCAGAATTTTTACGACAAATGGACCAGAATAATTGTGTAATGTTGAAGAAACTGATGTCTTCCACATATTTTTCAAAATCTAAAAGGGATCAGAAAGTCCGTCAATATTAATCACGCAGGAACTTACTTTGGGCGCAAAATTAAAGGTTTTTAGTACAGAAAAAAGTAGTAGAAAAAACAAATATCGACTTATTTTGAGAGGGGGCCTTACGATTTCTTTCATATTCTGTAAAAATACTCAGGAGGCATCCTCAAAACATGATTTCTGAGGTACAAACATTAGCCTGCTCATTTAATTAAAACTTGGTTCTGAGGAGGCGTATACTATTACATTAATTGTTGAAAATTCATCTTGTATGGTTGAAAATATAATTAAAATTTTTTTTTATTTGAAAATTTTTAATTTTTGGCATGAAAGTTCAACAGTTAGGATACATTTTTTTTCTTTCTTGACTGAAAAAATCTTTATCTGTTGAAAATTCGTCTTTTTGGTTAGAAAATCTAAATTCTGGGTGAAATGTCAAACTACTTGGTTGAAAATAATTTTTTCTTTTTATTGAAGATTCATAATTTCAATTAAAAATTCGTCTCTTTGGTTGTAAATTAAACTATTTGGTTTTAGATTCGTCCTTTTGGTAGAAAATTAATATTTTCGGGCTTTGGTTGAAATATTAATTTTTTTCGTTGAGAATTCATATTATTGTTAAAAATTCCACTTTTGGGATTGAAAATTCAACTACTTTTGGTTGAATTTTAATCTTCTTTGTTTAAAAATTCGACTATTTAATTGAAAATTAATTTTTTCATGTTGAAAATTCAACTATTTTGTTGAAAGTTTAATTATTTGGTAGAAGTCAGGTAATTTTAAAAATGAAGTTTGGCGGCCACCCTGAATCTCTTCCAAATGAAATTGAAATAATTTTCAACCGTTTATTAACAATAGCTCAATTTCCTTTTCAGTTAAGGTATCAGAAGTGTCTCGATGCCCACCCCCAAGGTTTCCGAAACGCCAGAAGCCTGAACACCCCTAACGGTCGAGGATTGGGCGCCACTCTGAAGTCCCTCGTCGGCTCCCTCACTGGTCGCAAAAACAAGCAGGGTGAATCCTGAGACGAAGCTCTCTCGCTGCAGGTAAATTGGGGGACTTATACCTTGGTCTAGGTCCTAGGACCTAGGTCATAGGACCAAATATCGTCCCCTCTCAGTATTGTCATGACTATCTCGGCAACGTAGTCAAAGGAATTGCATTCTAGGAACTCTGGCCACTGCCTGAGCGAGAGATCATCAAACACACACACTTGCAGTCGCCTCTAACCCTGTTGTACTTTGGTGACTCCCCTCCGAGCGACTCGCTCAGATCGCTGCTCTCACCTACTCTCGACAACAAACGCAAACAGTTTGCACGCTGGGAAAGCAACCCCTAAAATCTCCAATGGAAGAGGAACTAAGGACTAGGAGAACGATCTGGACCGAATCGAGCGTTTCAAAAAACGCTCATGTATTACAGCTCTAGTGAACTACGCTTACGTGTGTTGGTATGATGTTGTATGTTATCGCAGTGTCTTGATTAATTGATCGAGAATTCTCGAGAAAAGCGAGCGGTCCCTTCCTCTAGGGTAGGGCTCACCATTTTCGACAGGTTTTGACTGATACAAGTGCCTGACTGGCAGCAAGTTTTTATGTCATTTTGTTTCTTCAGTCTCCAGGAATCCTACAAACTGTACAGAGGGTCAGGCTCGATACGGTCAGTCGGTACGTAGATGGAAGTAAAGGTCTAGGGTCGAGTTCGATGAAGATTTTGTTGTGAACTATTTTACCTAATCTTTGTAACTAAAACTGTAAGTCATATCAGTCAATGACTGCCTCAGTGGACCGCGTGAACGAAACGGTTACGCAGTCCGCTAGGGTGACTTTTGGTGAGCCCTGTTCTGGGGCATAGGTCTATCTAGGAGGCCCGATCACTCGAAAAAGATCGAGGTTTTCTTGCCTGGGAACTCCATGCCGAACTCACAAAAATGAAATATGAATTTCACCGTTTTTTTCAATTTTCACGAATTATTACCTATATAACTTTAAATTTAACTAACAAACATTTTGAAATCAAGTTCGCAATTCATTTTTCTTTCAAAGATTAGAAAAAAATTAGAAGAAAATTAATTCGTTTTTATGCAGCAGAATTTATTTGTATTGAATTGCATTCGACGGAATTCAAATGAATTCACCAGAATGTGACCTAATCCACCCGAAATGAATTCAAACTAAATGAGACTAAACTGAATTCAACTAAATAAAATAGAATTTCATTTAATCCAATTAAATTGCAAGTGAATGAAACTCGATTGAACTGAGAGCTGGATTAAAATTCAAGGCGATTGATTCCTTGAAGCGATATTAAATGCAATAACTTTTTGAGAATAAATTTGTTGAAAAAAATATTTTACAGATAAATTTCTCGTTCCACAGGTATTGATTGTGCAATTTTAAAAAAGATCTCTGAAATTAATTATTGATTTTAATGAGTTCGGCGTCGAGTATCCCTCTCCATACGCATAATGAATCTCGAAGGGTGTTGTATGTACATAAGGACTCAGTGCACTCGATTACGAATTTAAATCGAAAACTCAGATTCTTTTCTAATTTGAATTTAATTCCAATTTGAAATTTTATTTACTTTCAAGTTAGATACAGTTTTAAGTAAGATTGAAATTAGATAAAATTCCAATCAGGAAGCGATGGAGAAACGAGCTGCACATAACGTTTCCACGAGGCATTTCACGACAGAAGCTTTGAGAGCTTATACATAAACTAAACCTTGTACGTGTATTCTCGACTGTACAGACTAGAAAGAGACCGAGAAAAAGAGAGAAATAACTTCGACGAAGATCTCCGACGTCGTCGTTGTCCACACGTTAGCTAATAGGGAATTTATTTTTTATGGCAAAATAATAGAACTCGTGTCTCGAGAGGTGATATGACAAATATTAGCGCGAAAGGCCCGTATTTTGTCGGGCCTCGCAACGTATGTACGTTAATAAAAGTTTCAAAGTTGTGCGCTATATACATATTATATGATAATATTGACATATAAAAATATATGTACGTATACATAAGTTAAGCTCGGCAAGCCGGATCTGAGATCTAGTGTGATCCAACCGAGGGGTTCATAACTTCTGCAATCTGTGTAGATCAATTATTATTCGTTTTTCGACGCTTTTAAAGTAACTGAAAATTGGCCCTGTTTCAAATTGGATTTATTTTTTGGGCTCTTTAGAATGGCCACTATTCCAGTTTAAACTTGTACCATTCTAGGTACTATAAATCTAAACGCGGTAATTAGGCTGAATCGGGCGACCCTTTTCCCCAGTTTAACTGTCAATTTTAAAATCTTAATAAGGTGCAGTCTAGCGCCCTTTTTATTCGACTCAACTCTAAATTTGAACGTTGCAATTCGGAAAAATCAGGCAGGCTTTTTATCTGGCCCAACTGTAAACATAAAAGCCGTAATTAGGCAGAATTATGCGCCCCTTTTACCAATCGACCACCTCTTTTACCTGTCTAACTTCAAATTAAAATACCGCAATTAAGCGGAATCCTGCGCTTCTTTACCCGGGGCAACTCTAAATTTCAACGCCCTAATTAGTCGAAATCTGGCGCCCCTTGTACCTGATCCAACTCTAAATTTAAAGTTCTTCATTATGCGAAATCAGGCTCCCCTTTTAACCGGTCCAACTCTAAATGTAAACGCTGTAATTAGGCGAAATCTAACGCCCCTTTTACCCGGTTGAACTTCAAATTTAAATGCGAAAATTGGGTGGAATCACACGCCCCCTCACCCAGTTCAGCTTTCAACTTAAACGCCCTAATAAGGCGCAGTCAGGCGCCCTTTTTACCCGCCGAAGTTTAAATTCAAACGCTGTAATAAAGCGAAATCGCGCGCCCCTTTTTTTCGGTGCAACTCTAAATTTGAACGCCCTAATTAGGCGAAATCATGTGCAACTTTACCCGGTTGAACTCTAAATTTAAGCGCTGTAATAAGATGAAAACATGCGCCTTTTTTTCCTGGCCCAGCTCAAAATGTAAACGCTGTGATAAAAAGGAATCAGGCGCCCCTTTTAAAAAGGTTGACTCTAGCGCCCCTTGTACTCAGTCCAACTCTAAACGCCGTAATAAGACGGAATCGGGTGCCCATTTTACTCTCTTCAAATACTAATGTGAACGTCGTCGTAATTTCAACTCTTTTTAACCCTAAATTTAAACGCTTTGGAAAGAATGAATGAGGTGCCCTTTTTACCTGGTCCAACTCTAAATTTGAAGACCGTAGTAAGCCGGAATCAAGCACCCCTTTTTATCTATTATTTTTTAAATCATTTATCGTTTTGAAAGCCTAGTTCTAAAATCGTTTGATTTTGAAGGCTTTTGATTACATTAAAAAAGTTAAATTTGGAATCCTGGAATGTCAATTTTTTCCTTTCAGGTCTCCTATTCATTGTTATATCCCGGAGCATGCAAATAGAAATGTTATGTCCATTAATTTTTATTTTTAAATTGTTCATTCTTGGAGATTTGTTATTTCAAAGTATGTACGATTCGGAATCCTGTAATTTGAAAATCGATATCCATTTATGTAATCGATCTACATGAAAATTCGAAGTTGTCTACACCTCGGATCCAACCTACGTCCGACGCACCCTGCACACTTCGCATGCATTTCCATATACAATGAGACACACAGGAAGACAAACAGGCAAGACAGATTCTATATTCGTCGATAATCATCTACGTTCACACACGAGTACTCACAACTCTTCATGAGATACTCAAACTGTTGCAACTTTGTGCACGCGCCGTTACAAATAGAACGAGTAGGTCTACACAGAAAAATAGTTTTAAAATTAGAAAAAAAAGTTCTTGTTTTAAGGCAAGAAGGTCTTCTTTCAAGACAAGGAAGTTGGATGAAATCTAGATTCAAGTCTGAAAGCGGGCTCAAATTAAGGTGTGGCTAAAAGTGAGCTGTAACAAAGATTAAACTTTTTTTCTGTGTATGAATATAGTCGAAAGTTCGGCTTGCTCGAAGTCGTCCGAGTATTCGAAAGTCTTATTCCAGTCACACAACATCAAAGAAAAAAAAATTATTAAATCTTCGAATACTCGAGTCGAATGTGTATATTCGTTCGCTTTGACAATTATTCGCACGAGTGTGAACGGGAAACTTGGGGAAAAATAGATAAAAGAGAGCGTTGGAAGACGTAAACCAAGTTTTATCTTATGGAGATCTATTGACGATTTTGATAATCCGGGTGAAGAAAAAAACTATTTGTAAATTATATATAAAAATGAGTCTATAAATTATAAGTGTTTGTAATCTTAGTATACTCATTTTTACATATTTACCCGGAACTTTAGGGGGTTATTTGTATTTTTAAATTCGAGTGGATTCCATGAATTGGGTGCAATAAATTCTGCAGAAGTCCAGCCCACTTTTTCGGAAGATACGAAAAAAGCTCCCAACGCTTTCTAATATAGGAGAATTCAAGTCTGGGACTTTCAGATTCAAATTCCAGAGATGAAATTTTGAGAAATTGAAAAATCGCTGCCACTGTTAGTTGCAGATAATAACTTAAGCTGGAAAATCTCGTGTGCGTTAAGCCTAATGTACATGCGTGATTATTCCGATCGTTCCAATTCTGGTTCCAACACTCGTAAAAAAAGCCCGCGTTGATCATATCGTAAAAGTACGATCTGAGCTTGACCGCAGGTCGTATTACCTTGCAGTTTTTAGAGAGGCGAAAATGAGCGCAGCACAATATCTTATGCATATTTATATGAACCGCATTTGTCCAGTAATTTACCTTCCATGTTGAACTCCGAGCTTGAACTGAATATTGAATCTTCGAGAGGGTGGCGGGCCATGTAACTTATTGGGATTCGACGGATATTGTTAAATAGTCACGTGGGTAGGCGTCGATCTCACAGACTGAACCGGTTAAACTTGAATATCAGAAGCGGCACAATAAATGGAATGGATTAAAGCACTTCAGACCGACTTTTTGTATACCCTCATCTCAGTTTTTAGCTTATTAATGAGGAATAGGGTCAATGTTGGGTAAGTTAATTTTTTTCAGTAACTGGTTACAGTTACGTTACTTACAGCGAAAAGGGTAAATGATGACAATTACATTAGGCGAGAGTGGGGAGTTGTGGGCCACGCTTTGTTTTCAAGACATAACATCTCTGAACATCGATAAATTGTCAATGTATGAACTGGTATTTGTGGTAAACTTCTCAATACATCCACTGGAGACCACAATTAATAAAATTCGTTAATGCGCGAGAAATATTTAGGATGACGTAAATCTTATAAAAATCGATATTTGTGATTTTGGTGAGCAGTTGTGGGCCATGACAAAAAATAAAAGAAAATGGCATATTCCAGTAGTTTATGTTTATTAAAGTTGCAGTAAATAAAAATTAATGATTTTAAAAAGATTACAAAAAAATTATTCTGATTCACAATGTATGCAAGTGTAATATCCGGTCCTCATGTTGGCACAGTTCAAGTGCACAGCACGATCGTACATGTTGCAGTGAACTGTGTTGTTCCGATTTCAAATCGTTGGCATTGTGCCCTTGCAGATAATGCAAAAGTCCCTTCAGAACAAGGGAAAAGAAGTTTCACTTGAAAAATTGAAATAAGCATTAAGAACGTTTGGCCCACGACTCCCCACTAATGGTGGACCACAACTCCCCACAGCCGACCTTTACGAAATGACCGAATTGCCATACACACAATGAATGTTTTACCGAAATTGTTTGATTGAATTTAAAGCCAATTGTTCAAGGAATATTTTACTATAACGTGCCTTTGAAATCTGCTGTAGAACGGGACTTCGAATATCAACCACTTGAGTTGTACAAAAACTTTTATTTTGATTTCTTTAATCAACAATGTCAAAATACTAACTACGCGTGTTGAGACTATGAGTCGAGTTCACAAAGTGAGCTCACACAAAGAGAGTCTTTTGTCAGTGGTTAAAGCAGTCCTACCACCCACAACATGGCGGAGATTGAGGTGGCCCACGACTACCCACGGCCCACAACTCCCCACCGTCCCCTACTTGTAAGAAACTAGTTACAGTTACTAGACAAAATAACTTCATGTTACTTAAAAAGTTACTTTTTTCAATTCCTTCATTTTATAATATAAAAATCAAAATAACTAAGATGATAATACATAAAAACTTGATTAAAGAATTTAAAAGGCCAGTATTACTTGTTTCCTTGACTTTATTTTCACCAGTCATTAAAAATGATTTTTCATATCGAATTTCAAGCTCAAAGTGAGACTTACGTATTCAATTCTAGCGATTCTATTCCGCCGTTTCACGATACTCTGCAACTCATAACTTTCGACTGATAAAGTAGTTGAAAATACTATTTGCACTATTGTCGAAAAGAATACTTATAATTGTTATACTACTTTAAAGTTGGTTCAATTGAATTCAGTGAAAATTTGTATAAAATTAAGTCTTCATTCTGAAATTAAGGTAATAATTTTAAGTACCATGGCCTACAATTTTCGAAATTTTTGACAAAACACCTTTTGTGTGATTTAGTTTGAAATACTTTAAATTCCTAACATTTCAAGCGAAGATACTGCATTTTCGACAAAATAAATGAGTTTTTTACAAACTGGTTGAATTTTCAACCAAAAATATGAATTTTCAACAGAATAGTTGAATATTCAACAGAATAGTTGAATATTCAACAAAAACAGATTTTTTCGGTCACTTTTTTCCACCAAGCAGTTGTATTTTTAATCAAAAAATATTAAACTTTTTTTACGGGAAGAAATTAATTCTCAAACCATACAGAACACTTTTGAGCAAAAGAGTTGAATTTTCAAGCCAAGAGAGTGAATTTTCAAAAAGAAAGTTACTTTTAAACCAAATAGGACTCTCCACCAGAATAGTTCATTTGTAAACAAAATACATGAATTTTCAACCAAATCATTGACTTTTCTTACACTGAGCGAAGAATTCCCCAGTGGTTCGGGTTCACACCCCAATAGTTGGGGTGGTTTCTCTTTTTTTCTGTTTCACACGAAGGATTGGTGCGCTCGCACCAACGAGTCGTGCAAGCACCCCAACCATTGGGGTGCTCACCCGAAGCAGCAGCGGCCGAACTGGTGGGGTGCGCGCCCCAATGGTTGGGGAGCTTGCACCTATGATTCGGGAGATTCGAGTCGTCCACCGTATTGGATGTTGCGCGTTCGACGTTTGCGCATGTTCGCTAATGGCCGCAGCTGATAAACATATCAGGCTTTTCCCGAATATCACTGTTTCTAGTTTATGTCAATTTTATTATTCATGTGCGAGATGTCAGTGGAATACAGTGTAAACTAGTTATCTGGTTTTTCTTTGGATAATTGTTAACGAAGGTTCATGAACGAAGAATTATTTCTGCATATATACAGAAATAATTCTGGAGAAAAAATAAGGTTTTATATTTCTCTTACCTTTGTTAATGATTATCCAAAGAAAAGCCAGATAACTAGTTTGCACTGTATTCCACTGACATCTCGCACATGAATAATAAAATTGACATAAACTAGAAACGGTGACATTCGGGAAGAGCCTGATGTTTATCAGCTGCGGCCATTAGCGAACATGCGCAAACGTCGAACGCGCAAAATCCAACGCGGTCGACGACTCGAATCTCCCGAATCATAGGTGCAAGCTCCCCAACCATTGGGGCGCGCACCCCATCAGTTCGACCGCTACTGCTTCGGGTGAGCACCCCAATGGTTGGGGTGCTTGCACGACTCGTTGGTGCGAGCTCACCAATCCTTCTTGTGAAACAGAAAAAAAGAGAAACCACCCCAACTATTGGGGTGTAAACCCGAACCACTGGGGAATTCTTCGCTCAGTGTATTGAAAATATTAATTTTCAACAAAAAAATTAAGTTTCAACAATAAAGGAGTTAATTTTCAACTAAATGAACAAGCTGAACCCTCTACAGACTTTTTTTTACTGAAAACGAATTTTCAAACCAAAAACAACACTTTTCAACAACAGAGATGAAGTTTCAACAAAAATGTTCGTAATTTTTCAATGAACTATTTAAACTTTCTACTAGAATATCATATCAATCATATCATATCATATCATATCATATCATATCATATCATATCATATCATATATATATATATATATATATATATATAATTATATTTATTTAGAATATCATTTCAACCAAAAAATATTTTAATTCGAAAACAAACACAGTTACCGGAAGAGATAAATTTTAAAACGAGAAAGCCGATTTTCGAACCAGGAAAGAAAACAGATTTCACTTAATTGTTTAATTTTCAAAAAAAAAAAAAGGTATTTTCTACAAAACAGTTGCATTTTTTAACCGAAAATATGAATTTTCAACAAAAAAGTTTCTTTGCAACCAAATAATTGAACTTCTTGCCAAAATAGTGTAATTTTTAACAAAATACATGAATTTCCAATCAAAATAGATCAATTTTATACGAAAAATATAATACTTGATATTATTTCAACCATAAAAGGTTTAAATTTTAATTCAAACACAGTTCGATTCAACCAAAAAAGACGAATTTTCAACAACATAGGTGAATCTTCAACCAAATCAGATTAATTTTGTACCGAAATTTTGAAACGAAAAAGACGAATTTTAAACCAAGAAAGGAAAAAAAACGCCACTGAATTGTTCAATTTTCAAGCCAAAAAGACGATTTTTCTACAAAACAAATAAAATTTCAAACCAAAAATATGAATTTTCAAGTAAAATATCACTTTTCAACCAAATAGTTGAACTGTCCCGAGTCAAAATTTTAGCCCTCTTTTAGACCTCTAAATTGTAGGACTTAATAGAACTTAGGAGGGCGTGTAGAGGCCTTAATTTGTATTAGATTAAGCCCTCTTTTAGTCCTCCAAAGTGGCACAAAAGTCCATTTTTCCCACTTCCAGGGCTAAAAAAGGGCCTGATTTAATACAAAATTAGCCCTCTATAGGTCCTCCCAAGTCCTCTGTTTAGGCCCTGCTGTAGCCATCGAAATTCTCTAGACTAAAAGTGACGTCACATGACCATTTACCCCAGGACAAATACAAGTACACTAAAAGTAAAGAGATTAATTTAATAATCTGATTATATTTCCATTAAAAACAATTGTTTGAGCATTGTTCAGTCACTTAATTTCTAGTGGAGTGTATTGGGGTTCAAATAA
>CAKNXH010000665.1:0-31987 GCA_932178445.1 Andricus quercusramuli | reverse complement strand
AATTAATAGTAGACAAACTTAAGATTGATATCATAATTTGTCTACTATTAATTGAAAAATTAAAAGAAACTTTGTTTTAATCCTTTTTTTTTAAATCTCCAACACATATCATAATTTTTAGTATTGAGATTGAATCAACCAATAGAAGTTGAGAGTTTTCTTCCGTTTTGTTGCCTACAGTGGCTACATGTGTGTCGAGTTTCGCGGGGAATCGGCAGTTTCGACGTTAGAAGATTTGGAGAATTGTGCTTGTACAATTGCGTCTTTTGTTTATTCCACGCTTAATCTTTATAATTTACCTTAATTTTTACCATTTTGACTATAATAATGATCTTAGACGCGTGTGAAAATTGTGTTAATGTCTCTCGCTAAAATTGTCAGAAGTTGGCCTAACTTCTATCACGAGAATGATATAAATTGTCAGCCGCAATTTCTTGGTGGTTAAAAAACATGGATTTTAACGATTTTCCAACAACGCAAGTTTGCGAGAAAAATGACGATTTTGAAGGAATTGTACATGATTGTACAGAGAAACTGACATCGCCCGAAAGATGTAAGTTTTTGATTATTCTGAGACTTGTTTATTGCTTTAAATATTTTTTTAGTACTTTAATTTTAATTCCTGACTTTTTTAATTCGACTTATTTGTATCATATTATCATTTAGATCGGAGGTATCTTTCGGTATCGATAGTCGACACAATATGGGAAAACAGGCTAATATTCATGTAGTTAATAAGAATCTGTATGGCCAAGATGGAAATAGAACTCCTGTTCCTTTTGGTGCCCTGGATAAAAGAATGGTAATTGTCAAAAAATAATTTGTTTGCACTAAAAAACTCTAAAGTTTCACCATTTTTTCTGACGTATTTTTTATGTTGTTTGTTGTAAAATTGTAAAGATTTTGCTGAAATACTGTGAAATTATTTACAAAAATCAACTATGTTTTACCCGATCGTTCAGTGTAATTTTACATTAAGAATGACTGTTATTTTATGTCCAATTATACAGAGTGGAATTTCATATATTTTCCTTGTGAAATGCCCACGAAATCTGTGAAATTTCAGTTTCTTTTTCCAAGACGGAACGGAAATTTGCTGACATTTTGTGGAACTTTTTATTATTTAAAATATTTTCTAGGGTACATCATCAAATTCGAGTAGCTGTCAAACGTGCGGCAAATCACTGAATGAATGCATAGGACATTTTGGATATATAGACCTAGAATTGCCAGTATTCCACATTGGTTACTTCAGGTCAATCATCGGCATTCTACAGTCCATTTGCAAAGTGAAATCTCGTGTTCTTCGATTTAATTTAACCTAAATTTACGATTAAAACTTCAGTTATATCTTCCTAATGTTTCCAGAAATGCGCCTCCGTCTTGTTAACAAAATATTTCAGAATGTCTTACTTACCCCGCGTATTGAATCCCAATTTAGATTACTTAAGTCGAAAAGCTATACGAAAACAAATTCTCGAAAAAGCCAAGAAAACTTCAATTTGTCCCCACTGTGGAGAACAAAACGGGACTGCCAAAAAGGCAGACTTGCTTAAAATTGTACACGAAAAATGCAAGGGCAAAAAAGCACTGATGTAGTTTTGCAAGGAAAATTGTCCGAGTACAGAAACGTAAGACTATAATATGAAATATAATTATATTTTATAAAAGAGAGTCCAGTCGAATGTACCTGAAAGTCAGCATCGTTGTTAAGTAACTGAGCTTCGAGTCAGAATTTTATATGGAAAAAGTAATGTCAATTTAAAATCGTTCAATGTTGACGGCTTCAATTTTAAAAATAGAACTGTCAAGTCTCTATTACGTATAAATCTTCAATTTCGAAACGTTAGGAATTTTTTAATTTACTTTTAAATCTCTTATTTGAAGCTCGCCAGCAAGTCAATTATTTTACTCCGATCAACTTTTTCTTAAATAACTTTACTCACTTTCAAGAAAACAATTTATTCCATTTCCTGTCGATGCAAATAATTTAGTATCTTAAGGTTCACAAAATAACGGTTATAACTAATATTTGTATTTTACTGCCTTTAAGAATGAACAATTTTAAATTGACAACTTTCATGCAATATTGTGCCTAAAATATTTAATACATGAAGCTCATCACAATTGAGGCTATGGATCAAAGGAGTGGACATAGATTCTTTTGGCTCGAGCGCAATGCCATCTCGACCTTTTAAAAAATTCGTCTCAATTAATTAGAATCTCAATTATATTGTTTAAAATTCAAGTTAGAACAGAGCACCATTTTCAGTTTATACCTTTTGATATTTCAAACATTCAATTTTCCGCTCTTACTGAATGCTTCAAATGTGAAGGATTTTTTCGACATATTAATAACCACACTGCTATTATTACTTATAATTATTAAGTGTTTTTATATAACTTCCATAAGAACGGGTACAATATATGTGACACTTGTATAAAAAAATAGGTAAACACATAATCCTGTTGATTGCTCAATAACAATAAATATTATATCGAAATTTAATTAATTTGTTCTCAATGACCTTTCAATTTACTACATAGAGATAAGAAAAAATTTTGCAAAACCTTCCAGGAACATTTTTAGGAAATATTCCCTGCATAATGATGCACAATCTTCGAGGCACATTCCCAGAAAATGTTCCCTCAATATTGTTCATCAAGCTTTCAGCAACTTTCCCAGGCAATATTCGAAGCACATTGCCACAAAATATTCCCTCAATATTGTTTATCAAGCTTTCAGCAACTTTCCCAGGCAATATTCCCTCAATCTTGCTTCGCAATATTGCCGCATGGCGGACATTTTCTTATTTGCTGGAAGATTGCCTGAACCTTGCGATGCAAGCTTCCGAACCTTGCATCGCAAGGTTGAGGCAAGTTTGTCGCAAACTGTTGTGCTATCTGGTTATGAGGTAAATAAAATGATTATAATAAATATGTAATTAAATAGAATAATTATAAATTATATAAATAAGAGAAAAGTACAAAAGTCCTCAGGACGAAAGCGAATCAAAAGAGGACCTCGAGGTCCAATGGGATTCAAAAGAGGACGTGAAGGGCTAAGCAGGACTAAATGAGGCCTTAAATGGAATCTTTGTAGGGCTAAAGTAGGGCCAAAATTTCGACTCGGGATCTGGCGAAATGGATGAATTTTTAACAAAATACATGAATTTTCAAACAAATCTTGAATTTTCACAAAAATGTTCCTTATTTTACAAATGAACTATTTGAACTTTCTACCAGAATAATTTACTTTTTTTTAGATTCATGAAATTTTAACAAAAATATATGAATTCTCAACGAAGAATATACAAGTTTATATTATTCCAACCAAAAAAGATTTTAATTTAAATTTTTTAATTTTAATTGAATTGATTTAATTTTAATTTTAACCAGAAAGTCCTCAATCAAATCAGAATAATTTTCTACCAAAATAATTTAATTGTCAACAAAAAGAAATTAGATTATTTTTAACGAAAGAGATAAATTTTTAAACGAGAAAGCCGAATTTTGAACCAAGAAAGAAGAAAGATTTCACTGAATTGTTCAATTTTTAAACAACAAAAAAACATTTTCTACAAAAAACTTTCATTTTAAAACCGAAGATATGAATTTTCAACAAAAACGTTACATAAAATACATGAATTTTTAACCAAAATAGATCAATTCTATACGAAAAATATTATTATTGATATTATTTCACACATAAAATGTTTTAATTTGAAATCAAACACAGTTCAATTCAATACCTCACAACAAAATGATATCCTTGGCATATCTCTAGGATATCTCGGCAGGATATGTGATATCTTGAAAAATGTCTCATAAATCTCCCGGGATATCCGTGGCATATTCCAGGGATATCGAGATTTCCGCTCCTGAGGATATCGTGACAGGATATCCAGACGATATCCCGCACGGAATGTCCAAAGGATATCCCAATACTATAGTAAAATGTCCCACGAATGTCCCGATATTATAATAAAAAATTCTGCTGATATTCCAATTCATTTCTTGGGGATTAAAAATTCAAGAAATATATAAGAACAACAATTTTATTGATTTTAATAAGTTTTTAATATATAATTTTTATATGAAAGCTCGCCCATCTCCCTACCCATCGTACCGTGTACCTTTCTTCCCTGCTACACTCGAATTTGGAAATTCATAACGACAACATCTATCTGAAAACTGTAATCACTCGCGCAATGTATTGTTATTTAATGTATAATATTTCCGTCTGAGAAAATTATATGTTGAAAATGTTACAAGATTAAAATTGTTGTCCTTATATATTAATGGTAAGGGAAAATTGAAAATTGGTCAGGGAAAAATGAGGAAAAATGCTTAGCAATACCTTTTGCATACGGGACTAAAAAGAGAGAATTTCTCGAGTTCAATAGAAATGGGTGGATGGGTACAGATCTTGAAGGAAAAAATATTTTTATCAATGAATTATAAATTAAATTAAATCACGGTATATCTGAAAAGTCTAAAACCACACTGTGAAAGTAAAAGAAGAAGCTTAAATCTCAGGGTGTCCACTAATCGGCAAATAACCTGAAATTGAAATGAAACCGGGAATTCGAAGTCAAACCAGGAATCGAATTCAAAGTTTTAAAACATGCGATATTTTGTATTAATCGACATTACAAGATTTGCATACCAGCTGTTTCAAATCTAACGGAGCGGGTTCTCCTCATGCACACCGTGGTCGTTGTGGTCCGTCCCTTTAGTTTACATAGACTGTTAGTCGAAACCATACTGAAATGCTTCGAAAATTACTCAAAAATTTTTATAAAAAATATCTGATTAGGCTCACACTACTACTTCTGTCATGAAGAAAAAATTCTAATTTAATATTTGAATCAGAATACCCGAATGTTTCGACATTATTTTTTGGGAGACACCATTGAAATTTTTCACTGTATTTAAATATGAACAAGAGAGGGTAACTAATTTTTTTGTTATTTCAGTTTGCCGCCTAATATTATAATTTAAAAAAAAGAAAATGAATATTTTTCCAATTTTGTTGTTGTTGTAGAATATGTATGCTGCGTAAAATCTATTAACCGAGACTGTATGAAATCTTGCAAATACTGTACAAAAGAGTTTTCGACTTCAAATTATGAAAACTGATTGAAATGAATCTTCTCCTATAATTTTCATTAGCTCTGGTGTTCATATTTCAATGAAGTCAAATAAAAATGTTAACTAAAAACGAATTTAATATTCAATTTCCTTAAAAAATTCGATGACATTGTTTTATTTGTAGTGGAAGTTTTTCATAGGTCAAATTATCCACAAAAAACTGCACGGAGAAAAAATTCAATACCTATTGTTTCTATAATATAATATTCATTTCCATATGAAACCACAGAAACATTGTTTTTTCTAAAGTCTGACCTTTATCTATAAAATATCTGCGACTTGAAATAAAACAATATCCTTATATCAGAAGTCAGAGTCATAATATCGGAGTCAAATTCAGCTCGTAAGAATTTATAAGAAACAATATCTCTTAATTTTTTTATCCTTGCAATTTTGTCTGGACAGTTCGTGAGTTCGACCTGTGATAAACTTAAAAACTAGAAAATCTCAAATACTTTTTGTTCGTGTTTCTAGTAAGAGGAGACTTCATATTTACAATTGAAAAAGAATCAGGAAATAATAGGGAATTTGGTAGGGGAAAAGTAGAAGACACTTTGAATTTCATTCTCTTATGTACTAAGTTAGGCTAGAGAAAGAACTCTTTTTATACTCATATATTGTATAAGTACTCCTAAAAATGTGCAGAGATTAAGTGATTTAATGATAATTTTACTGTTTAATATTAAAAACTTCCCTTTTTTCTCTTCAATCTTATTTTCTGTCAAGGTTGGTGAAAATTCGGAATTTATTCGTATAATTGTTATGATGAGAACATTAGTCAAGGAATTTAACTCCTGCTTTTATTCATCATTGATCGAAAACCAACGTTTATTGATAAAACGTTATGTCAAGCTTCACAGTTGATATAGGTATAACAGATTTTGGAATACTAATCATTTTTATTTGAAATTCGTCGATAAAAAATACAGAAAGGCATATGAATGGTACACCTCATTTTGTTCCAATTTCGGAATACAAATGATTAGATGAGATTTACTATGAGGGGTTATAAATTAGTTTTTACGAATACAATGAACGGATGAAAATTACGTAGAAGCAATAAAAAAATATTCATATCCTTGCATTCTGTTTATACTTGATTAAATGATCACAAACTTAATGACGAATATGATGTCATGAAAGTTTGAAAGATAAGTAAGAAAATTCCAATGTTTGATATAGATTGACGTCAAGATTGATAACAATCTCGAAACTTTGTGTAGAAAAAAATCCATAAGTAGTAGTAGTTGTTTTAATATAAACATTATAATACCCATATTGTCACCCAACAGCTCCAATTGATCTCCCGATCAATAATACATAGCAATATCGCTATACAATAATGCAACTTTTTCTAAACACACTTAGTAATCGGGAGTATGAACAAACGCGAAATTGTATTTAACTAAATTTTTTTCATTCTCATTAATAAGAGTGTAATGGATTCGTCTACATTTTCGATCTCTGTATATTATAACGGATCTTTATTTATCGACCGGACCTGTTTTCCCTGAACCATACTGTAGTAATTTCATAAGTAATTTATTTATTTATAAAATTGATAATTGGTATTAAAACATGAACGAGATCTCTGGCATGTCTTAGCTCTAAAATAGAAAGAACAAAATTAAATTGTATGAAAGAATGGTATATTTTTATTGCATCCTTTGACGTAATTATAAATTAATTATTTCTTTCTCAATAGCCCTGGTTAGCTGCAAATATTTCTCAAGTCTCAAGCTCTGAGCACTAGAACAGGACTTTGTGACGCATGAAGAAATATTTTATATGATCAGGGCGGCACTACGCTAATTCGTTGCCAATTAAATTTTCAAAAACCAGAATGTTCCTCCTATCGAGTCATGTCGCCGTATATATTTTCTATTCTCATATTAGCATACAAAATATAAAATAAAAATGAAACTGAAGGATCTTGGGCGTAAGTGCCAAATCTTAAATTTTGAAGAAGACCCAAGAAACTGTCTAACATTAACACATTGAAATTTTTTTACAAGAAAGCACTACAATAACTTAGATCAGTGGAAGGACCATCATGAAAGAAGCAGCTACCTCGGAGAAAAACTCTTGTCAAAGGTACGGCATGTCCCAAAAACGCCAATTTTTACTGAAAAATAGTTACATAATTTGATTATTCTTTAGTATAAAAAACAAGAGATAACTTCCGAGCTATTACTTATATCTATCGAATCACGAAAGGAGCGCTTAAAATGCAACCATCTGCCAAAAAAAAAAACCTTTTCAAAGAATGACGCATCCCAAATAACGCCGGACCTAACATAGATAAAGATACATAACTTTTTAATTTTTTAATAAAAAAACTAATAGCTAACAAGCAATAGCTCGAAAGTGCTTACTTTCGAGCTATTACTCAGCTTTATTGAATTGTGAAAATAATAGGCAAAAAGAAGTAATGCGGGCTAAAATTGGTATTTTATATTTACAAAATAAAAAGTGAAAATAATATTTTTTCCCCTTATTTTCAAATTTCTGGTTTGCATATATTTGAAAAATATTTTTGAACTTTTTTTGTTTTATCATATAGTCGCATGTTAGGTCACGCGTCCTTTGCAGCAAGTAAAATTCATATCCATCACAAATGAATTCCTTGATCTCTTATTTCTTTATTTCTATACTCTCATAGGTAAAGCTTAATTCAAACAAAAATATGTTTTAGGTGGTTTGGAAAATTTTCTTCAGAAATCTCTTTGTCTAAAATGGTTAACTTTTTGACAATCATCCATACATAGAAATTGGTGAGTTATTAAGCTCACGAGTTGAAGATGAATAAGAGTTGCATTTTTACTTTCAATTTGATATGTTAACTGTTAACATATGGCCAAAAAATAATCATAACGACAAAATTCGATTTGTGGGAGGGATGCATTTTCGAAACTCTATGGACTACAAATTAGCATAGCGCCGCCCCTGGCAACTAACGTGTAAGTTTATTGACTCTTTTTGATCTCTGATAAGCAGCTTCGTCACAAGCTTTTAAAGAAAGTTGTCACAATCGTCGGATTATTCTAGACCCTTCCTGATTCGCGCAAACATTTAGTTTCAAAATAAAAATTGAAAAGCATTTGGAAATTATAAAGTTTTTTTAATTCATCAAAGACACTCTGTCATGCAAATGGCGTCTTATAAGAGGATTTTCGAAATTATTTTTTTTATACAATTGGTTTCAACATCATCAGCTGTCAGAATAGTTCCTGAGGGTAACAGATTCAATGGACACGGCACGCAAATAGGAAAAAGAGACCCAAACGGAAACGACTATCTTGCTGCTGCTGGTACAGTATTAAAACCGGCCAAACTACTCGGGACAGTTCAACATGTGCAGACTTTCCATACTTTTAGAGAGGAAATAATTACTCAAGTTTGTGTTGAAGATCCTACAATGCGTGTCACTGGAGGCCGTGTTGAACTGATTAGTAATGGTCCAGGATTTACAAATGTCACCCTGAAATTCATCAGTAAATGGAACTCTGGAATTCGAAAATACGTACTGTTGTACGGTCATTGAAATCATTCGGAAGTAAATAATCATTGATACAACTTAATTCTGATTTACTTACGAAAATGAAGTGGAAAAACTCATCAAGCCTGACATTTGAATAGTTTTCAGTGTAAGAAAATAAAAATAATTTTCAACATCTTGACATTGCTTTTATGCTGCCATGCAACGGAAAAACATACGTAAGCGACAATGTCACTTCGGTGTATTTTTCCATTACTCTAAAGCGCCAAATCGTTGACGTGTGTCTTTCGGTTTTTATAGATGTATATATTACATATATATTTATATCCAGATGCGTTCAACCCACTTTATTTGAACACTGATATGAAAATTTTACAGTGGACTGTATAAAAAGTTGTCACAAACATCAGGTTATTGTCAAAACGTCTCGAAAAGTTAAGAGGCGGAGAACAGACTGTTTGCAAATGATGGCCTATAGAAATGACAATCATGAAAGATCTAAAATGGAAATAGCATATGAATATGATAACCAAGAAATAAGATTCGCTTGTATATAGACTCAACAAAACCATCCATTTTGTATCTCTCTAATTTTGTTACAATATTTCTAAAATTTACGTTTGACCAAGATTAAAATTTGGTCGCCATATTTGAAGAAAGATGAAGAGTTTATTGAAAGATGCAGCTTCGATTACCAAGAACAAACCAGTTTGTCAGCGACTTTCTTTGGAAATTTACTGGATGATTTCTTATAGTGAATAAACTAGTGCTGTGAGTTGAGGAATAAAACAGAAACTGTGCAATGAAAATGCGACTCTATTTATCCGTGCATAACAGAGTGAAATTATTTCAGTTGTAAGATTTCGAGAGAAATCAAGGCTTTAGTTTATGTTACTGATGAATAATTTACTTTTATTTTAATGTAAAAATTTGAAATAGTTAATTTTTCTTTAAACTAATGTGTGTTGAATTACTACAGCTAGGAATGGACTACTGTTAGGCTAAGTATAGGAAATTTGTACCAGCTTATGCTGTCTTTTTTTAACAAAATAATAGTGTTATTAATTCTATACGTTTGAATCATGAATATATCATAGAAAATAGAAACGTGTGTGTTTTAAATAAATTTCAAGAACAGTCTAGTATTACGAAATTTTCTTTACGCCTATCCCATTTGCAGCTCGTTCGGATTAGGAAAAATGCTATAATATTTTACAGAACGAAAATACGAATAACTTCAAGTTATCTCATATCACATCAAATACATTATTAGTACATCCCGTTGATAAATATTTTTTTCATAATAGCCCTGGTAGACAGTAAATCTTTTTCAAGTATCAGACTCAGATCACTATAAAAGGATTGTGTGTTATAAACAGAAATATATATATGATATCATAAATTTTATCAAACTCCTCCAAATCTGTTAACGGTATAATTACTTTGTAGAAGTAACTTACCTAAGTTTATCGTCTCTGTTTGAACTATTAGCAACTTCTTCAGTATTCTTTATACAAAGTTGTCATAATCATCAGATTGTTTTAGTCTCTTCTGGACTAATGAAAACTGTTGGTTTATGAATATTAAAAGAATTTGAAAGTTATGAAATCTATTCATTTTACTTAAGACACTGTGATATACAAATGGCGTCACATAAGAAGATTTTCGTATTAATAGTTATTACAACATTGGTTGCAACATCATCAGCTGCGAGAAACAGAATAGTACCTGAGGACATCTTATACAATGGACACAGCACGGTAATAGGAGAAAGAGATCCAAGTGAAAACGACTATGTTGCTTTTGCTTTCACAGTAACGAGACGGGCCAAACTATTAGGGTGGGTTGAACTTGTGCAGACTTTCCATACCTGGAGACAGGAAACAATCACTCAGATTCGTGTTGAAGATCCTGGAATGCGTTTTACTGGAGGCCGTGTTGAAGTAATTAGTAATGGTCCAGGATCTCAAAATGTCACCCTTAAATTCTACAGTAATTTTAACTCTGGAATTTATAAAGACGTGGTGCTATACGGTCTTTGACCCAACCTAATTCTGAGTTGTTTACAAAAGTGAAGGAAGCAAACTCATCAACCCTGAAATTCTGTTAGCGCGTACCTGTGAGCAAAGAACATTAATTTTCAATATCTTGTCATCAATTATGTGTAAATATGTCTGTATGCATCAATCGACATTGTTTAAATACTGATAAGAAACTTTTGCATTAGTCTGTAAGAAAATTTGTCTTAACCATCCTCATTATAATTACTTCTTGATTCATGAGAACAGTTGGTTCGAGATTATTACAAAATAATTTCAAAGTCTGGCATACGTGAAAAATAATGTCGTATAAGTGGATTTTAGTTTTGATATTTATTATAGAATTGGTTGCAACATCATCAGCTGTCAGAGTGGTACCTGAGGATGCCATCATACCAAATCAACAGAATGTCTTGATAATAGGAACTAGAGATCCAAACGGAAATGACCGTCTTGTTCGTATCAAATTCGTATCTGTACGGGCCAAGCTATTTCGAAGAGTTGAATATCAGGAGACTTTCCATACCCCGAGAAACGAAATAATTACTCAGGTTCGTGTACAGGCTGATCCCATAATGCATGCGTATGGAACCCGTACCATGCTAATTGATAATGGTCCAGGATTCCAAAATGTCACCCTGAATTTCATCAGTAAAAAGAACTCAAGAATTGAACAAGTCGTCATATTGTACGGCTATATTAATCCAAATTATTCCTGATTTGTTAATCACATTGAAGGAGGCAAATTAAAAAGCGATAGTTTGTTAGTATGCAATTTATCATGATTACTTTTCAAGTGCAGCGACCTAAAAGACTCAAGTTCTCCAGTTGGACTCAAACTGGAGCAAAATCTAGTCCTATAAGATGGCAGTTTGTGGGGAAAAATTTATTCGCTGGTACTGATATCCATCAAGGAAGGGGGGGTGATTTTTTTTTATTTTGTGCCAATTCGTAACTCCTTGAATATGAATAAAAAAAGCTTTTTCTACTTACAGTTTTGACAGATTCTTTGGAGACCATTTTCGTTGACTATGCAAAATTTTTGCAACCGTGACATAGTGCAGTGGATCAAACAGGGAATTCACTGATGATAATTGCCTACAGCCCGTATTGCTGAACAGGTTGAAATTAGAGGTGTGCATTGGTTTGTTTTAATTTTCTATGGAAATTTGGGTACGCTAGTAGCATTACATGTTGCAAAATAGAAAACATCTAAGAGACTTGGTATCCTCAGATTATTACTATTGGCTTCATATTTTCTCCAACAAAAAGGAAAGTAATTTTGATTTAAAAACTGTATTAATCGGAGGAAATGAAGCCAATTTGATATCCAGGCAGATTTTTTTCTCTTTCGACAAATCTAATTACTTTTTTTCTGAATGGAGCCAAAAATCAAATCGAATCTTCGAAATTCGATTTATTCGAATAAGTCGAATTTCAAAGATTTGACTGGACTTTTGAATCCATTTCACGGTGTTCCTCGACTGAATTCAACCCAAAAGGGCTTGCATATACCGGTTTTTTTCTGAATATACTTCTGGGATGCCCCATTCAGTTTGGCATCCAGAAGAGGGCCACAGATGCTGAACATTTTACGAGAACTGAAATCCTTCAATATTTTTGAAAAATGGTAAAAAAGTGGGAAAAAAGCATTTTTTTAAAAATTGCCTTATTCCAGTTCATCCTATTTCCCAAACTCCTTAACGAGAATTAAAGTGCTAGGTGTAATAGAACCAAAATTATTATATAACATACTTCACTCATTTTAAGTTCACAATCATATTTTCAGAATATCGTTAATAAAAGTTTTCAGTTCATTATTAAATTAATTAACTCTTCATTTAATTCAAGCACAAGATACACAATATGATAAAAATATTTTTTCATGTCTCATTCTCCAGAAGCGAAAAATTGAAAATTAAAGCTGGAGCATTTTTTTCAGGTTTCCTAAAAATTAGGTCCCCCTCAATATATCTGGTGGCAAAATTCTTCTGAAATGCTCGGGAAATGAGTTCTTTTGAAAAACGATAAATTTTATTTAAAAAATTGATGTCGAACAAAATTTCATGAAAAAGGGCCATATTCAGAAGGCCATAATCTTGGCTCTAATACAGCTAGAGCATTGTTTTTCTTTTAGATCTACTCCAAATTAACCCTTTTTTAAATAACCTACTGGCAACTTTCACCTAAAGCGCTGAGGAA
Source organism: Andricus quercusramuli (assembly GCA_932178445.1). Classification (NCBI taxonomy): domain Eukaryota; kingdom Metazoa; phylum Arthropoda; class Insecta; order Hymenoptera; family Cynipidae; genus Andricus; species Andricus quercusramuli. Next base: position 19,093 of record CAKNXH010000665.1, on the reverse strand, counting down.
ATTAGTTCTTTTGAAAAAAGAGAAATTTTATTTGTACATATAATATAATAATATCATTATTAATAATATTAATACACCAGAGCTTCGATAGATGATCAATCTCGGGGGTTGCCTGAAAACAGCCCTGATCATATAGCGCCAGCAGCGAAACGTAAATAGGCAGGGCCACCTGAACCGTTTCCATGACATTGCGCAATCTACATGACTGAGCAGTAGTGAATGCGTCCCTTCATAGGCGGAGTCGTAACCGTCCCTCACCCTGCTCCCTGAGTAACTGTGGGGACTAGCAATTCTAGGAATTCTAATAACGCCTGCAATCGCGCGATCATCTATCGAAGTTCTGGTAAGGATAACAGCGGTAAAAACAAACTGCAAACAACACCATGCTCGTAATTTTGTACGTAACAGCATCATCGCAAATGATTCCAAACATCGTATTAAAATAACTTATAACATCCTCATCTCATCAGTCACTTGACTTAGTCCGTGGCTATGACGAAAAACCGGGTTCAACCGAGAAAAGGTTTAAACAAAAAATATAATAATTTTGGTTCTATTACACCTAAAGTATGGTTTTTTTTAGATCTACTCAAAATTAAGTCATCTTTAATTGATTATTCGACAATTTTTACCAGATATGCATAGGAAATAAGTTATTTCCCCAAAAATATATATATGTTTTTGTGCATTCAAATTATTCGCTTAAAATCGAATTCTCAGGGCAATAACTCCCAAACTTTTAGAGATAGAACATTCGATTTTTTTTTATTTTGCAGAAAATTGCAAGCACTTTTATTCTCGTCGATGTATTTGGGACATAGGATGAACTGGAATAAGGCAATTTTCAAAAAACTGATTTTTTCCCACTTTTTTAACATTTTTCAAAAATATTTAAGGGTTTTATTTCTCATAAGATGTTTAGCACCTGTAGCCCTTTTTTGGATACCAAACTGAATGGTTTGAGTCAATGAAATTATACGTTTAACTTATTTTCATTAAAATATGTTGATTAACCTCTTAAAAAAAAAAAAAAAAAAAGTTTTATCAAAAAGTGCCCAAGCGATTTCTTCCTTTTTGTACTCAAAATTATTGTGGGGCATTCCAGAAGTATACATTCCGAAAAAAACCGGCATATGCAAGCCCTTTTGGGTTGAAGTCAGTCGAGGCACACCGTGGGCGCTGTGTAGAAGTGAAGCGTTTTTGTATATATACAAAACACAAGTCTGGACAAGCAAATCTAGGGCTGGTTTGTCATTCTTGTGAAATTTAATTTTGGATGGTAGGTGGTAAACATCATTTCAAAGGCTGCCTAGACTCTAAATGATGAAAAAAATTGTTTGTTTCCAATCTACATTTTTCATTTTCTTATACTTTTAAACACCCCGGATATTCTTGGAAATGTGCAAAACAATATATGGTTTAGGAAATTTAGGAAATTTTTTGGTCCTGATAGGCTAGCCAGCACCCGATTAGGACCCGAAAAGATTGACTAGATGGTGAGGAAGAAATTTATTTTCTTCATAGTTCATTTTTTGTTTTTGATACTTTTAAACACCTTGGCTCTTTTCGGAAATGTACAAAAAATATTTGAATGGCACACTTCAAAAATGTTGTGGTCCTGACGGGCTAAGCAGTGCCCGATTAGGGCCCAAAAGGACTGACTAGATCATGAGGACAAAATGCATATTTCTGGTGTTTACTTTCTTTCTTGATACTTTCCAAAACCATGCCGCTTTATGGAGATGTACAACAAAAAATATCTAGATGAGACACTTAGAAAATTGGTTGATATGTCGAGTTAGCCAGCTTCCGATTAGGGTTCCAACAGACTGGTTAGATGATGAAGAAAAATATTCATTTTTTCAATGTTCAGTTTTCATTTTTGGTACTTTTAAACACACTGGCTATTTTTGGAAATGTTCGAAAAGATAAAATCGCCTAAAAAGACCGACTAGATTAGATAATCTAGAGGATGCCCTATCTGGATGCAAGTTTTCGCCGATAATGTTCTGTACGGGACAATTTTGAAATACTTTTGTAAGAATTTATACACATTGTTCTTCGACAACTGATCGCCAAGGCTTGAAATGTCAATATTTTCGTACCAGAAGAATATCAAATGAATAAAATCGCAAGGTGGTAAAAAATTATAATGCTGGATAAGAGGCTAACATCATTCATGTGATGGCATTGATATCTTTTGAAATAATATTCCAGCTTTAATTTGGTATATAACACTTTCTCCACTTGCTCAATCATTTATCAGTTTCATGACTTCAAAAGATTTTCTGTCCACTTCGCACTAGCTTTCCCTATCATATAAAAATGCATAATGCAAAATGACGAACCATTTTACCAAAGAAAATCATAGAATATCCATACCAAATTTTATCTCAAAGGTTTTTTTAAATTTCTGATTACTGATCTTATAATGAAAATATCAAATTCAAAATGGTTCACTCGAAAGAGCGAATAATTCTACAAAAAATATCTGTGGTTTAGTGTATAAATAGTTTAATTTGGAACTCTCAACGTTGTATTTTATCGTAGTAAAAAATCAAAATGTAAGATGGCACAAAGTATTCTTCATCAGGCACATGCTAAAGTAATAATTTTCGAAACTGAATTTCTCGTAAGTTAATACTGAAATGTTTACAGAAAGCGTATTTCATATTTTTTATTTGAAATAATTTTTAAATTGGAAATAGTTTATATAAAGTTTCAATCGGTCATTTACACTTGTTTAACTACTAAGGCTTTCGAATTAAAACACGTTAATTTTTAACGCAGAAGAAACCGAAGTGATTTTTTGATGCGGGTAACTTTCAAATAGATAAAGTTGAATTTTTTGCATTGAAACAAAACAAGATTGAATAGAGTTAACATGGTAACCATTTCCAATGTGGTGGGTAAATCTTAACACGTGAATTTCATTTTTGTTGCAGTAAAGATTACTCTGAAATCACTGTAAAAATCATATTTTGTTTGTGAAAATCTGTAACTTTCAGGGGCGGAGCAGCCAGCATGGATGCCATGGAGAACTCCAGACAGGTAAATTTCCAGCCATGGAAATTCCATACATGAAAAACTGAATGAAAAGATAAAAAAGAATTTACTTCTGCTTCAAATATATATCTCTTGCCTGGGTTCTGCGCTGCCGGTTTTCCATTTTCTGTTTTCGGCAATGGTATCGGTGATACAGTTTTTTTGTGTACCGTTCACGCCCTTCACTAAGTACCTGACCTTTGATGAAGGATTGAAACTTCTATGTTTGCATGGGTCGCCACCATGGACTTGTAAAATTTTGATGTTTATATTTCTGAATTTATTGTTGGCAAGTTGTTGCTCAACAGGGGGTCTACGCCGAGCCCGGCAGTCTGGGCATCGGATTTCCCCCTATGGCACTGAGAACACTACTTCAAAATCAGAATGGTTAAACGTGAACAAAGTAATTGTCAGACACGAATGTTAGCAAAAGAAAAGACGTTGAAGGAGGTAAAAAGTAATTAAAAAATGCAGCTTTCAGAAAAATTTTTTCTATAGCTTTAACTCTTATAATATTAGTGAGAATGAAAATTCTGATTTTGAAAATAGAAGTGAAAACGTAAACACTCAAGAGGAGAAGGAAATAGACTGTGATGCAGAAGACCGTAAGTTTAAAGTTTTATAATATATTGTTTAAAACTTGCGCACAACTTATGAAAAGAAAAAAGTATCTCAGATATTATATTGAAAAAAGATGTTCAAATTTTTATTTTTCATTTTTTTATATTTTCAAATATAACTTTTGTCAACGTCTTATTTTTTTTAACTGTCCACTGTTACGGAATTTTCCGTAAGACTCCAGCTCGATCATGACTAACGCTACAGAAAATTTCGTAATACTTGCCTCCTAGCTCTATACTTGACCGATTATTTTTACAGAAAATTCTGTAATACTAGTCAGAACCATTCTTTCGAAAATTTTCAAAACTCAATTTCTCAAACTAACCGGATTTTTTTTTCTTATAATAGTCTTTTTCAGTCTAATCCAAATCCTACTAAAGAAAAGTTAAGAATAGTCAGAAAAATCAGGAATTCTGGTGATTTCTGACGAGAAACTTTTTGAATGTATATTTCACCATTTCAAATTTGCAGGTATAATTTCTTCCAATTCTCGTCAATCGATAGAAGAAGAAAATAGCAATATCGCTAATAGCGTTAGCTCTTTCAATGTTATCAAGAATAATAATTGTAAGATAGAAAATAAGAATAAAATCTCAAGCACTACTCAAAAGAAGAAGGGAACTGACTGCGATACCGAAACCCGTAAGTTTAATAAGTTTTACCATTAGAATAATATATTGGTTTGGGAAGAAAATTTTTCATTTATTTGAGTTTCGAAACCTTGCCTTTTTGCAATTTTTGAGATTTGAAGTTTTTCTTGTTTCAGTTTGTCAAGTTTTTTCTCTCTTACGAAGCCGATGAGAGACAAATGAAGCAAGAGAATGCAAAATGGTAAGGCTGTTTCGATTTTTTTTTAATTAAAACACGAAATTTCTCAAGACAGTTACCTTTTTTTCGTGGAAATTTTTAGAAGTGAGAAATTTTTTCGGGAGAAATAAAAATTCTTTTCTTCTACTTTTCTCGCATCTATTGTATTTTACTGTTATTTTTTACTTCAAATCAGTAAAATTTTATTTTATTGGACATAACGATATAATGCGTCAGAAACGGCGAAGTTGATAACTTTTCCTTCGTTTTTCCGCGTACAAACTAAGACTTAGTCTGACAAAAATTGTTATCACCTATCACTCCTGAAAGTTTCAACGAAAAACATGTAGCTATATAATTTGTAAAAATTTCGCGTCATAATTTTTAAAAAATCAAACAGCTTTACCATTTTGTATTATTTTTTCATTTTTTTCGTCGCTTTCAAAAGAGTAAAAAAACTTGGCAAACTGAAACAAGTACAACCTTAAAAACTTAAAAATTGCAAAAAAAAGCAAGGATTTGAAAAAAAAATTTATTTCGAAAAACAAAACATTACAAAAAAGAAAATTTATTTGACGTCGACTATATAAGTACCTATCATTCCTAAAATTTCTCTAAAAATCTGGGGGTTTCGAGAATTTTTCCTTTTCTTCAAAAATTAAAAATAACTTTACCATTTTGTATTATTTTTGATTTTTTGGTGGATTTTAAAACATTGCAAAAAACTGGATAAACTGAAATAAGAAAAACCTTGATACTTCATAAATTGCAAAAATGGCAGCCTTCTTAAACTGAAAATAACGAAAGACTCCTTTTATCCTTAAAATTTTTCAATTTCCATAAAGAATATATAGATTTCGCTGTGGAAAAACAAAAAAATACGTCTCTCCTTATTTTCCACGTACAAAAACATATTTCATTGGCAAGCCAATCGTGAACATGTCGTCTCTACAAAAATTCTATAAAAAACCATTGTTTTTTCGTAATTGTGCATCGTTTTCGAAATTTTCTAACAATTGAGATTTTTCCTGATCTTTTATATTTTCATAAATATTTTTAAAATGGCGCAGAAAGTCAAGAAACTTCAAGGAATATTTAGTAGAAGGCTAGAATTTATAACATTTTTCTAATTTCTGATTTATTAAGATATTAATCATTTGTTATCAATCGTTTAGTTTCGTTAGCCTTACATTCTCTTTTGATATTAATATTCATATGATTAATTTAAAATTAAGAAATCGCAATTGCCTTTTCTGTGCAGGTAGTGGTGAAAACGTATATTTAAGATCCACAATGGGGCAAAAGCGGCTGAATAATCTGCCGATATTACACATTCACCAAGATTGTTTGGATAAATTAGATTTAAATAAAATTATAAACTCATTCATCTGCAGGAATGAAGTACAAAGAAGAATAAATTCTTTGAAATAAACAAAAACTTTAAAAAATACCCCGTCCCCCTCACCCCCACTCCCACCTCCTTTACAAACTCCAAACATGCAAAATATGGACTGCGCCGACCCTGGTAAATTGCTTAATATTGAATAGATTCAAAAGACCTAAAATGGAAAATTTTCTAACTTAAAGATATTACAATAATGATTTGTAAACTGAATGATTTTATAATTGAAAAAGTTAATAATTGAACTTAACACTGAAAAAAAGTTGAAATCTGAGTTATCTTACATTTCATTTATATTATGTAATATGAAATATACGTTATTTCAAATAATCAAATGGACTTTTCTTCTAGAAATTTGTAAAAACCACGATCAAAAAGTAAATTGACTGTCATTTTTGGTCCAGCGGCTACCGTTTTTTAAAATCACACTGGAACTTGGAATGAAAATGTCATGGTTGACGGTATACCGAGAATTGACATCCTTGGCAGTTTTGTGATGAGGATAGCTGCGGGACCCAGAAAAAATGACGATCCTCAGTCATGCGTGATAAGCAGAATAAGGAATATGGAAGAATGAGGATAATACTCTCAGCGCGTTCATCCGCCCTTGATTGTTTGCGTTTGGATTGTCTGGATTTACGATAATGGCCACTGCAAGTCATGCCCGAAACCGTTCCTAATTCCAAGTTCCAGTATAATAGTTTGAGGGTAAAGAATTCAAAATTCAAAATGGTTGTTTATTTTTCAGCCTGCCGGCCTTAAAATTTGACTTGTCACACTTCCATTTTATTACAGAATTGTCTTAAAATTAACCCTCAAAAACTATCATCCATCCATAGCTTATCTCTAAGACTGCTCGCTCTTATTGCCTTGCTTTGCCTCCGCGGCTAATACCTAATACTCATCTACTATTGACAATCTTTCCATCTCAATTCCTCTTCCTCCCACCTCCCACACTCCTTTCCACCTCCACGCACTCCTCCAACCAGTGCTCTACTCTTGCATCCACCTTCCTACACAGTTCACAGATCCTCTTCTCCCTAGAGAGCCATAACCTATTAAAACCATCCGTGCACCCACATCTCATCCTCGCTATAAGCTCCTGACTTCCTTTCTCTCTTTCCTAACACAAATATTGCGCCTTCGCCGTTAGCATAATCCACCCATAGTTTCCGCGAAACCTTGACTTTCTTATTCTCTCTTGGCCTGCTGCCTTCTCTCTCTCCATGCCGTTTTTCTTAATCATATCATATACCTTCCTTCCTTCCTCGTGCGTCCTTCTCGCTTCATCCATCTGCAGTCCATTCGTTCTGAAATACCTTTCCCTTTCCACCCTCATCTTCCCACCCCCTCTCCTGCTCTCCTTCTCCCACCAACACTTCCTAACCAGCTTACTTCTCCCCTCTTCCAAAAATATTTCTTCATATTCAGACGCCCGACTTTCCGTTAGAATCCCTAAACTCGTTCTCCCCGTCTCCCTTCTGACAATATAATTAGGCATGTTCCTAGCCAGCCCCAGTGTCACTTTACATACCCCTCCTGTGTTCTATTTACCTCTTCACATTCCTTCCACCCATACACCTCAACTCCATACAATAGCACTCTCATCACTATTGAATCGAACAATTTCAAACTCCTTCCAAAATCATCTGCGAGTAACTTCTTTCCCATCCCCCACACTTGCCTCATCACCACATTTGTCCTCCTCACTCTCTCTTTTATGTGACCATCCACTCCCCCATTCCTCCGAAACACGAATCCCAGGTACACAAACTCTTTCACCTCTTGCACCTCCTTTCCCTTCTACTTCCAGTCCCCTCCCTTATCCCTTCCCCCTCCTTTCCTGAACCCCATAAACTTGGGCTTTTCCGCATTCAGCTCTAACCCCTTTTTATCCAGGTATCTTCTCAACCTCTTCATCATCTCCTTTAAGGCCTCCTCGCTACTTGCCAGCAACACTATGTCATCTGCATACGCTAGTGACCAAATCTAACCCCTCCTATCCTGACTCCTCCTACCACTCCGGCCTCCAGCTTACTTTCCATATCCGCAATTAAAATCGCAAAAAGCGTTGGGCTAAGTGGACACCCTTGCCTTAAACCCCTATCCATCCAGAATCCTTCTGAAATCCCCTCCCCTCCTCTTACCTTGTCTTTGGTCTCTTTATGCATCTCCCTTACCCTCTCAATGAGGCCTCTCTCCACTCCTCTACTCCTCATCGCCTCCCACAACCTCCCCCTATCCACCGAAGGAAACGCGCCTTTGAGATCCACAAAAACGCGTACACTGTCGTCCCCTTCTTCGCTAATTCTTTATCCACCACGTGCTACAGAACGTAGATATTGTCGATAGTACTCCTAACCGCCCTAAAACTCGCCTGCGTCTCCGGGAATATTCCTTTCCCCTCGACATCCTTTCGCAGCCTCTCCGCCACCACGAACGCGTATACTTTATATGCCGTATTCATTAGTGTAATCCCTGTATAATTTTCCTGCCTATCCCTATGCGCAATCTGGAATACCAGTGACATATACGCTATTCAAACGGAAATCAAAAAAGACGAGAAAATGTGGGTGTGGGATGGGTAGAAAGACGTGTTGAAGGAAGAGCAGGGGGATTTGTTTCGTAGGAAGTAGGGTGTGAAGGGTAATGCAGGATAGAGGAGTAGTGAAGGTGCTGTACTGGAACGTAGCAGGGATGAAGAAGAAGGATGATCAGTTATGGAGGTATATCCAGGAATTCGGTCTTTTGGGGCTGGTAGAGACGTGGGTAGAAAGAAAGGAATGGGATAGAAGAGAGACAAAGCTGCCAAGGGGGTATAGGTGGAGACTCCAGGAGGCGGTCAGAGTGAAGAAGAGAAGAAGAGCTAGTGGGTGCAGTATAACGGGGGTTAGAGATGGATTAGAGGAAGACGTTCATGGAGAGGAAGAGAGGGACGGAGTGCAAATGAGGAAAGTCAAAATAGGAGGGGTAGCGTGTAAGTTTGTGACAGTGTACAATAAGGATGGGATGGAAGGAATTTAAGAAAGGGTGAAAGACTTGCAAGGCGAAAGAGCGAAGGGTATGGTGATACTGGGTGAGGATTTTAATGCGAGGATGGGGAGGGAAGGGGGCCTTTGCAGGAAAGGGAAGAGCTTCGAAAGGAAATCGAAGGATAAGATAATAAATAAGGAGGGGGAGATTCTAAGGGACTGGATGGAGGATAGAGGATGGGCAGTGGCGAATGGTATGGCAACTGGGGACGAAGAGGGAGAATACACATATGTTAGTAAGGTGGGGGTATCGGTGATAGGCTATGTGCTCATGAATATACAAGGATGGGAGAAGACAGAGGGGGACCTCGGGAAGATAATATATAGGTTTAGGAAGCGTAGGGTGGGGGTTAGCGAGAAGATAGGGAGTAAGGAGTGGAGGGAATTTTTTAAAGAATCATTTCAGGGCTCAGATTCAAGGAAGAGCGATGGTGGGTGTAGAAGAACGGCGGAGGCAGAGATGGAGAAGTTGAATGTCGAGGAGATACAGAAGCAGATAAGGAAGTTGAGAAGGTCAAAAACAGTGGGGCTGAATGGCGTAGAGAACGAAGCATGACTGTTTAGTACACAAGAGGTTGGGGAGAGGCTGAAGCAGGTAGTGAAGAAAGTATGGAGGGGCGAGGGACTCTCAGGAGGGTAAAGAGAAGGGTTAATAATGCCACTGTATAGGAAAGAAGATAGGGATAGATAGGAAAATTATTGAGGGATTACGCTAATGAATACGGCGTATAAAGTATACGCGATGGTGGTTGCAGAGAGACTGCGGAAGGATGTCGAGGGGAAAGGAATATTGCCGGAGACACAGGCGGGCTTTAGGGTGGGTAGGAGTACTATCGACAATATCTACGTTCTGCACCACGTGGTGGATAGAGAATTAGCGTAGAAGGGGACGACAGTGTACACGCTTTTGTTGATCTCAAAGGCGCGTTTCCTTCGGTGGATAGGGGGTGTCCACTTAGCCCAACGCTTTTTGCGATTTCAATTGCGGATATGGAAAGTAAGCTGGAGGCCGGGGTGGTAGGAGGATTCATGATAGGAGGGGTTAGAATTTGGTCACTAGCGTATGCAGATGACATAGTGTTGCTGGCAAGTAGCGAGGAGGCCTTAAAGGAGATGATGAAGAGATTGAGAAGATACCTGGATAAGAAGGGGTTAGAGCTGAATTCGGAAAAGTCCAAGGTTATGGTGTTCAGAAAAGGAGGGGGATGGGATAAGGGAGGGGAGTGAAAGTAGGAGGGAAAGGAGTTGCAGGAGGTGAAAGAGTTTGTGTACCTAGGATTCGTGTTTCGGAGGAATGGGGAAGTGGATGGTCACATAAAAGAGAGAGTGAGGAGGGCAAATGTGGTGATGAGGCAGGTGTGGGGGTTGGGAGAGAAGTTATTCGCAGATGATTTTAGAAGGAGAAGGTGAATAGAAAGCAGGAGACGTATGTAAAATGGAACCTGGGGCTAACAAGGAACACGCTTAATTACATTATCAAGACGGAGGCGGGGAGAACGAGTGTATGGATTCTAGCGGGGAGCCAGGCGTGTAAATATAAGGAGAAAGTTTTCGAAGTGGGGGAAGTAGGCTGGTTAGGGAGTGTTGGTGGGAGAAGGAGAACAGGAGAGAGGGTGGGAAGATGGAGGTTGAGAGGTAAAGGTACTTTAGAACGAATGGACTGCAGATGGATGAAGTGAGAAGGATGCACAAGGAAGGGAGGAAGGTATATGGGTTGGTTAAGAAAAAGGGCATGGAGAGAGAGAAGACAGAAGGGAAGAAGAGAATAAGAGATTCAAGGTTCAACGGGAACTATGTGTGGATTATGCTAAGGGAAAGAGCGCAATATTTATGTGAGAAAGGATGGAAAGAAAGTCAGGAGCTTATAGCGAGGATGAGGTGTGGGTGCATGGAAGGTTTCAATAGGTTCTGGCTCTCTCGGGAGAAGAGGATGTGCGAACTGTGTGGGGAGCGGGATGCAAGAGTGGAGCACTGGTTGGAGGAGTGCGTAGAGGTGGAAAGAGGTGGGACAAGCATGGAGGTATTGATGCATGAAAAGAAGGGAAAAAAGGTAGTCGCATGGGTGAAGGGAGTGTTGGGTAAGCTGGAGAGGAAGAGAAATGGTGAAGGAAAGATTGTAAACAGGAGAGGAAGTAGATATAATTAAGCTGTAAATATTGTAAATAGTAGATAAGTAGTAGGTATTAGCCGCGAAAACAGAGGTTGGCATGCGAGGCAATGCGAGAAAGTAGGGACATGCAAGCGAGTCGTGGCGGAGCGAGGAAGGCAAGGCGATAAGAGCGTGCGGTCTTAGAGAGAAGGAATGGATGGATGTTAGTTTTTAAGGGTTAGTTTTGAGAAAATTCTGTAAAAAATGGAAGTGTAAGCAAGTCAATTTTTTAAGGCCAGCAGGCTGAAAAATAAACGTTCATCTATAAAAAAATTTTCCACAGGTTCAAAAATCAATCATCTAATTTTGATAATATAAAAATCACATTTTAATGCTGAAAGTAAGGTAAAAGATTCAATATTTCTGCGTCTAGTATGTGATACTAAAAAAAACTTGTTATAAATTTTAGTTTAGAATTAATGAATGTTTTATTTTTCTGATAGACATGATATTTTGACTTTTCTAGTATCTTCTATTACTTTTTAAACAAGTAATAAGGTTCAAAATGAAAACAAATATATCACAAAAGAAATCTGGGAAAAGCGTTAATTTTGATCGGGAAAATCCAGGAATTTGCTGGGAGTTTGGAAACGAAATTTCGCTAGACACCCTGTTATACTATTTTCTAATGCTTATCATGGAATGTCTTCAAAGAACCTCAGAGTCGATATTTTTATTTTTCTCATGTTTAGTTATAGAATAAACCATTTAGTTCAGCAAATACATCAGTTTGTAATATTGAAGCAATATTTTGTGCTGTTGAGAATGTTTAATTAATATTACAAATCGTTATCCTAGTATCCGAACCCATGATTGTATTCTACTGTAAATGTACCATGCATAATTCATCCGCTACGCGATAGAGGAAGCACCTCTCGGAGGCTAATTGGCGCCAAGTATTCAAGCACATGCAATACAATATGCAATATATGCATAAATCAGAACAAAGACTCTTTTATTAAATAATTGGGATTTATGTTTCGAAACCAGAATATTGATAGATACTAGGTATTTCTGAAGAATGCGAACTGACTCTGGGAACTCAGGAATTTGGATTGTATTTGATTAACTTTTATGATTTTAGCATTCATAGAACTAATTTTGTCAATTACATTTCATATAATCTGTTACACTATGTCGCTTATTATTCAGTGCTCCCTTATTTTAGAACGTATGCCATATATTGTTCAAACAATGATCATTTGCTTAAACAATTGCATTGAAAAGCTCTGAGTATAGTCATTTCTTCCTTAAATCACCCCGTAAAATCTGTGAATTGAAAATCATTTGCATGTAGATCTTTCCTGAAGTATGTAAATGAAACAGAAGAGAGAATTAATTATAAGAAAAAAAGGACTATTTTTTTCGTAGAATAATTGAATTTAATTCTTTAAACAATATAGGCTATAGCACAGAAAAAACAGAAGATAAACTTTACATCGATTTCCGACGAAAAATTCTCTGCAACAAAAATTAACTTCACATGATAAACTTTACACAAATATCGGTTAAACTTTCTTTTTTATTCCATGACAAACACATGTATTTTGAAAGACGCGAAGTTGGCTGAACAAAATTTTATCGCTCTAAAAAATTTCCTGCAATAAATTTTATTCTTATTTTTTTCTGTGACGGTATACGTTCCGAGATAAGGAAATACTGAATAACAAGCAAAATAGTTTCAGAGATTACAAGAATGTAGACTTTTCACCACCTTCCCTATGAGAAGGCGCAAGTGAGTGATTATTAATTCTTCAAATAATTGCGAATAGTTTTAAACAGAAGTATATTACTCTTAACATTCGTTGATGGTGTCAATAATTGCAGAAAAGAATATCTTTTAACGATTTACACGAAAGAAAATTGTTTAATTAAATGAAAATTGTTTTTAAAAAATCTAAATAACCTTAAGAGAACAATATTACTCTCAACGACCGCTAATGTTGTCATTAATTCTGAAAAATAATAACTTTTCCACGCTTTATTGGTAAAAAAATTGTTTAAACAAATGACAATTTTCTTAATGATTCCCAAATATCCCTACAAAATATATAACTTTCAACATTCGTTAATTGTGCCATCAACACCAGAAAATAAAAACTTCTTACTATTTGAGGCAGGGAAAATTGTTTAAATAATTATCAAATATGTTAAACAAGAAGTACTACTTTTGACATTTATCCACTTTATATGATTCATCTCAAAAGATAATAACTTTTCACGATTTATGAGTGGAAACAACTTGTTTAAACAAATAATAATTGTTGGAACAATTCAAAAATATTTTAAAAATACTTGAAAACTCTCCACTTATCGATTAAAAATTATTCTTGTTGGAAAAACTCCAAAAAATACCGTCTTGGGCATAAATTTGCTAGAAAACTACTATTTTGCATTCTTTTGGGCATTTTCCGGGCACAATTCTGGTATTGGTATTGGGGGGGGGGGGGGCTTTAAAATTAAAAGTTATTGGTTGAAAATTATTCCCTGAACATTTTTTAAGAGGTGGACATACTTTCGTTCACAAAAAGTTTATAACAAGTCCTTCTTTTTTCTGTTTTTTCGGAAGCCGAGCTTTTCCCATTTGAAACCTCCATGTTAATTTCAAGAGTCCGGGGGCACGGGTTAACGCTGAAACAAAAGAAAATATGTAGATTACGGATTTTCTTTTTCAGGAACGAGCACATTGGGTGATGTTTTTTTGTTATTTTTAAAAGCAATAAGATAATGTTCACGATGTTATAGTTAATTTTCGATCATATGGTATATTTTAAAAATATTTGTTATTACAAAAAATATACCAAGTGATAGAGAATTAACTATAACATCTTGAACATTTATTCACAGTCGTCAACAACCATTTTACATCTAAAAAATACAGTAATAAAATAATAAAATCGAATAAGCAATAATTATTTATGTCAAAAACTATTCACATGTATAAAATTTAGTATCTTTTTATCTAATCTAAATAATGTGATATTTTTAAACTGAAGATAAAGTGTTCTTCGAACCTCTACGCTTTTAAAGAAACCGCTCAATACAATAATACCAGTTTCTATCTTTTTTCGAAATATGTCTTTGGCGCACTAAATAAAAAATATTGGAAAAGCAAATGGATAATGGAAGCAAAGTTATCGTTGCTAGAAATGCGCTTAACGGAAGTTTGGAAGAATAAAATAATAATTTCTCAAAATTTTCGCGGATAACGAGCGTCCGGTCATTTACCCGGCGACTTACCAATATTACCGTACGTTACCAAAGTAATTTACCAGACTCAAAACTCTATCTAGACTGTCACATAACTGTGACATGCCCCTCTTCCAAAGCGCGCCAAAGTTTGAATTTTTGCTTATTTCGATGAACTCTGCTACCACCAACGTTGATTTCTTCTCGCTAGTCCTTTCGCTTGAAGAGGTTGGAACCTCATCTCCTCTGTGGCGTAATTTATATAAATTATGCTAATTCAATTTCAATGCAATTTTAATTGAATCGGAAATTTGGGAAAAATAAATTCAACTACAAAGGTTAAAGTTAAATTCTCATTTAATGAATAAAAGTATGATGTGTGAAATTACTCACATAAATCTCACAAATTACATAGCATTCCAAAGCATTTTAAAATTACTTATTATAGGTATTTCCGAAAACCCAGCAGCTTTTTCTCAAGATCTCAGAGTCTTGATAATAGTCCGCCATGATGTTTCAATCTTCATTGATAATTATCTAAATAATTAAATAACATAGGATAAAAGGTTTTTAAAAAAAAAAAATTTTAATTATTTTTTGACCGTTACAGTGTTTTTAAAGATACTTCAAGAAATACTTTCAAACAGATGCTATATGTCTTTGTCGATTTTCTCGAGACTCGTAGCTGTTAAATTTTGAAAACAGGAGAAAATGTAATTCGAAACGTTTAAGTGCCGTACCCCCATAAAATCTCAGTCTATCGTCCACTTTCAGTACCTAAAGACGCGTTTAACTTAAAGCTAGAAAGAACAAATATCAATTCGTATCTGCGACTATTCTTCTTTTAAATTATATCTCCAAAAATACGTCCAAAGTCATTTGAATAAAAATTATTTCAAACCGCGAAACTAAAAGTGCAATTTTTAAATCTAAGAAGATATTAGTAGAGATCCTCGAAGATAAGAAGCATTTTCAGAAAGGAACAATTAAGCCAACTTTTTAAGATGAGTAACCTATTTACTTACTATTAATTTTTGAGTTTTCAAGATATTTTGAAGGACTTTTATTAATATTATGGGGAATTTTATGAAATTCCAAGGCATTTCAAATTGACTTTGGTAATTTGATGAGATTTCAAAATTTGGAAATGACTTAAAGCATTGCAAAGAAGTTTAAAAGGATTCCACGGAATTTTTCTTTTTCAAATAATAGTTTTCAGTAATTTAATGGAATTTTAAATAATTTGAAACACTTATAGAGAATTCAATAGCATTTGCAGGAGATTTAGAGAAATTCAATAATTTCCCAAGTCTCTTATTTTACAATTTTATTTCGTAATCTTTAAAGATTGAAGAACATTTTATCCATGCTCTCTGGCTGAAGATTCAAAAATTAAAGCTCTTTTGGTGAAAATTTCACGATATCTCTCAAAATCGAAGTATTTATTCTTACCAGGGGGGGGGGGGGGGGCGAACACTTATATCTAACAAATTTCTACGTGCATTGTATATGTATGTATATATATTTTTTCGTAGGAAAATTTTCCTTTTCCAGTTTTTGTAACACAAAGTATCAAGGAATCTTATAATAATTTCAATATCCCTCAAAAATCTACTCACAGAAATCTCACAAATTACACAGCATTCCAAAGAATTTGAAAAAAAAAGAGTTATTGGCTCTTGTTTTAGAGGTAGGCCGGCAATTGGCAGATGGGAACATATGAACTCCTATCTGATACAACGTTGCGGAAGGCTGGTGCCCTTCTCAGCATAAATCACAAACCTATTGAGACTCTCGGATTCCTTTCTCATGTCCTCACCCCCTCCCCCCTCCCCAGTAACATAAGTTTTGGTGGGACTGACGTTACAGCTTGACTCCACCATACGACAAATCACTGCCTAATTCGGACATGATTTCGACTCGCAAAACAAATCTCGCGCATACAGGTGATAGTTGGGAGTACAATATAAACATGAATAATACAAACAATAAAGTAGCCTCGGAATGGACTGAAATTTGGATTGACGAAAAGCATGCACACGGGAAACGCAAAGGTCGGGTTTCGGGCGATGAATGGAGACTGGGTGTTTGGAATGCTAGAGGAGTGAATGATCTTGAAATAAGAGAACTACGAGAAACTTTGCACATAAAGAAACTAGATATTCGTTGTGTAACTGGGACGAAGGAAAAGGGTTGCGAAAGTAGAAACATAGAAAATGGGGTGTTGAAAGGCGGTTTTGAAATATGGTCAGGAGTAGATAGTGAATCACATCGTAGTCAAGGGGTCAGTTTAATTATGAATGAAAAAGCAAGACAACATCTCAAAGATCATAATTTTTTATCGCCCAGATTGCTATCGACTGGAATGAAGGTAGGAATCAGAAGATTATTTATCATAGCGTCCTACGCTCCAGTCGATAGCGATTTTAGAGAAGTTAAGGACGCCTTCTGGGACACTTTAAATGATACAATAAGTACTTGCGATCAAGGTGGAAGAATAATTTTGTTAGGAGATATTAACGGATGGGTCGGCGTCCAACGTCAGGATACAGATACAGGAGGGGTGCTAGGCAATTTTGGGGACCCAACAAGAAAAAATTAGTTGGCTTATGCTTAGAGAAAGGCCTTTTCATTACAAATACTTGGTTTCGACATAAAATGATCCACACTTACACCTGGTGTAAAGGAAATAACCGCAGTAAAATTGACTTCGTTATTGCAGATGAAAGACTAAGAGAACTAGTTACAGATACAAGAGCCATGAGGGGGGCCGAATGCAATACTGATCATTACCTTTTAGTATCCAAAATGAACTTAGGGCGGGGATGGAGAAGAAAGAGAACCAAACAAACGAAACAAACACGAATCAAGGTCGAAAATTTACAGAAGCCGGAAGTGCGAATAGATTTTCAGAATAAGATAAACGAACGCATAGACAAGGCAATTTGGGAGCCGCTAGAAAGCAGTAAAGATATAGAGGGCGCGTGGACTTTATTACGGGATACCATTGTTAAAACTGCGATTGAAGTGTGTGGTACGCGATGGTAGGAAGAAAGTCTGGTGATGCGTGGTGGAACAATGAAATTGAGGCAGCCCAAAAGAAAAGAAAGAAGCGCACAATAAAACGCTGAACATGACAGGTCTTAGCGATGAGGAGAGAAATAGACGCAAAAATGATTAAAAACGCAAAAAGAGGAAAATTAAACGACTAGTAAAAGAGAGTAAAGAGAGAACCGGAGCACAAGAAGAGAACAAAATAAAAAAAATGCTTTGAATAAATTATGAAACTATTATACATATAAACAGTTGAAGGAAAGTAAAAGTACAGAGTTTGTTAGCACGAGAAACAGCGAAGGTGAAATGCTACATGATATAGACGGGATAGTAGACGCTTTAAAAGACTCTTTTAGAGAACTGTTAGGAGGTGAAGAAGAAAGGCAACAAAACTACGACATAGAACATAATGCATTAGAAAACCCAATTGAAAAAGTGTGTGTCACTGAGGTCAGAGATATAATTAAGAACTTGAAAAACGGTAAGGCTGCTGGTATAGACAGTATTAGCGCTAAAATGCTTAAATACGATGGCGAGTACATACCTCACAGGTTGTGCGAATTGATAAATTTATGTTTCGAGACAGGAGAAGTCCCAGACGATTGGATAAAGGCGATTATCGTACCAATATATAAAAGAAAGGGAGATAAAAGCAACTGCAGTAATTACAGAGGTATCAGCCTACTAAGTACCGTAAGTAAAATATACTCAAAAATACTTATTCGTAGGGTAATGGAAATTACAGAAGAGAAGATATGGGAAGTCCAAAGTGGATTTATGCCAGGAAGATCATGTACAGATCAGATATTTAGCCTAAGACAGATCACAGAAAAAAGCTTGAGAGTAGGAAACAAAGTTTTCTGTGCATTTATTGACCTAGAAAAATCATTTGACAAGGTAAATAGAAGTAAACTTTGGAAAGTCCTTAAAGAGTACGGAGTAAATGGAGGGCTCCTGCAAGCAATAAAAACAATATGTACAGGTAGCAAAGCGAGTGTAAGAGTAAATGGGAAACTGAGTGACTGGTTTGATATTATGCAAGGCGTGAAACAAGGATGCGTTATGTCCTCGTGGCTATTCATCATATTCATGGATAAGTGTCTAAGAACTACCCTCTTCGACGAAGAAGTTGTAGATCGCGAAACCGTCAAGGTACGTGGGTTAGCTTTCGCAGATGACAAAATTGTTATGGCAGAATCAGTCGAGGACTTGCAAAGAATGTTGCATAAACTTAATACAAGCATGAAGAACATGGGCCTCAAAATTAACGTGAATAAAACGAAAATCATGGTGTTTGAGGGTAAAAGTGAGAAAACAATATGCAACATTGTCCTAAATGATGAGGGATTAGAACAAGTTGACAAGTACGTATATCTAGGTAGTCTATTCGCTCACGACGAAAGAATAGATGGGGAGTTAGATAGGCGCATAAATAAGGGTAAGCAGGTTATCGGTAGAGCAGGATCCATCGTGACAAATAAAAACATATCGAAAAAAGCTAAAATGGCCATAAGTAGGACAAGGACAGAAGTAAAATCAGCGCGATCGGCATGATACCCCTGCGCATAATGTGCGGTAAAACACTGATGGACAAAGTCCGAAACGAGACAATCCTCAAAGTATGTGGTAAAGGAGACACACTAGTTGATATATGGGAAAGAAATCAGCTAAGGTATTTCGGACATCTTGAAAGAATGAAAGATGAACGACTGACGAAGCAAGTGTATAAAGGTAAAGTAAATGGCAGAATGCCCAGAGGTAGACCGCCGAAAGAATGGTTAGAATCTGTGAATG
>CAKNXH010000664.1:433471-462905 GCA_932178445.1 Andricus quercusramuli | reverse complement strand
TCGTTGACATATTTGCCAAACGTTCTGAAAGCATTGAAATCTTTCCGAAATCTCAGACATCTTGGTTAAATCATTCAAGTTTTTTAGGAAACTTTAAAATCATTGTAAAATTATTGAACTATTCGTGAATGCTTTGAAATCTTGTAAAATCATTGAAATATTTTCAAAATCTTAGAAATTTCTCTGAAAGCATTGAAATTTGTGTGAAGTCTTTGAAATCTTATAAAGTCTTTGAAATCTTTGCGGAATCTTGGAAATATTTTTGAAATCATTGAAATTTTCGTGAAATCTTTAAAATCATTGTGAAATTATTTATATTCATCTATGAGATATTTGGGAATGCTTTGAAATCTTATAAAATCTTTGAAATCTTTGCGAAATTTTGGAAATATTTTTAAAATCATTGAAATTTTTGTGAAATCTTTGAAATCCTTGCTAACCCTTCTAAAACCTTCTGAAACTTTTCTAAATCTTTGAAACCTTCCAAAATGGCTGCAAACTATTCTGAAATCGTTTTAAATCTTTTAAATCTTGACATATCTTTTGAAACATTTGAAGTATTATAAATTCTTTGAAATCTTTGTAAAATCTTTGAAATCTTTGTGAAATCACTGAAATGTTTGTGACATTTTTTGAAATCCTTGCAATCTTTGCGAAATATTTTGGAACCTTTGTGAAATCTTTGAAATCCGTGTGAAATTATTGAATTTTTTGTGAACTCTTTGAAATCCTAGTGAAATTATTGAATTATTTGTGAAATATTTGAAATCTTTTGAATTCTTTGAAGCATTTGTATAATCTTTGGAATCTTTGCGAAATCTTCAAAAAATTGAGGATTCTTTGGAAATCTTAGAAAACTTTTGATTTCTTTAAAATATTTGTGAAATCTTTAAAATATTGGAAAAATCTTTAACATTTTTTTGAAATCATTGAAATGTTGGTGAAATCTTGGAAATCTTTGCAAAATCTTCAGATATTTGGAAATGTTTGAAAAATTTTAAGAAATCTTCTGAAATTTTTTCAAATCTTTGCAAAATCTTTGAAATCTTGAGAAATTTTTTGAATTCTTTAGAATTTTTGGGAAATATTTGGAATATTTGTGACATCATTGAAATCTTTTGAAATCGTTGCAATCTTCAAAATCTTTGCGAAATTTTTGTAAATTCTTTAAAATCTCTAAAGTTTTTTCCAAATCTTTGTAAAATCATTGAAATCTTTTTAAATCTTTGAAATCTTTGTGAAATATTTGCAATATCTTCTCAAGTTGTCTGAAATTTTTACAAAATTTTAGAAATCTTTAGAAATCTTTAGAAATATTTTAAACTTTTCAAAATCTTCTGCAATCTTTGCAAAATCTTCGAAATCGTGAAAAATCTTGGAAATCTTTTGAATTCTACAAATTATTCGTGAAATTATTGGAATCTTTGTGAAATGATTAAAATTTTTGTGAAATCATTGAAATATTTGAAATATTTCTGAAATCATTGGAAATTTTATGAAATCTTTGAAATCTTTTGAAATTTTTGTAAAATATTTTAAAGACATTTAGAGCCTATGCGAAATTTATTTGAAATCCTTAAAAATGTGTAGATATTTTGAAAACTTTAAAATCTTTGTGAAATCTTCGAAACCTTTGTGAAATCACTGCAAATTTTTTTAAGTCTTTGAAATTTTTTGAATTCTTTGTAAAATTTTCCGAAATTTTTGAAATCTTCTGAAGTCTTTTGGAATATTTGCGAAATATTTCTGAAATCTTCTAAAATCTTTTTAATTCTTTGAAATCTTTGACATCCTTTGAATTTTTTTGAAGTCTTTTGAAATAATTACGAAAATCATGTTCAAAATCATCAAAATATTTCCAAAATCATTCAAATATTTTTAAAAATTTAAATTTTTGTGAAATATTTGAAATCTTTGTGAAATCATAGAAAATTGTGTAAAATCTTTGAATTTTGTTGCAATTTTTGTAAAATTTTCTGAATATTTTTAAACCTTCTGCAGTCTTTTGAAATCTTTGTGAAATATTTCTGAAATCTTCTAAAATCTTTCAAATTTTTTGAAATCCTTGTGAAATCATTAAAATTTGTGTGTAATCTTTGACATATATTTTTCAATTTTTGTAAACTCTTTGGAAGTCTTTCGAAATCACTGCGCAAATCATTTCTAAAATCATTAAAATATTTTGAATCGTTCGAATTTTTTTTCGAAATATTCGAAATCTTTGTGAAGTCATTGCAAATTTTGTAAAATCTTTGAAATCTTTGAAATCCTCGCTATAATTATATTTCCATACATTAAAGAAATTTTATATTCATATAATTGAAGTTTGTTTATAATTCAACAATTATCGGGAAGCCTGTTACATTTGCATTAATTAATTATTATTGTATAAGAAATTTTGGGTAAAAAATAGTCTATGATCAGTATAATATTTTGAAATTAAAGTCAATTTACTAGATTTTTTGGGATAAGTAGACCTAGAAAACTTGGAAAAGTCTTGGCATTTTTAAACCATACTTCTGTAGGAAACCTGCTGTAAAAACTGTATTACACTTTAAATCTACCTGAAAAGAAAATAAGACGATTTAAGCTATTAAAATGGAAAGACCCTTAATTAATTGCTGAAGTTTTCTTATTCTTTTAGATGATGTTTGGGCACAAGAAAAATCCTACAGGCTCAAAAATTTTCAATCTAGTTTCCAAGGGTTTTGAAAATTATGACAAGATTTTTAAAAATTGGGCATATTATCAAGATTGCGAAAAAAAACATTAACGATTTTTTCAAAATTGAGAATACCGATTTTCTTAAACTTATTTTAGCCTCGTGGAATCTCATGATGTTGATCGATCTATGATTGACCTATACAATTTTTGACAGGAACAAGGAACCCAAAATGAAAATCATAAATTCTGGGCTATTTTCATTTCTATCTTTTTTTTCCGACCCACCCTGATAAATTATTTTCAAAACCTACCTGAGGTGAATCAGGTGCTGATGGAACAGTAGCAACTAGAACTCTGGTTCTAGCCACAGTTTGTCCAACTTTGTTCCGCGCGACTACTTTATAAATTCCTATATCGTATTCCTTAGCAGGCTCAAAGCTGAGAATAGATCTCCCTTCATTGTCTTCAGTGATTTTAACCCGATTGCTTTCCTGAACGACCATATCATTCTTGAACCACTGGATGTTAGGTTTAGGGTTTCCAACTGCAAAACATGCAAGACTAGCGGCTTGTCCTTCTTCAATTGGTTGAATTTGAGGTTTTTCTCGGAAAAAGGGCATGTGCCCTCCCTTTTTGGATTCCATTAAAGCTTCAGCTTCAGCGTAGCTGTGAAGACGAGTTCCAATTTCATGACGTAGACGTCTCAAAGTTCCTGTATCTACATTTCCATAGGTGTTGATTCTTGCCTTTCTTTCATCATCGATTTCCTCGTCCATGACGTCAGTGAATCTTCTACGTTCTCTGATGACTGGGGTCTGTGAAATAATAATTTTTGTTTATAATCCAAGTCGATAGTGTGTGTCTGAGAGAATAAACAATTATAAAACATTTTCTGAATGTAAAATGACATACTTCAGACCTAAAAGACATCGATGATGTTGTGAAGATCCTTTATTGTACAAATAATAGTCGATGTTTCGAGAGACGAAATGCCCTCATCAGGAAACATTTATACGCATTGGTGAATTAGAAGTCAATTTGTTTAAAAATATTAATAAAAGTTGGTTTGTAGTTGAAAGTTTGTCATTCAAATTATGTATGAAAGAGATTACAAACTTTCAAGTTGTATAGATTAGAATTTTTAACTACTAAGAGAATTAACTTGAGAAGAGAATCACAGATTATGATCTTAAAGACTACAAATTAAATTTTAATAATATTGTTGAACAAATGGACTTCTAATTTACCAATATGGATAAAAGTTTATTGTTGTGTGCTTCAAACAATTAATCGTTTAACAAATGCCAATGGAAAAAACCGGTGAAATCAGCCAAAATGCTTATTCGAATAAATTCAGCTAAATCAAATAAACGATAAAAACGCATAATCGATTAGATCGATCGGGATCGTGAAATATTTAAACATTTTTGCAGTTTAGGTGATTAGTTTTTTAACCGATTATTTGTTTTGATTGTTCATTCGTTTTAGCTGAATTTATTCGAATAACCATTTGCTGATTTAACCGTTTTTGATAAATTGACTTTGTCTACCCTGAAGCTCTTATGTTTCTATTGCCTAATTTTTAAAGCTTCAAGTTTGCATTCATTGATTTTGAAAGTTTCCAATTAGAAATCATATAATTTTTTTATGTTTTTAGAATAATTCAACTTTTAAGATATGATACCTACTAATTATTTTTTATCATCTACAAAATTAAAAGAATTTCAAAAATCTAAAATAGTTTAATTTTTGAGACTTTGGAACTAAAATTGTTCAGTTCAAAAAATTTAAATTCATAAATATTTGTTTCGAAATTTCTTAATTTTTAAATGCTCAATCAGAAACGTTATAGTTCTGTAGGTTTTGTGCGGATACTATCGTCCTCAAGGATTGATGAATCTTTCAATATAAATGATAAAAGTGTTGAACTTAAAATTGAAGAAAATGAAAACCGGTCAAAATTTGCAAATTCTATAAACAATTTTTTAATTTTATGACATTTTTATTGACACCTCTTACAATATTATAAAATCACTCAAAATCTTTACAATCCTTTAAAATTCAATAAAATTCCTTGATAACTCCCTGAAATTCTATGAAATCTGATGATATTTCCTGGAATTCTGGAAAATTTATTGAAAAACCTTGCAAGCTTTTAATATCCCTTTAAATTATTGAAATCATCAGAAATCATATAAAATCCTTGAAAAATCCCTTGGAATCTTTTTAAATGTCTTAAAACCTTAAGGGTCCTATGAAATGCTTTAAAATCTCCCAAAATTCTACACAATTCTTTAAAGTTGCATGAAATATTTTTGAATTCCTTATAATCATTTGAATCTTTGGAAATTCTTTTCAATTGTTTCCATCTCTCGAAAATTCTTGGAAATGTTTGGGAGCATCCTAAACTATTTAAGATACTTTAAAATCTTTTGCAATACCTTGAGATTTGTTCAAACTTTTGAAAATTCCTCTGTTTTTCTTCAAATCTCTTCAAATATTTGAAATCCCTCACTTCTTGTGAATAAATTCTTTAAAACCCATTTAAATATTATAAAATCCCTTGGAATATTTTAAATAGCCTTAAAAACTATAGGTCCTATAACATCCTTCAAATTCTTCCGAAATTCCTTAAAACCGCCTGAAATTTGTTTAGATTCCTTAACAGCATTAAAATACATGGAAGTTCCTTGAAATTTTTTTAATCTTGCGAAAATTTCTTGGAATACTTTTTAAATGCCTTAAAATATTTAAATCCTATGAAATATTTGGAAATCCCTTGAAATTTTTTAAAGATTTGAAAATTCCTTGGAATCTTTTAAAATATTCTAAAACCTTTAAAATCCTGTGAAATAATTGGAAATACCTTAAAATATGTGAAAATCTTTTCAATTTTTGAAAATCCATTAAAATGTTTAAAGTCGTATTCAATCCTTTGAGATCCTACGAAATTAAAAAAAAACTTATTGAAAGCCTTTAAAATCTCTTAAAGCTACTGTAATCCTGAAAAATCTTATTGAACCCCTTACAAGCCATTTGCCATATTTGTAAATCTTGGAAATCCTCTGAAATCCCTTGAAATATTTTTCAATATCCTAAAATCTTATAAATCCTATGAAATCTTTCCGAATCTTTCGAAATTTAAGGCAATTCTTTAAAACCGCATAATAATCGAAATATTAGAAATTATCTTTACATTTTTGAAATACATTAATTCTTGGGGAATTATTTGGAAATTATAGGAATATTATAAAATGCTTCGAAATTTTTTACATCTATTGAAATCCGTTAAAAGCCAGATAAGACTAAAAAAATCCTTTGAAACATTTGACATTGTCTGAAGTATCTTGGAATCATTGAAAATACCCTTGATCCTTTTTAATTCTTTGAAATCCATTCTTTTAAATCTGAAGATATTTACAGGAAAAAACCTAAGCTTTTTCAGGAAAGAAAAAAGAACCCAAAGTTCGATAGAAATCTTCTAAAATTGTTTCATAAATTGATGAATTAAAAATGATTGAATGAAAAATCCCGAAAAATAAAATTCCCCACACTGTGAAATTCCCGAAATTACCAAAATTTCCGAAATGGGCAATTCCAGAATAATAAAATTCCCTAACATTTTATAATTTTACCGAATTAGAAAATTCTTGATTGATAAAAATCCTGACAGAAAATTACCGAATTTTTGATTAACAAAAAAAATAAAAAGAAACATCGAGATAAATCACTGCTATATTGAATCCTGAAAAGTTTGTTCACGTTTTTACATTTATTTGTTCATACAAATGTCTGAGAATTATTGCTATTTTGAATTAAAACAATATCTTCAAGAAATGTTATACATTACAAATGATTTCTATGATGAAAATACGTTATTATTGTATTTTTAATAAATAGGGAAGAGTGGTCCTATGTCGGCACTGTAGGTAAGCCGGCCCCCTCGCCTTTCTTTGAGATGGCGCTCGTCTCTTGTTGGTTATATTTATTTTGATTGTGTTTGTCTGCATGTTTACAGTTTATTGTAATAGAGAAATTTTTCTATCCTGTATATCAACTTTGACCATATTCTAGATGTTGTTTTATTGTAAATGGTTTAAATTTGTCCATTTCCTCCCGGAACTTACATAACCTGCCTTTTTTCTTGCATTTGAGCGGAAAAAATTATGTGCCGACTCAGGACCAGGGGGTGCCGGCTCAGGACCACCATTTTGAGAAATAGAAAAATTCGAGTCTTTTACTTTGCGCTGCATTGTGACCGAAAAAATCACACTATACTGTGCCGACTTAGGACAACTCTCCCCTGAATACTATTTATTTAAAACAATTTTTGTAATTATTCAAATTCGGGAATATTCCAGCTGGAATATTTTATAATCCGGCAATTTTATGTTGGGAATTTTATTATTCGGGAATTTTCAAATTCGGCAATATTATGAACTGTTCTGGAATTTCCCGATTCGGAAATTTTACAGCGTACAGAATTTTATTTTTCGGTATTTTTCAGTCGTCCCATGTTTAGAATGTTTTGATTTTGTAGTTTAGTATTCAATATTCAAATTGAAATTTTCTTCAGCCATGAAAGTTTTAATTTCTTAATTCTGGAAAAATTGTAAAAATGTTTGGTAACCGGGAAATTACCACAAAATTGTTTTTGTGTTTATAAAAGATCTTCTCAGGCAACGAGGTCTTTTTGGTCAGAAGTATGTCATATTTTACATCCAAAAATGTTCTTATAATTTATTTTTGTTCAGTATTTTGTTCTTAGTTTCTTGAGATTGTTCATCAAAGGTTCAAATCTACTTGAACTAATATACATATAATATTTCTGATGAAAATTACTTACTCTCCAGTCGTAGGCATCATCAGCTGGTCTTGGATAACCAGATCCGCGATTGTAGGCGACTTTCATGTATTCGCGCAATCTTACAGGAAATCCGGTATCACGGAGTTGGAGCAGATAGGTGTCTGGACCATTTTGGTAGCTAGAAATTTAAGAATAATTATGTTTAATTTCATTCTAAACCTAAAGGTTTCAGAAACCACTCTTTCCCCTATTCTCCTCTTTTCCCGTTTTTTAAATGAATTCCTATTTTCCCCCTATTATCAAGAAACTTCCCCAAAATTAATCTTTTTCGCTTAAAAATTAAATATGTGGTTAAAATGTTTTCTCTTGCTAGACTGAAAAATCTTTCTTGATTTAAAATTCGACTTTTTTGTTGAAACTGCGTCTGTTTATTCTAAAAATGTATTGCTTGGTAGAAATTTCATTCTTTTTGGTTGAGGATTGAATTATTCTGGTTAAAGTGCAACTGTTTGGTTGAGGATTCAACTATTTTGTTAAAAATTCATCTTTCTTGGTTGAAAATTCAACTGTCTTGTTGAAGATTCATCTTTTTGGATAGAAAATTCCTCATTTTGAATTCGACATTCATCTTTTGGTTGAAAGTTCGTCCGTTTATTCTAAAAATGTATTGCTTGGTAGAAATTTCATTCTTTTTGGTTAAGGATTACATTATTCTGGTTAAAATGCAACTGTTTGGTTGAGGATTCAACTATCCAGATAACAATACGTGCCGGCACGCGATCGGCCCGACGGGCTGGAGACCAGCGTGCCTGCTAAATGCATGCGACAGGCCGGCAGAGTCGGAATGCGACCGAAAGGCGGACAACGGCAGGCAACGGTCCGGCAACAAGCGGCGAGGAACAACGGGCCTGCGATTTACACGACCGCTGCAGGCTGATAGTGCGAGTAGTTTGGGATCAAAAACGCGCATGCGCGTTTCGGATCAGCTGTTCTTGTCGTATTTCATCTCGTGTGGCGTTCACACCCGTGAATTTTCGCTCGGATGTGTGCGATTTGCAAACAATAATTGTTATTCGTTCCAGATAAAATAGAAGAATAAGTAATCCACTTGTAAATGGAGTAATCCAATTGGAAAACGGAGTAATCCACTTGTATAACGGAGTTATACCTTTCATCGTTTGCGGTTTTTGGTATTGTTTTGGCTGTGTGTGGAACAAAAAATTTGTTAGCAATTTTTTGCTGTCGGTGTCCTTCAAATCAACAAAATTAGCAAATATCACGAAAGGTAATGAAATTCTGCATATAATAATATAAAGTTCAAGTTGAAAGAAAAATGTCAATATTATAAAAAGATATTTTTATAATATTGACATTTTTCTTTCAACTTGGACTTATTATACGCAGAATCTCGTCATTACCTTCCGTGATATTTGGAAATTTTTATTTTATTTACAGAAGAAAAGATTTTTTTAATTTTAATCTACTCGCACACTCAGTCTGCATTTTACCGGATGGTGGCCTGCATTTTACCGGATCTAGTTCCTGCATTTTACCGGAGCATGGCCGGCATTTCACCAGACCGCGTGCGCCCGACTTCGTGCGGGCCATATAGACATCAATGGCGCGCGTATTGAGCTGCGCATGTACCGGCAGCTCGGTCTGGTCAATCGGCCCACGTGCCTGCTCATAGTATGCTACCGTGCCGGCATTTTGTTATCTGGGTATTTTGTTAAAAATTAATCTTTCTTGGTTGAAAATTCAACTGTCTTGTTGAAGATTCATCTTTTTGGATAGAAAATTCCTCATTTTGAATTCGACATTCATCTTTTGGTTGAAAAGTAATATTCTTTGGTTAAAAGTTATTCCTTTTCGATTGGAAAATTTACTATTATATTTTTGGTTCATAATTCACCTTTTTTGGTTGAAATTTTTATCGTTTTGTTGAAAATTCAACTGTTTTGTTAAAAAGTCATCTTTTTTGGTTGAAAATGCAGCTACTTGGTTGAAAGTTGACTTATATTGTGAAAATTAATTTTTTTTTTTTAAAGATTGATCTCTTTCGTGGAAAATTTAACTATTTTATTGAAAATTCATATTTTTGGGTTGAAAGTTCAACTCTTGCGTAGAAAATTCAACTTTTTAGCTTGAAGATTCCAAAATCTGGTTGACATTTTTTTTTCTTTCTTGACTGAAAAATCTATATCAGTTGCAAGTTTGTTTCTTGGTTTGCAAATTCATCTCTTTTGGTTAAAGATGCAACTGTTTCGTTGAAAATTAATCTGTTATGTTCAAGGATTCAACTATTTAATTGAAAATTCGATTTTTTGGTTGAATTTGACTGTCTTTAATTTAAAATGAAAATCTTTTTTGGTCAAAAATTCAATTACCTGGTTGAAAGTTGAACTGGTTTATTAAAAATTCATTTTTTTTGGTTAAAAATTGAACTTTCTTAATCAAAAAATTAAACTATTTGGTTAAAAATTATTCAGTTTTTTTAGTATTCAACTATTTAATTAGAAATTCAACTATTTGGTTTAAACTTCAACTATTTAGTTTAAAATTCAACAATTATGTTGAAAATTAACTTCTTTGCTGTAAATTCAACTATTTGAAAATTTACTTTTTCTTGAAATTCAACCATTTGGTTGAAAATTAATTTTTTTTGCGAAAATTCATATTTTTGGTTTAAAAATTCAACTATTTTCTAAAAAATTCGTCTGTTTCGCTTGAAATTTCAACACTTTAGAAGAAAATTTAACTGTTTGATTACAAATTTCAACTGTTTGGTTAAAAATTAACTTTTTTGTTACAAAATTAATGTTTTGAGGTTAAAAATGCAACTGTTATGCAGAAAATTAGTCTTTTTGTTCAACGATTCAACTATTTAATTGAAAATTCGATTTTTTTGGTTGAATTCAACTGTCTTTAATTCAAAATAAAAATCTTCTTGGTCAAAAATTCAACTACCTGGTTGAAAGTTGAACTGGTTTAATAAACATTCATTTTTTTTGGTAAAAATTGAACTTTCTTAATCAAAAAATTAAACTCTTTGGTTAAAAATTATTCAGTTTTTTTAGTATTCAACTATTTAATTAGAAATTCAACTATTTGGTTTAAAATTCAACTATTTAGTTAAAAATTCAACAATTATGTTGAAAATTAACTTCTTTGCTGTAAATTCAACTATTTTCAAATTTCCTTTTTTTTAAATTCAACTGTTTGGTTGAAAATTAATTTTTTGTTGAAAATTCATATTTTTGGTTTAAAAATTCAACTATTTTTCAAAAAATTCGTCTGTTTTGCTTAAAATTTCAACACTTTAGAAGAAAATTTAACAATTTGATTACAAATTTCAACTGTTTGGTTAAAAATGAACTTTTTTATTACAAAATTAATGTTTTGAGGTTAAAAATGTAACTGTTATGTAAAAAATTAGACTTTTCGGCTTTGAATTTTAAGAATTTCGTTGAATTTTTATATTTTTTCACTGAAAAGTCGTTCTTAGAACAAAATTAAACTCTTGTGTTGAAAATTCGTTTCTTTTACTTGAAAGTTGAACTATTTGGTTGGCAACTGTTTTTGATTTGAAATTGAGATATTTTTTGATTGAAATATCAACTGTTACATTTTTCGTTGAAAATTCTTCTTTATGGGTTGAATTTCCAACATTTTTTGAATGGGATTTATCTTTTTGGTTATTTTTTGTTGATGATTAATTGTTTAACGTAAATTTGAATCATTCCATTAAAAAAAAAATTGATGTCTTTTGTTTGAAATTTGCTTTTTTTGGTAGAAAAATAATTGTCTTGACCAAGAATGATCTTTTTGAGTTAAAAATTTAACAATTTTGGTAAAAAATGGCAGTATTTGATTGGAATTTGACTTGTTTGTTGAAAATTTAATTGTTTTGTAGAAAATTTGTCTTTTTGGGTTGAAAATTTAACTTTTTTGGTTGAAGGTCAATTGTTTGGTTGAAAATTAATTTGTTTTGGTTGAGTATTGAACTATTTTATTTAAATTCAACTAACTGATTGAAAATTAACTTTTTTGTTGATTTAACTGCTTTATAAAAAAGTCATCTTTTTTTGCTTGAAAATTCAAAAATTTTCTAGAAACTTCAATTATTTTGTTGAAAATTAACTTTTTTATTGAAAATTTTTATTTGGGATTGGATATTCAACTGTTTTGTAAAAAATTCGCCCTTTTGACTTGAAATTTCAATAATCTGGTTAAAATTCCACTTTTTTGTTGAAACTTTGTCTCTTGTACTCAAAAATTCAATTATTTGGTTGTAAATGCAACTGTTTAGTAGAAAATTAATTTCTTTGTTTTATTTTTTTTTGAAAGTTCAGTTATTTGGTTGAAAATTCATCTTTTTGGTTGAAAATTAACTTTTTTTGTTGAAAATTCGTCTTTGCGGTGTCCAAGTCAATCATTTAGTTAAAAATCTATCTTTGTTCCAAGAAAGATGCATTTTTGATGAAGCAAGATGAAAAAAGGTTAAAAATTAACTTTTTTGTTGAAAATTCATTTTTTGCGGTATAAAAGTGAAACGTTTTTTGAAATATTCGATTTTTTAGCTTGAAAACTCAACTATTTTGTTGAAAAGTTGCCTTTTTAGGTTGAAATTTTAACTATCTTGCTGAAAATGCAATATATTTCGGCTTGAAATCTCAGAAATATAGTACCTAAAATAATATTATTGAGAAGAATTTATTTCCTTCTTATTTGCCTATTTTCGTGAAAAATCAACCTATTTCCTTAGTTTTAAAAAATTGTTCAGGCTGTGGAGTCTGGAAATAACTTACTGGCTCTCGCTTTTGATAACACCAATCTCCGTATCGATAGGTTCTCTTGAAGGAACTCTGTCTTCCCAAGCTTTAGGTGGAGGTCTCTTTGTAGGACTATAAGTTCTTTCTGGACTTGGCTCTGGAGTATATCTTTGTCCAGGTGGATAGACCATCTTCGAAGGATGTTCAAAGGCACTGCTGAGCTTCCTTCTACGATACCATGTTCTGCAAGATGCGTTGGTATACCAATCCCTAAAAAAAGGCCCTTCTCTTTAGAAAAAATGATCGAAATTCCACCAATTATCAATACCCAAACCAAAAGAAAACTTACTTATAAAGTATGTAGTAGTTCTTCAAATTCTCTGAGGGAATTTTGTAAGGATCACTGAACGTTTTATCAGCATAGGTCAACCAGGGATGTTTAAGAGCCGCGTGGACATCAAGTCTCCTCTCCCACTGATACATCAACAGGCTACGAACGAAATCCTTTCCATCATCAGAAATATTAGTCCAGCGATCATCAAAGTCCCACTTTCCTTCCTTGATCTTTGTTAGGGTTTCTCTGTCGTTTATGCCTCGGAAGGGAGATATACCGGAAAGAAGAATGTAAGTGATGATACCGACTGGCCACATATCAGTTCGGTATGTAACACCCTCGCCATTAACAACTTCTGGGGCAACATACTCCGGCATTCCATACATCAGATACATTAGCTGATGACCAATTCTTCTTGTCAGTCCAAAGTCACCTATCTTCAAATCATCACCTCCTGGATGCGATATCAGAAGGTCTCCAAGCTAAAAGATAGTGTTGATCAGAACTCAAGATTTTTATTTGAATGTCCATATAATTGTTGCAAACAACTTACAGTCAAACCAAGATGTGCGTAGCCATTGTTGTGCATGTACTCCAAGCCCCAAAGTACTTGTCTGATGTATCCAGCGATATCGCTTTCAGTATAGTATGACTGCTTCGTTAGGTTGTCAGCCAATTCACCACCACCAGCCCTAAATTAATATCGTCAAGGAAAATACTCTTATGAGATTATAGAAAAAGGCAACATAATTTCATAAGGAAAATGTGAAAGGTTTTTAAGAAAGGATACAATTCTGTAACGAGTGTGAATGATCGATCATTTTCATAAGCATCATGTAGTCGCAGAAGTTTTCGATGATTCAGGTTGTTCATCGCATCCATTTCGTTGTACATATATGGTCTAAGTTCTCCGCGACCATGCATGATCTTAGCAGCAAAGTTCTTGCCAGTGGGTCTTTCAACAGCATGGTAGGTTACACCCTGAGTTCCTCTTCCAAGCTCATCACCAATGTCATAAGTATCAGCGAATGGTTTGTCACGAGGCTTTATTTCTGGTTTTCTTGTATAGGTTCTGTAGCCATATTCGTGTTCATTTTCTTCAATATGTACCATTGCTGAACTTGAAATGCAACCAGCTACGTTCCTCGCACTCAAGGAGTAAAGACCCTCATCCTTGTGGATTGCATCTTCAATCACTAGGATGGATGTATTTGGTTCAACGAACTGAATCTGAATAAAGAAGAAAAGAGTTAAACTATTATCATTAGGGGCTGTTCAAAAACTGAGTCACATTGATAGGGGCTGTAGTGGGAGGGGGGGGGGGGGTTAATAGGTGTTTCAGAATATGAGCAAATTAAGAATGTAATTCGAAAAATAAAAAAAGTCTGAGTTTGCTAAAAACTTGACTCGAATTATTAAGTTAATAGTGTTTTTTGAAGCTAATGAATTCTCATTGACTCTACCTAGATCCAAGATTTTATGACGAAATGGGGGAAATGTGTATAACAATTTTTCAAAATGTTTGAAAGATTGAAAATTAATGATTTTAATTTACAAGTAAAGCATCTGAATAGAGACTTATTCATACTCTTTCATCTCCTTCGCCCTTTACCTCCCTTTTAAAAGGATTCCTCTTTTTCTCCTGTTTTCAAGAAACTTCCCCTTTCTCTCGTTTTTCGCTTGAGTGCGAACTTGAATAATACAATCCAATAATAAAATCCTACTATTTTTTAATGAAAGTTAATTATTTTTCTCTTCAACTGAAAACTTAGCTGGCTCATTTTTAGCTGAAAATTGATCGATTTTAGTTATAAAATTCGACTGTTAAAATTTTCATTGAGAATTCAACTTGTACGGTCGAAGATTCAGCTGTTTGGTTGAAAGATAAAGTAGCATGTTTAAAATTAATTTTATTGGTTGAGGATTTAACTATTTTCTTGAAAATTTATTTTTCTTCAACTGAAAATTTAAATTCCATTTCTGTTTACCAGTTGATCTTTTCTAGTTGTAAAAATAGACTGTTCATTTTTCCGTTGACAATTCATCTTTTTTGTTTGAAAATTCAACAAGTTGGTAGAAAATTAAACTACTTTCATAAAAATTTATTTTATTGGTTAGAAGATTTAAGTAGTTCGTTGAAAATTTATTTTTTATTTGGTTGGAAATTATTTTTTTTTCAAACTGAAAATTCAACTATTCCATTTCTGTTTACCAGTTGATCGTTTTCAGTTGTAAAATTCTACTGTTC
The DNA here is from genome assembly GCA_932178445.1 of Andricus quercusramuli. Lineage (NCBI taxonomy): Eukaryota > Metazoa > Arthropoda > Insecta > Hymenoptera > Cynipidae > Andricus > Andricus quercusramuli. Next base: position 448,080 of record CAKNXH010000664.1, on the reverse strand, counting down.
AATTTTCTATTGACAAATCATTTCATTTCATTTGGTTGAAAATTAATTTTTTTCCTAACTGAAAATTCAACTATTCCATTTCTGTTTACCAGTTGATCGTTTTATGTTGTAAAAATCTACTGTTCAATTTTCCGTAGACAATAATTTTGTTGTTGTTGAAAATTAAACTACTTCGTTGAAAGTTGATCTTCTTTGTTAAAAACTCATTTTATTAGTTGATAAAACATTTCTTTGGTTTAAAATTATTATTTTCAAGTGAAAATTAAACTATACCATATTGTTTACAAATTGATCGTTTCTAATTAGAAATTCAACAATTTTGTTGAAAATTGATATATTTTGTTGCAAATTCATAGCTTTTGGTAGAAATTAATTTTCTTCATTGAAAATTTATCTCTTGTTTAAAATTCGTTCTTTTTATTTATAATTATTTGTTTTATCTGAAAATTTAACTATTCCATTATTGGTTAAAAACTCATGATGTTTAATTAGAAATCCATCAATGTGTTCGAAAACTTACGTATTTTGTTGTAAATTCGTCCTTTTTGATAGAAAATTAATCTTCTTGATTGAAAATTTAACCACTTACTTAAAAGTGGAGCTGCTTTGCAAAAAATTGATTTTATCGGATAAAAATCCATCTCTTTGGACGAAAATTGAACTATTTTGTTGAAAATTCTTATTTTTGGCTTCATAATTAAACATTTTTCATGAATTTTCTTTCTTTATTGACTGCAAATTCTTGGTTTATGGTTGAAAATGAAAATATTTATGGTGAAAATATCATCTTTTGGGCCGAAAATTCAAATATTTTGTTAAAAATTCATTTTTTTGATTGAAGATTCATCGTTTTTGTTGAAAATCCATATCTTCGGTTAAAAGTGTAACTATTTTGTTACAAATTCTTTATGTTTGCTTTAAATTGATCTTTTTTAAGTGCAAATGACCTATATTGTTAAAAATTCTATTCGGTTGAAAATGAAATTTTTTGTGGAAAAATTCAAGTTTTTCCTGGAGACAGCGCCTTTTTGGTTTGAAAATTCAACAATTCGGTTGACATTTTTTTGCTCTCTTCACTGAAAAAATCTTCCCCGACTGAAAATTCAACTTTTTTGCAGAAAATTAATATTTTTGGTTTGAAAATTCATCTCTTTGCGTAGGAATTTAATCTTCTTTGGTTAAAAATGCAACTTTTTGGTTAAAAATTAATTTGTTTTTGATAAGGATTTAATTGTCATGTTTAAAATTCGTCTTAGCTTTGATTCAACATTTTCTTTCTTTCTTGCTTGAAAATTCAACACTTGTTGAAAATAAATATTTTTTTTTATTTCAAAATTTGGCTCTTCTGGTAGAAAATTCATTTCATTTCAGTTGAGGATTTAATTATCGGGTTGAAAATTCATTTTTTTTCTTTGGCTAAATTCAGCTATTTTTCATTTAAATTAAAAATATTTTTTGGTTGAAATATCATTTATTATATTTTCCGTTGAGAATTAATATTTTTGGTTGAATTCGACTGTTATTAAATTTAAAATTAAAATATTTTTTTGATTGAAAATGCAACTATATTTTTCGTGAATAATTAGCCTTTTTCAATTGAAAATTTAACTATTTGGTTGAAAATGTCACTGTTTTTGGTTAAAGTTTAATCTTCCTTGCTTACAAATTCGACCATTGCTTCGAAAATTCATATTTTTGGTTGAAAATTCAACTATTGCGTTTAAAATGTATCTTTTAGATCAATAATAAACTATATGGTTAAAAATCCAAATATTTTTTTGAAAATTTAATTATTTTGTTTGTCTGAACTTAATTTGCTGTTTGTTGAAAATTCAACTATTTGATTTGAAATTCATCATTTTCGATAGAAAATACATCTTTAACAGTTTAAAAGTAAACCGTTTTCTAAAACATTTAACCTTTTAGCGAGAAAACTCAACTATTGAATTCAATATGGTGCCTGTACATTAATTTTATCTGAAAGAATTTGTTCTTCTATTTTCGTGAAAAATTGCTTCATTTCCCCTGTTTTGAGAGCTAGCTTTTTGGGCTGTGTCTGTTAAAATATTATGTTCGTATTTTTTGTGTTTCATGCTAGGCTTTTATCAAATGAAATCGAATACAAAATTTCAATCAAAATGGGTTGGGGGTGAGGGAGTGTTCGTATTTGTGATGTCACCCTGGGGGGTTAAGCTCTGTGCGATGATTTGTGACGAAGAAGAATAGGTGTTTTTGAACAACCCTTTAGGATTTTGTTACCTACAGGATTTCTTGTAAGCTTCTAAGCTCAATACCTTGATTCTCGTTGATGGAGCAAGTGGCTTCCAATCCTTGTACCACTTCAGTTCCGGATAAGGCACACCAATGACTTTAGCTTCAATCCTACCATTCTTCCTCAGCATGATCACGGTCTCATCAGGCCTCTGAATGAACTGAGGATACTCAGCAATCTCCAACCTGACTCTTTGTCTAGCCTGACCATGTTCATTAGTGGCTACAGCTTCATAAACACCCACATCTCGTTCCAACATTCTATTGATGAAGAGAGTTGCCTGACCATTTCTAGTGTAGCTCTGATCGAACCTACCTCCAGACTCAATCAGCTCATCGTTGAAGTAGTAAGCCATCTTTGGTTTTGGGTAACCATAGACAAACCAGAAGAGATTGCAGTTATGATTTTTAACTCCGTACTGAGTATCGTGCTCCTGCCTGAGGAACCTGGGGGCTTGGGCGTACCCATCGTGAGGAGGTCTTTCGATATCAAAATCTTTGGGGAAGTAGGGACTAGTCTCAGGTCTGAAGTCGATGCCAGGTGGTAGATAAGGGAAGAACTTAGGTGGATCGGGTTCCAGTTTTGATCTGTAGGTCTGAGCATATGGCGAAGGATCGCTGATTCCGTATTTGTTCTCCACTCGGATGCGGAATTTGTAATCGCGGAAGGGTTCAAGGTTGCGGATGTCGCAGACGCAACTTCTGATTCCGGATCGTGCGGTGAACCAATCTCCATCTGGCAATTCGCACATTTCTACTAGGTAGGTGACTGGGACTCTGGGAGCGATAGGGATTGAAGGTTTCCAGGAAAGCGTCAGATGTCTGTCCATCATGCGGCTGATGATAGGCCTATCTGCTAAGGGAAGTGGTAGTGCAGATCTTTTCTTGTCATAGTCAGTGTACTGGTCTGATAGTGGCTTCTTGGCACGTGGTTCCAAAGCTATAAGAATTTAAATTTGATTAAAAAAAGTACATCATAAAATGCTTATCAGATGAAATAGCAGGGTTGCTACAGGTGAGCGAATTCCAGAATGTAAAGGAAGGCAGGGAATTTAAAAGTAGTTAGGGAATGTCATGGAAAACCTGACAGTGTCAGGGAATTTTCGATATTCTAAAGTTGAAGTGAATTTAATTATTTTCTTGAAAATTCAACAATTTTGTTGAAAATTCATCTTTTTGTGTTGAACATTCATCCATTTCGGTAGAAATTATATCTTTTCTGGTCAACAATCACAACTGTTTGGTTGAAAATAAATCTGTTTTGGTTGACGATTCAACTATTTTGTTGAAAATTAATCTGTTTAACTGAAAACTGAACTATTTCGTGCTCGGCTGGAAATTTATCTTCCTTAGTTGAAAATTTATCATTTCTAGTTGAAAATTTATCTTCTTCAGTTGAAAGTTTATCTTCTTCAGCTCAAAATTCGACTATTTGGTTGAGAATTTGTCTTTTGTGTTAAAATATTAATCTTCTTGGTGACTGATTCATCTTTTTGGTTGAAAATTTATTCGTTCCATTGAAAATTCTTTTTCGATAGAAATTTAATTTTCTTGGCTGAAAATTCTTTTGTTTGAAAATTCCTTTGTTTGAGAATTTATTTTTCTAACTGAAAATTTAACTACTATATTTCTGGATGAAAAATTAATTATTCTATTTTCAGACGAAAATGTATCTTTGTTTGTTGAAAATTCATGTCATTTGTTGAAATTGATCTTTCATGGTAGAAAATTTACCTTCGGTTGAAAATTGAACTATTTGGTTAAAAATTCATTTTTCGGTTGAAGATTAATCATTTCAGAGTTTCTTTTTTATTCTAGTGAAAAATTCATTTGATTGGTTAAAAATTAAACTAATTTTTGCAAATTCGCTTTCTAAGTTCAAAATTATGTTTTTTTAAAACTGAAAATGTAACTATTCTATTTTATCTTGAAAAATTATCTTCTTTAGTTGAAAATTCAGGTCTCTTGTAAAAAATTTGCCTTTTTTCATAGAAACTTGATCGTTAGGATTGAAAATTCAAGTATCTGATGAAAAATTCATTTTTTATTTTAATGTTCGTCATTTTAGTTAGTCACTTTTTAAACTAAAAAATTAAATGTTCCATTTTCTGTGGAAATTTTTATTTTATGATAGAAATCCAATCTTTTTGGTTAAAAATTCATACGTTTCGTTAAAAATTTAACTATTTGGTTTTATTGAGAGTTGATCTTTTTTGGTGGAAAATTCATCTTTCTAATTGAAAATTGAACTATTTGATTTCAAATGGATTTCAATTGAAGATTCATCATTTCAGTAAAAAATTCAGTTTTTTATTGAAAATTGAACTATTTTGTTGAAAAATTATTTTTTTCAAGAGATTGTTTTGCTAAAAAAGTAATTTTTCACCTGTGTTGCAGATAATTTGTCTTTTTGGATTGAAAATTCAACATTTCAAATATTATATATTTATATCTAGATATTTTTTCACTGACTGAAACATTTTTATTGACTGGAATTTCAACTCATTTGTTGAAAATTTCTCTTTTTGGCTTGGGTGAGGATTCAACTAATTTGTTGAAAATTCGTATTTTTGGTTTGATTCAACTGTTTTTTAATTGGGAACGAAAATATTTTTTGGTGGGAATATCAACTGTTAAACTTTTTTTGATAATTCATTTTTTTCATCTAAGATTTATCACTCTGATTGAAAATTCAACTAATTTCTAAAAAATTCCTTTTTCCTTGGTTGAAAATGAATTTTTTGAACTGAAAATTGACTTCTTTTATTTTTGGTTCAAAATTTATCTGACTTAAATCTCAACTATTTGCTTGACATTTCATGTACGAGGTCTGTCCGGAAAATATCCGACCTTGTGATGCACCTGGAGTAAGAGTTCATTTTTTGCAATGGCGATTATATCTCCTTCAAAGTACTCCTCTTTGAAGGCAAAACCTTTTTCCAACGATCCTTCCACTTTTGGAAGCACTCCTTAAACCACTCTTTAATTCGAGTATCACTCACAGAGTTATAACCATATACTTTCCGAATTATAACGATGGATTCCGAACATAAATGACCAAGTTTTTGGCAAAATTTAATGCACTTTCTTGGTTCGGTGCGTTCCGATATCCTAAAATGCGACGCGTACGTGATTTGACGTTGACGCAACTGCGTACACTAATCGAATAAGGATTGGCAGGTCCGTGCGAGTTAGTAAATACCTCAGTAAAAAACCGTAAATACCTATTTTTGACAATAGCACAATTAGGTACAAAGTTAGAGCACAAGGTCAGATACTTTCTGGAGAGACCTCGCATGTTATTCTGTATGACTGTTGTCACTGAAATTGTTTCAAATATATTTAAAAACGAACATTTTTTTATATTAATATTATTGATTGCGTAGGTTTAAGGTTGTTTTTATACCTAAAAGAATATTTTTTAATGGTCAGGGAAAATGAAAAATAAATCAGGGGAAAATCAGTGAATTCAAAAATTGGGATTTTGTAGCAATCCTGAATAGTCAAGAACTACTTACATTCATAAATCATCTCAGCATGGCAAATGTCTTCGCCATGGGGGTTGAATATCCTCAAGCTATATTTTCCTGCGTCACTCTCGTCAATATGATAGAGCGAAAGTCTCAAGAGACTACCTTCCTGGTCCATTAGGATACGATCAGTGGGCCATAGTTTTCCATCTTCATGGAACCATTCAAATTCTGGTTCTGGAATACCTGTTACGCAGGCAGTAAACTTGGCTGTCATTCCTTTGTAGACTTCACAGTCTCCCAGTCTCTTTAGGAAGGATGGTGGTTCCATCTTCTGTTTCTTCTCGCTGAAAATAAATAAAGTGTTATGCACCATCTTTTGAGAACCTAAATTTCAGAAATAGAAAATAAATCTCACATTTTATCAACGATGGAGAAGTTAGCTGCACATTCAGCCTCTCCTTCTCTGTTAACAGCCTTGCATTTGTATCTTCCCGCATCATAAGACTGGCAGTCTTTAACATAAAGACAACATGCATCTCCATCTCTCCTGATCTTATACTTATTACTATCTCTCAGAATCGGGGTGTCATTAAAGTACCACGTGATCTCTGGTTGTGGTACTCCATATACTCGAACAGGGAACTTGGCATCCAGACCACGCATCTGTTGGGAGTCTGTGAACTTTTGGGCGAATGTAGGAGGTTGATAGACCCTTCTAACATTAGCTTCAGCTTTAGTGGTGTCTTCCCCGAGAGGATTTTTTAGTTGACAGGCATAAACACCTGCATCTCCATGCTCAGTTGGGTTAATTTCGAGTCCCACTTTCTTTCCATCGCAGGTCATCATTATTCTGTCTGATGGTTTCAGCGGCTGACCATCTTTGGTCCAGGTAACTTCTGGAATTGGGTTTCCTGTGAATGGTGCGCTGAAAGTCATAGGCTCGCCTTCCTCAGATGTAGTGTCTCTGATTGGTCTCAAGAATGATGGCTTTTCTTCTGGAGCACTAGTGTCAGTCTTTCCAGCTACTTCTAGGTCACCTTTGCAAGAAATTGCACCTTGAGAATTAGTGGCGGTTGCTTCATAGGTTCCAGCATCTTCAGGTTTGGCTTCGTCGATTATCAGAGCCTGACTTCCATCTGGTTGATCAACTATTTTCACGTGTTGGCCATCGGGTTTAATCTGAAAAATAAAATAGGCAGTAGGAGTATAGGATATTTATTTGAATTGGGTCTGTTCAAAAACTATGTCACGCTGCCAGGGGTGTGGGGGATTAAGAAGTTTTGTGACGACTTCTGATGTAGGAGGAGAGGGGTTAACATAGAATTTAACATCACACATGGAAAATATAAATGGGAATAATAATTTTTATCAGATGCTTCATGAAATGAAAATCAGTGATTTTATTTCAGATAGTTTTTGAAGAGACCCGATGATGGAGTTTCATTCTTGATACCTCTTGTCCATTATGAGTCCATTTTATTGTCGGAACTGGTTTTCCAAGAGTCTTGACTTCCATCTTAGCAGGAAAACCTTCGACGACAGTGATTGGTTGGATAGTTCCCATGAAAGATGGTTTCTTCTCCAGTTCCTCTACTTCTACGTTAGCAGTGCCAGTGATCTCGCCAAGGTCATTGGATACGACCAATGAATAAACACCAGCATCCTCTGGTCGAAGTTTATCGATCCTGAGACCGATCAATCCGTTTGGCTCGTTCACGAAGTTTATCTCCTTCGATGGACGGACAGGGAACCCATTTTTAAGCCACTGCAGTTGTGGACTCGGAAAAGCATCCACTCGTGCTTCCAACTTCAGAGGTTGACCAACAAGGGCCTTAGCATCTTCCAAGTTCTTCGAGAAGGAAGGCCTTCTTGTTTTAGCTAAAGATGGAGACAACTTGTCAGTCAATTTACTAGAGATGTTACAGAATTTTACAATTGAGAAGATGACTTACGTTTAACAGCCACAGCACAGAGAGAGACTTCCTCACCTCCAGAGTTGGAACCTACGACCTTGTAAGCTCCACAGTCAGTAGGAACGACGTTATCAATTGAGAGTTTCATCGTTCCATCAGGCAGAGTTTCTATCTTGATATGACCATCAGGTTTGATCTCTTCTCCATCTTTGTACCATTTGACAGTAGGGATTGGGCTTCCATCAACGTTAGCTAAGAGTTCAAGAGGTTGGCCCTCGTCGATGTTTAGCGACTTGGGCAGAGTAGTGAAGAACTTTGGAGGGAATCTTGTCAAGGCTAACTCTGCGGTTGAGCTGATTGTTCCAACAAAGTTGGTAGCGTTAACTGTAATTGTGGCAGCATCGCTTTCACAGAAACGTTTGACAGCATAAACACTAACGACTTCGTTGCCTTCAAAAGTAGTTGTGATAGTGTGACGTTCATCATTCTGAATTTCCACACCGTCTTTTAGCCATTGAATCTCTGGTCGCGGAAATCCAGTCGCTCTAATTTCAGCTCTGTGGTCATTCTGATCTCTGACTGTATCTTTCTTCAGTTCCTGGGTGAATGCAGGTGCCTCAGCTAAAGAAAATGCATTTGATTAGATGATCTAAACATAGAATATTTTTAAATTTTTGTTAGAATTAAGATTCAAATTCAAACATACTGTATGGTTTCAGATCAGCTATAGCTGTGGACTCTCCAAATTCATTTATAGCAACAACTTTATAAGGTCCAGCATCCTCCATCTCGACTTTCTTGATGACGAGTTTATAACTCTTCTTTTTGTGGTCTTCCTCAAAATCAAAGCGGTCATCTTCACCCAAATCTTTGTCGTTTCTCACCCAATAAACGTCTGGTTTTGGATTGGCTTTAATTATTATTTCCCACTGGATCAGTTCTCCAACTGGAGGATTGATGTCTTTGAATTCTTCAATTATTGGACGTATGAGGAGATCCAAATCAGCCTGTAAGCATTGTTGGGCTTCATATGACAAATTCTGAATAAAAAAGGCAATAAATAGAAAATTGCAGAGATTTTTACTCACACTAGCTTCACCTTCGCCGTATTTGTTTTTAAGTTTTAAAGTGTATTGACCAACGTCATCAACATCGCAATTCTGTATCTTGAGAATATATGTGCATTCTTTGAGGCCATCTTCGGCTGGTTCACTCCGAACTGTTGCTTCAAATCTTTCATCATCAACTGGAATTTCCTCTCCCAAGTGGTACCTTTCAAGAAAAATTGAGTTAAATTAAATTTAGGTCAAATCTAAAAGAAATTTATTGTGAGTCTGAACGTTTTAATTTTATTAACCATAATATATTTACCATGTTGCAGTTGGAATCGGTTCTCCAGTCGCGACAGCCTTGAAAGTGCCAGACTTATATTGAGCAACATCCACATCAGCTAGAGGACGAATAAATCTAGGCTTTCGAAGATCTTCAACTGGAAGGACAAATAGAACTCCTTCCTCAGTTTTCTCTCCTAATTTATTTGTGAAAACACAAGAGTAGCAGCCAGCATCTTCTAGTTCCGCATTTTTTAACGTCATCTGGAAAGTATCTCCAATGCTTGAGTACTTGAGCCTGTCAGAGGTCTTCAACGGTTCTCCATCCTTGAACCACTGAGCTTCGGGTCTTGGCAAAGCTTGTGCCTTAATCTCGAAACTGGTGCTCTGGGTTTCGAAAATTTCCCTATCTTGAAGATTGGAGTTGACGATTCGTGGAGATGCTAGATGGTTAAATAGATAACGTTAAAAAATCTCTCTTACCTATTATTTTTCCAAAAGCTCAAAAAAAAATTCAAGCCTTACGTGATTATTGCAAAATCGATTTTATTAAGTCTTGCTTTACCTACCATGGCAGAAGAAGGATGAAGTTTCTGAGCCGACTTGACTGTGTGTTTTCATGCCAGCAAAGCTTACGTATACGATGGGAGAAAAAGTTTCAATTTGGATACAATTTGATAGGGTCGGATTGAAACTTTATCAGCGTTATCATTCTTACATATTCATCATGCGGTGATTTATGGTATTAAGCATTCAGGAATCTGACAATGAATTCATTTGTTTTTCTATTATATTTAGAACACAAATTTTATTAAGAGAGGGTTCAGGAATTAAAAGTTGCATTGGAGGAACATGCTTGGAAAACACTAACATTTAAAAATCATGTCTTAAGAGATATTTTTTCAAACAATATACATAAGATTCCTGAGAAAATTCTCAGGAACCTCGTCTCACCTGAATTTTCTCCAGTTTGCTCTTTTTCGCCAGTTTTATCAAGAATCTCATCAAGTACACTTCTTTGACGTTTAATTCTATCAAACAATTTCTCCATCTCTTCATCGACTTCTTCGTCATCATTTCTCACACCCTTCTGTGAATTCTCTCTCGAAAATTCCTTAGAAGATTTTTTCAATTCGGTGGAATTTAATCTTTCGAGTCTTGAAGATTGCCGAGAAAGTTTGCTCTCTTCAAGAAGAGGAGTCTGAGACTCAGTTTTTTCAGTGACACTAATTTGTGATGAATTCTGTCGTGATAGTTTATTCTCTACTTTAACAGAACTCTGTCTTGAATATTTACTTTCTTCGACAGTTGGAGTCTGTGGTTCTTGCGCATTAATATCCTCAATTTTGGAAGAGTTTTCCCTACTGTATTGAGTCTTTACTTTGACAGACTTTTCTTTAGAGATAATACTCTCTTCGATAACTGGTGTCTGCGCCTCTTGAACATCAACATTCTCAATTTTCGAAGAGTTTTCTCGACTGTATTGTGTCTTTACTTTAACAGTTTTTTCTTTGGAGATGATACTCTCTTTCATAACTGGAGTCTGCGGCTCTGGAGTTTCAATTATCTCTGTTTTGATAGAGTTTTGTCTCGAAAGTGAGCTTTCAATAGAAACACTTCTCTCCTTTGAGTATTTTCCTTCTCCCAAAGTTGGAGTTTGTGGAGTTTGCATATCTTCAACTGTCATAGAACCTCGCCGATCTTCCTGCTCAACTTTAACAGAAGTCCGACGAGAAAGTCTGCTTTCTTCAATCACATGTGCCCGGACTTCTTCTCGAATCTTCTGTGTTTCAGGAATTTCAGACAAAGATTCATCGATAGATCGTTCTTCGATTATAGTTTCAGAAAAGAGCATTCCTCTCTGACCTCTATGATCATCGTAAGTTCGTTCTTCAACCAATCTTCCGTTAAGATTGTAGACTTCGTCGCAGGATCCATTCGTGGAAAATTTGTGATCCTCGATTAGTTCCGCATGGATGTCGTCTGCACTCACGTCTCTGGAAATCGCCCTCATGGTTGATTCATCATCCGAAACAGAAACAATCGAAACTCCTCGATTGACCTGGAGTTTTGTTCGATTGTCTTCTCCTTCGGAATATTCTTCGATGACAACACCATTCTGGGGTTTAGACCCATCTTCTTGATGAATTGTGTAACTATAGGAAGCAATTTCTTCAACGTGAGGTCCCTCGGAGTGCATCTCTTGACACTCGACTTTGGTTGATGTCATCTTGTGGATTGAGTGTTTTTCATCAGGACCTGTGAAGGGTCTGCCTTGATCACTATTTTGTTCTACGACTTAGTTACGGTAGCTTTTGACTATAAGCGCATTCTTTAAAAGTTAAATTAGCTACTAATGCGGATAGAGCAAGATTTCAGCTTTTAGACTATCTTGCCCTGAGAACCAATTCCATTAAAAAAGCAGTTCAATTTACAGCCCGTGGGGTGCCATGAAACTCGGAATTAGATGATAATTAGCTTTAAAACTAACTGCGAAAGCATAAGTGTACAAAGCGTGTGAGTGTCGTGAATAATCAGTTTTTCTCCCAGAATTTGAAATAATTGTAGCCCCAAAATTCGTCTACAATGTTCACTCGAAATCCTGGTTCTTAGCAACCGATATCAATTTTTAATCTTTTCCGAAAAATCAAACGATTTATCATCAAAGGCAAACTAGAATACTGCTAAATGCGCAAAATCTAATTAGATAGTATTTAAGAATTTTAGAAGAAAGTAAATTTTAAGTTAAATATAAAATGCGGTTGCTTGAGTGCTGATTAGCTGCAGATTGTTCTTGGTGTGCATGATTTTACCTGTTAGAATAGCCTCATGAGTTGTCGTGGAGGCTACGGAGATAGTAATCGTGTCACCTGCACCTCGAATTACCTCGACCTTCTGTTTCTCCACTGTGACTCGACCTGGATTTATCAAATATGGCTACAACTACCTCTAGAAAGCTAAGCTAGGATCCTAGGAGGGTCTACATTTATCGAAGCAATTTTTTCTCACCAGCAACAGGGTTCTGGATTGCTATTACTATTAACAGTTTGGGTTCTAAGCCCTTCTTATTGTTTTAAAGTTTAATTCAATTTGCAGGAGTTGTTGCGAGTCTACGAGTTTAAACGCTTTGCGAATGTTAAAAATTAGAAAAGAAGTCTTAGTGTTTCAGTCCTTTTTGTTACTAACAATTTAGTGACTTTTAGAGACTAACAGATAGCTTTCAAGAAATCTTCGAAAGTAATAATTTCTTTCTGGGCATCACCTAATCTGTATGATGTGTAGATGTGTATATTACCTTCAGGCCCTGATTCTTCCGCCTGTTGTTTTTCTGCTGAAACATCTTCTTCCTCAGCTTTTTCTTTCTTTGCTTCGACCTCTTCAGCTGTTTCTTTCGCCTTATCGACAACTTCTTCCGTTTTGGCTAAAGAATTACAATTTGTCTCTCAACATTTATTTGAACTATAACTAACTTTGGATAACTATTTCTGTATTATAGAACACTAGGGACAACAAGTTACAATACAAAAGGATACTTGATTAAAACTGTATAAAACAAGGGACAATGTGAGTCACTTTCAAAGGGAAATATAAATAACGGTTCTATCAGTGGTGCAAACTGGATTACAATCTTGAAAAATCAAAGGGAGGTTTCTGTTTACCTACTGTGAAGATGAACTTAAGTTCCTCATTTCTGGCAGAAGAAACATTATATTATAAATATAATACCTAAATTGTAACTTACTTAAAACGATGACCTTGCTCTTGCAGTTGACCTGTCCCAGTTCGTTCTTAGCTCTCATTTCATAGATACCACCATCAGAACCTTTGATAAGTGTCACAGTCAAATCATAACTTTCCCTTCGTTTGGTATCTCTCGAGATTTTAATTCTAGCATCAGCTGAAGCATCAACTGCTTTTCCATCTTTCAACCAGATAATCTCTGGTTCTGGTGTTCCTGAAACTTCTACTTTCAGAGTGAGAGTATCTCCCTCATTAACTTTCTGATCAACAAGTTTTTTATTAATCTTTGGTTTTGTGTAAACAGTCAGCTTCGCTTCGCACTTGTTTTCTCCATATTGATTCTTAATTTTGCATGTATATTTTCCAGATAACTCAGGCTTCACTTGCTTGAGCACAAGTTTGTACACATCACCATCTTCCAGTAACTCAAAATCTTTCTTCTCTTCTGTTATTGTCATTTTATTGTAGAGCCATTCAACTGTTGGCTCCTCGATGCTGTCTACTTTTACTGTGAACTGTAGGTCCATTGCATTTTCTTTAGCTATTGTGTCTTCCAAGCCGACCTTGAATTCTGGTGCACAACGCACCTGGAGAAGATAAAATCAGTAACAAGAAAGTTGGAAGGAGATAATAGAGCATATTCTGACATTATATGAAAGGAATATGTAGTATAAGTTAAAGAAAATAGCGGAAAAGGAAAGAAAGAAGGGAAAAATAACGTAGTTCACTATGGGGAAATACAGGTAGAAGGTGTACATGGTGGGATTGGGATTAAGAGAAGGAAGAGTTAGTAAGATGTGAGAGGACGGAAGAATGGGTGAGAAAGAAATGTAAGGGAGGAAATTAAGAGACAGTGGAAAATAAAAAATGATAGGAAATGAAAGAAGGGAAGAATGGAGGATTTTATATTGGACTGTAGCTGACTTAGAAAGAAAGAATAGGAAGCTTATGGGAAATTTGGAGCATTTAAAAGTCGTGGTGGTGATGGAGACGTGGCTAGATGAAAGGGGGTAGAAGCATGATCTAAAAATACATGGTCTAGCCACGCGCAACTAAAAAAAAGTTAACCAATAGGAAGAATTCAGCCACCGGGGGCCATATTGGATAAATTATTGCGCGAGAATGTAGTATATTTGAAAGGACGTAAATGTCATGAGAGAAGATTTGAAGTAAAAGATAAAAAAATTGTACAATTTGTACAATCAATTAAATTAGTTTGAAAATAATGTGATAGATAATATAAACTATTCAGAAATATATAACTTATTATCCTTGTAAAGTAGAGGAAATATGGATAACATAACCTCTCAATGCACATGACAGATTTTACCTTTTAAGGAAACTGAAATGTATTCTTAGATCATGTGAAGTACCATTGCCTGAAAAGAAAAAAGAAGTTTATTTTGGGTCTCAAAGTACAAATAAATAAATGCAAAATATCGATATTATAGTATGTATTATGATAATATCAGTTCTTATAATACGTATATACATGCAGGTAAATGCTAAAAAAAACCTCTTATTGTACACAGAGAAACATATTTACACCTTATATTCGTATTAAATAACGAATTTACAACATATAACAATTAAATAAACACACAAGTTCAGCAACGTATAATTTACAATGATATAATCTCATGATACGAAATTCTACAGTTGTAATGTCATGAAGGATATTTCAAATATTTTGGAAGATTTCTTTACTTCTCCCTTACGAAAAAGTATGATAGGAGAATCATTTTAGGCCCACGATGACTAAACAAATGAATTTTTAACAAAGTATTCAAACTTTCAACCCAGTAGTTACATTTTCAACTAGAAAAAACGAATTTTCAACTACTTTGTTCAGTTTTCAAACCAAAAACACAAATTTTGTA
>CAKNXH010000664.1:347799-433461 GCA_932178445.1 Andricus quercusramuli | reverse complement strand
AATCTTTGTTAAATAATTACAATCTGTGTACACTGTTTTTGAATTAATTGGATATTAAAATATCCATACAATTAACTCACCGTTTTTTGGGTTGATATTTTTATTTCGACATACTTTCTGCCACTCTTGGATATAATACTCCTCCTTCGGAAAGCGGAATAAACTGATCCCGGGGTTGTTTTTATCCGATTGATTGGCACAACCGTCAACTGCACACACGCATGGCATTTTTATCTATAAGAATATGCAATTACATGATTTTACAAGATAAATAAACGTGTGTAATTCTCATACAATTGAGCTTGTCCGTAATAATAAATTATTGTTTTTATTATAGTAAATGATTTTTTCACTATTTCTAATTGTGTCTCTTGTACATTATTTATAAGCGATAATTAGGTATATAATCCACGGAAAATATGTAAAAAAATTAGACATATATACATGCAATCTGGAAATTAACTTACTAGGTTATGTTTACAATTACAGCTACTTTGTACACTCATTAAAGTACACTTACCAATATTATTAATATAACTTTATAATACACGAAAATATTTATCCTTGCCGGATGGCCACGTTATATTTACATTCAAACTTGCACTTTCGATAAGAACTCCACTCAAATTCACACTAAGTTGATCTCAAAACGTTGCACTTGCACAAACGGATAGCGTCAGCAGTGTCCGCTTTTTCCTCGTCATTTGAATATTGAGAATTTTCGCAGGTATCGACATTGATTTACAATATAGCCATAATTCATGATTTCAAATCGTTTGAGTGAAGACCGAGACGCTAACGGTTGCTATGGTAACAAAATGGCGGCCGGTGGCTGAACGCGCGAGTGGGGCGAAACTGGTAGAGCTTAAGGCTAGACCGTGTATTTTTAGATCATGGGTAGAAGAGAATAAAGGGATGGTACCGTGGGGGTACAGGTGGGAGGTATAAGACGCAAAGAAAAGAAGGCCAGAGAAATGTGAGGAATCTTGACGGGAATGAGGAAAGATTTGACAGGGAAGAGAAAAGATGGGAATGGCTCGAAAGAACAAAAAGAAGGATTAATGGCAGAAGATATAAGGATAGGAGAGGAGAGATGAAAGATAGTAGAGGTAAAACTAATCACAGGGTAAGACTTTAATGCAAGAACAAGAGAAAGAAGAGGGAAAGAATGGGGAGGAGAAGGGGATAGAACTGGGAGAAATTCTAGAGACAAAGTAGTGCATGGAGCGGGAAGGAAATTACTGAATAGATTGTGAAGCTGGTTTGGTATATTTCAAACGGGAATACGGAGGAAAATAAGGAAAAAGAGTACACTCATAGGAGGGGAAAGAAAAAAAGACTAGGAGAGGTAATGAGGCAGTAGAGAGAATAGAAGAATTTGGAAGAAAGATGGAGTTTTTGAAAATGGGAGAGAGAAATGTAAACAAGAAGGTGTACATTATGGTAGGAAAAGTAAAAAGAATATTAGAGGATAGAGTTGAGATGGTCGTCAGCGGAGGGGAAAGAGCGGTTTATGGGATGAGAAGTGTAACGAGAAGAAAGAGGAAGTGAGAAAGGAATTGAGAAAATGTAGAAACGGGAAGAGCAGTGCAGAAGCAATGTTTGTGGATTTGAAGGCAGCGTTCGACTCATTTGATAGGCAAAAGATAGATAAAGCTATGGAGAAGAAAGAGATAAGAGAATGTTTAAGGAAAAGAGTAGCAGAGATCTTTAGAGAAACAAAAACTATGGTTAGAGTGGAGGAAAAAATATGAGAAAGTTTTTGGTCACCTGGAGGTGTAAATCAGGGTTGCTACATAAGCCTGCTCCTGTTAAACATATTAATTTCAGATTTGGAGGAGATGAAGAAAGAAGGACGAGAGGATAGTAAGGGTAGGTGAAGAAAAAGAACATACATTGGCATATGCGGATGATATAGTGTTGTTGGTGGAGAATAAAGAAATAATAGAACATGAACATTGGACGCATATTACGGAAAGGATTAAGAAAGCAACGGAGGAGATAAAACAGATATGGGAATAGAATGAAGATTCAAAAAATATTAGCATGAGCAAGTGAGATTGTTTGATACGCTGGCATAGCTGGTATTAGGATATGGGGCAAATATATGGTGATGGAAGGAAAGGAAGGAGATAGAGAAGTTGCAAGAGAGACATATTAGATGGACATTAAGGGTAGGCTGAACAACTCCGGGTTATACGGTAAGAGAAGAGGCTCAAATGGATGAATAGAGAACAAGGGCGGCAAACAGAGCATGGAAATTTGAAGAAAAACTGAGGATGGGAAAGAAAGCGGAGTTAGCGATAAAGTGCTGCAAAGAGGTGGAGGAAAGAGGACAGAGGTTCGCAGGGTTAACGCGGTGGGAAGAAGAAAGAAGAGAGTTTTTTGGAGATTCAGGGGTAGCAGAAGAAGGAAATATAGACTATGAAAAATTGGGAAAAAGAGATAGAGGCAAATAGGAATGGTCAATAATAGGAAAATGAAGTCAAAGACACAATGCATTGGTAAAATGATGAAAAGAGAATGAGAAGAGTGCATAAATGGATAGAGGAGAAATGGGAGCATGTGTGGAATGGTTGTATGAGAAGAAAAGGGGTGAGTGGACGATGATAAGAGAATGTTAGGAAAATTGTAGGAGAGGAAGGACAAGGGGAAGAATGGATGAAGCAGATAGTGGTAATGAAATATATAAGACTTGCCTTGATGTTAGTGCTGTCAACACTCCTTCCATCCTTATTGGCAACCTCAACTCTATAAGTAGCTGCATCGACGTAACAGGCACCAGTGATCTTCAGCATATGTCTCTTTCCATCCTCAACTATCTTTACCCTCTCACTAGAAACAAGCACCTCTTCATCCCTAATCCACGTTACCGTTGGTTTGGGATCAGCTTCAACTTCTATCAAAAGAGTGAGACTATCTCCTTCATTAATAATCTGAGGCTCTATAAGTTTTTTGGTAATCTTGGGTGGATATCTGACTGAGACGTTCCAGAACTCAGATGTCTGATTGACTTCGTTCTTTGCGGAGACAGAGTAAGAACCAGAATCATCCAATACCGCATCTTTGATTACCAACGTGTACATATCGTTTTCCTCTTTTCTGAAAGAAATTCTCTCAGACTCTTCAATCTGCTGACCATCTTTGAACCATTTTACATCTGGAGCTGGCGATGCCTGAATTTGCACAGTCATGTTAAGAGTTTCCTCAACTTGACCCAGAAGGTCATTCATCTTTTTAGTGATCTTTGGTGCTGATTTTACGATCAATTCGATTTGGGTACTATCTTCCCCAAGCTCGTTTTTGGCTTTGATGATATAGGTACCAGCATCTTGAACAGTGACATTTTTTATCACGAGAGACATCGATTCTTCATCTTCCCATAGATATTTGATTCTGCCTCCTGCTATTATTTCCTTGCCGTCTTTTGTCCATTTAATGTCTGGTTTGGGGAAGCCTTTTACCTATGGATAATGAAGATGTTAAATATTGATTATTGATTGATGTATATCACAGGCTTCACTTTCCCCTATTCCCCTCTTTCCCCCTTTTTAAAAATAACTCCTTCTTTTTCCCCATGTTTTGAAAAAACTTCCCTTTTCCCCTTTTTTTATTATTTTTCGCTTGAATGCGAACTGACTTGATAGAATCCAACAAGAAAATCCAACATTTTTTGGTTGAAAGTTATTTCTTTTTAACTGGAAGGTCTACTATTATATATTTGACTCAGAATTTATATTTTTCAGTTAAAAAATCTATTTGGTTGTAAATTTAATTATTTTGTTGAAAACTCAACTAATATGTACATTGGTTAAAGATTGAACTATATGGTTAAAAATTCGTTTATTTCAATAGAAAATTACTTTTCTTAACTACAAATTTAACTATTTCATTTTTAGCTGAAAAATCATCGTTACAGTTGAAATTTCAACTATTACATTTTTTGCTTAGAATTGATTTTCTTTGTGGAAAATTAAACTATTACAATTTTCATTAAAAATTCATCTTTTGGTTGCAAATTCAACTACTCGGTTGAAAGTTGAACGCATTTGTTAAACATTTATTTTATTGCATGAAAATTTAACTATTTGGTCGAAAGTCCTTTTTTTATAATTTAATTATTCAATTGTTTGTCCAAAATTAATTAGTTTAAGTTGAAAAAGCAACTATTTGGTTAAAAATTCATGTATTTTGTTATGAATTCATTTTTTTTTGTAGAAAATTAATGTTCTCGTTTGAAAATTCAACTACTCGGTTGAAAGTTTATGTCCTTTGTTAATGATTGATTTTATTAGTTGTAGATTCATCTCTTCGATTGAAAAATGAACTACTGTGTTGAAAATTCTTTTTTTCGCGAAGAAAATTTATTTCTTGAAATGAAAATTTAACCATACCATTTTTTGTGTAAAAGTGGACGTTTTCATTTAAAATTTGACTGGTTATTGCTTGAAAATAAAAATATTTTTTGGTGGAAATATTATATTTTTTGTTGAGAATTCATTTTTTTAAATTGAAGATTGATCACTTTTTTTTTGAAATGTAACTATTTTGTTGAAAATTTCATTTTTCTTGGTCGAAAATTTATCTTTTTGAGTTTGAGAAATCATATTTTCTGTTACAAATTTTATCTTTATTCGATAAAAATTCAACTGTTTCCTTGAAAATTAATCTGTTTTGGTTTTGGTTGAAATATCAAATATTACATTTTTCGTAGAGAATTCATTTGCTTGGTTGAAATATCAAATAATAAAGTTTTTGATAGGAATTCATTTTTCCGGTTGTAATATCAACTACTTTATTAAAAGTTGAACTACTTTGTTAAAATCAGGTTGAAAATTCATAGAAGTTAAAAAGTTCATCTCTTTGGATGAAAATGTAACTATTTTGTTGAAAATTCGTTTTTTTTTCTTGAAAATTAATTTTATTTTCTGAAAATTAAACTGTTGAAGATTAATTATATAATTTTTAAATTTGTCTTCCTGGGCAGAAAATTCCTCTTTTTGGTAGAAAATTCTAATATTTGCTTGAAAATTAACATATTTATTAAGAAATCATATTTTCGGATAGAAAAATTGATTGTTTTGTATAAAACGTATCTTTTTTGCTTGAAAATTGAACAATTTGATTGACAATTTAATTATTTTTCGACTTAAAAATTGTTTTTGGTTAAGAATTCCATTATTTTGTTCAATATTCGTCTTTTTGGTATGATAAATTTAACTCTTTTTGGTTGAAAATTCGTTATTTTTGGTTAAAATGTAACTGTTTGGTTCTCGAAATTTAAATTTGAATGAGTTAAAATGCTTACTAATATCTTTTCGTTTCTGAATTTTAACTATCAATTAGCTATTTTCTAATGATAAATTTGTTGTTGTTGAAAATGAAACTATTTTGTTTAAATTATTATTTGGTAGAAATAATAATTTTTTTTAGTTAAAAATGCAACTGTTTGGCTCTCTATAAATTTACTCTATAAATTTTCTCTATAAATTTATTATTCAATGAAGAATCTGTCAGTGTTGCCAATTTATCAGTCAACATAATTGATTCATAGCCAGAATTTAGTCTCTGATTGAAATTGTTAAAAATCGTAACTGATTCCAATCTGCAGATTTCAAAATTAATCGGTTTTTGTTGGAGATTCAACTATTTTGTAAAAAAATTTACCTTGCTAGCTGAAATACAAATTATTTTGATGAAAATTAATTTTTTCTGTTAGAGATTCACCTCTCCGGTTCTAAGTGTAACTGTTTTATTAAACATTCAAATATCTTGTTTAAAATTAATCTTTTTGGTAGAAAAGGAATCTTCTTCCTTGAAAATTGACATTCTGAGTTTAAAATTCAACTATCTGGTTAAAATTGCACCTAATTTGTTGAAAATGCAATATTTTTGCTTGAAATATTAAGAATTTAGAGCATTTCAAATTGAATTTTATACATTGTGAAACTTTAGAACGTTTCCGAAACTTTAGTCTCATTGACATCCCATTGACATTGTTTCATTGACATCCCAACATTTAATACTGGTAAATAATATTCATGAAATTTAAACAATTATGTTATTTTGTTAATCGGGGCATGAATTCATTTTTTGAACTTAATTTTCAAATAGTGTTGATTGAACCAGGAACGTCACTATACTACTCTCAAAAAAAGAAAAGACCAGCAATGGACACTATTTAACATTTAACTTAAAAAAAATTAATACCCTCCTCAGAAAAATAATATCATTCTTTAAATTGATATTTTGATTCCGTGAAAATTCTCCAGACTGAAGTATTCATTGAAAAAAGTATCACAAAATAAATTGATACAGACCCGGTCACCATGATAGTTAACGCTCCACTCATATATGGTGGCGTTCCCGGTTCAAGACCAGTCTAAGGCAGATTTTTTCATGTTCCTCCAGAAATAATAGACCAGCAATCGACAATATTTAATATTTAAAATAAAAAAATTAATATCAAATAAATTTCACCTGAAGGTCTAACATAGCAGAGCCTCCAATGCTGGCTTCAGAGTGTCTAAATTCGGACTGCAAAATCGGTTTGGCTGGTTCTTTCAATAATTGTCGAACTGTTCCTTGGACAGTGAGTTCAGCACTGCAGCTAATATTTCCAGTGCTCGTTTGTGCAACGCAGGTGTACAATCCTGCGTCTTCCGGCTTAACATGTTGGAAGACCAATGCTAGGGTGTCTTCTTCATCCTTGAACAAAACTTTGAATCGCTCTTCTGGGTCGAATGGAACACCATCTCTACTCCACTTGAATTTTGGTGTTTCACCAGGTTCAAGAATACCCTCTGGTAGACCAGCAAAGATCACTTTATCATCTGTTACTGTTACTGTAGCCTCGCAAGTTGTTTCTCCATGACTGTTTGAAGCTGTGCATGAATATTTTCCAGCATCTTCTTTGAGGACATCAGGAATCACCAATTCGTAAAAGCCTTTGTCTGCCTTTTCTGTGACAATCTTCATACGCGCGTTTTTTGAGTCGATGAGAACACCATCCTTGTAGCTGAAAGGAGTCAATAGTTTTAGCTTCTTGCTAGTTTAGCTATAATATTGATCAGAGGGAATGCAAAATAATGCAGTGATTCTAGAGGATCAGTAGATAGACAGGGGCTTTCGGATCTTGGAACCTGCCTTACCAACTTCGAGAGCATTCTGCAGTTTAAGTGGTTTGTGTCCATGCTAAGTTTCTAGAATAGTCTCGAAGTCGGTAAATTAGCATAATTCTGCGGGCTCAATTAATTATTTAATCTGGTGTAATCGAATTACCAATTTTTCCACTATTCCCCTCTTTTTCTCGGTTTCAAATTTAAATGCGAAATGAATGAAAAGATCTCAGTAAGAAAATCCAACAATTTTTTGTTGTAATTTAATTCTCCTGGGTTGGAAAGTCTACTATGATACTTTTGGTTGAGAAATAATCTTTTTTTAACATTTTTATTATTTGGTTGGAAATTTAATTATTTTGTTAAAAATGCAACCGTACGGTTATGAAGTCATCCTTTTTGGATGAAAATTTAACTATCTTGTTGAATATTCGTTTGTTTTTGAATATTCCATTGTTTTTTATTGAAAATTAAAATTTTGTTTTAACTGAAAAATTAAGAATTCCATTTTTGGTGAAAAATTGATCGTCTTTAGTTGGAAAATCCACTATTTTGTGATAAAATTTAAGTGAATGGTAGAATATTAACTTTTTTCTTAAAAATTCATATTTCTGTATTGAAGGTTCAATTTTGTTTGTTTTGAAAATTCATATTTTTGGGTTGAGCATTCAACTGTTTTGTAGAAAATTCTTACTTTTTGGCTGCACATTAACTTCTTTGTTAAAAATGTATTTTTGTTGTTAAAAATTAATTTATATAACTGAAAATTTACCTTCTATTTTTGGCTGAAAATTTATCTTTTTGGTTGAAAATTCAACTGCTTGGTTGAAAGTACAACTACTTCATTAAAAAAAATTTTGTTGTCAAAAATTCATCATTTTAGTTACAAACCTTATCATTTTTGTTAAAGATTAACTTTTTTGTTGAAAGTTCATATTTTTGGGTTCAAAATTCTCCTTTTTTTTTGTAGAAAATTCGTCCTTTTGGCTTCAAAATTCAACAATCCGGTTGCATTTTTCTACTTTCTTGACAGGATAATCTTTCTTGGTTGAAAATGCAAACTTTTCTGTTTTAAATTTGTCTTTCTATTTTTAAAATTCATCTTCTTTGTATAAATGTAGTCTTTTTTTTGTTGAATTCCACTCGTTGGCTGCAAATTAGCTTTTTTGTTAAAAATTCATTCTTTTGTTGTTAAAAATTAATTATTATAACTGAAAATTTATCTTCTATTTTTGGTTCAAAATTCAACTGCTTGGTTAAAAGTAAAACTACCTTATTAAAAAAAGGTTTGCTGTTGTTAAAAGTTCATCATTTTAGTTGAAAACATATCATTTTCGTTGAAACTAAACTTTTCTGTTGAAATTTCATATTTTTGGATTCAAAATTCTACTGTTTTGTAGAAAATTCTTACTTTTTGGCTGCACATTAACTTCTTTGTTAAAAATGTATTTTTGTTGTTAAAAATTAATTTATATAACTGAAAATTTACCTTCCATTTTTGGTTGAAAATTTATCTTTTTGGTTGAAAATTCAACTGCTTGGTTAAAAGTACAACTACTTTATTAAAAAAAGGCTTGCTGTTGTTAAAAGTTCATCATTTTAGTTGAAAACTTATCATTTTCGTTGAAAATAAACTTTTCTGTTGAAATTTCATATTTTTGTGTTCGAAATTCTACTTTTTTTGTAGAAAATTCGTCCTTTTGGCTTGAAAATTTAACAAATCCGGTTGAATTTTTGTTTCTTGTCAGGATAATCTTTCTTGGTTGAAAATGCAACTCTTTTGTTGTAAATTCGTCTTTCTAGTTTGGAAATTACACTCTTTTTGTGGAAATTTCGTATTTTTTGGTTGAATTCAACTCTTTGGTTGCACATCAACTTAGTTGTTGAAAATTCGTTTTTTATTTAGCAAAAATTAATATTTTATAACTGAAAATTTTTATTTTATTGTTGGTTAAAAATTAATCTTTTTCAGTTGATAATTAAACTACTTGGTTGAAAGTACAAATACTTTGTTAAACAAATTTTGTTGGTTATAGATTCATCATTTCAGTTGAAAAATTCTCATGTTGGTTAAAAATCATCTTTTTTTATAGAAAGTTCTTATTTTTCACTTAAAAATTCAAGAATCTGGTCGATGTTTTTTTCTCTTGACTGAATAGTCCGTCTTGGATGAAAATTCAACTCTTTTGTTGAAATTTCGTCTTTTTTTTTTCTTAAATTTTTTTTACTGAAAATTTTTCTTTCGTTTTTGGTAGAAAGTTGATTTCATTTTAGTTATAAATTCTACCTATTTGGTTAAGAAATTTTTTGTGGTAGAAAATTATTCTTCCTGTTTCAAATGTAAATTAAATTGACATATTAATTTAATGAGATAATAGTAGAACTAGAAATAACACTTTCAAGGATAGTGTGGTATTTTTGTTACTAGTATTTAATTTAGAATCAAACAACTTGCATATTTCAAGTTTAATAATTTTGGCTGGTATCCACACCTGATTTTATGGCACTTGATCATTGCGACTAAAATATACTCTGGCTGGTTGGTGTTGACAAATATGCTTATAAATAATTAACTATTTTCTTATTGGATAGAATGTTCCAAATATTTTCTGAAAAAAAGTTGACTTACAATTTCAAATCGGGATTGGGGTTTCCCGTGACCTTGATCATGAATCGAAGATAGGTGTTCTCCAAAAGTTCAGTGTCCTTTAGACTAACCAGGAAGAATGGTTTATTTCCATCTGCTTTTGCCTTCCTCTCTTCGGGAGTCACTGTAATAAATAATTCGAATATATTGAAAGTGATTATGAACATTTGGCCAGAGAAGTGGAAACCTGCAAAAAACCAAGACTCCTCAACGCAGTCGGTGACCAACTGACAAGTTTGGATCAGGACATTCGATAACATCGAGTGCCCCATTCATCATTGGCGTCAAACTTCCCGCTCGGAGTAGTCAAACGAGTCGAAAAAACACGACTAAGGAACAATCCCGAACGGTCACCCATCCGAGCGCCAACCACGCCCGTTGGTGCTTAACTTTCGAGGTTTCGTCGAGAAAAACCACCCATATGTTACCCGCGATTTACAAATAATTGTAAATAATGATTTATTAATAATAAAAATAATTATTGAGATACTCACAGTCTGTCACAATAAGTTGGGCAGTACAAGAGGCCTTGCTCTCACCATCAACAGCCCGAGCAACATAAATTCCTGAATCTGCTTCCAGAACATTATTAATTTCAAGCTTAAAGCTTGAATCATTTCGAGAGATTTTCACTCGATCAGCCAATTTGTCTTCGAAGGGTCTGTTATTCTTCAGCCACTGCATTTTTGTTGATGCGAATGCTGATTGGAGAACGCATTCGAAAGTTGCACTTTCTCCAGCTGTTAAAAATCCGTCATTGTAGAATATTTATTTAAAATTTTTGGATTAACAATCAAAAGCGTATGTACATGAAAAATGATACAGATTTCGAGACGATAGTTTCCAGTTTATTGAAAAATTTGAATGGCAAATTAAAAGACTATTCCTGGATGGTGTTTCTTTGAGAACAATTCTTATTCTCTGATAGAAAATTTTGGAAAAATATTGTTGATAATAATTTGGAACTCCTCCAGAAATTGTCTTCAAATTCGTGAAATAATGCTGGATACGAGAATAATGGATTTTAGAGATTTTTTCTGTGAATTCAGATTTTAATTTAAGAAATCTGTCACTTGAAGTTCTTTTTCCTTATTTCACTTTTCCGGTTGACCATAAATTGAAAAAAAATATTTTGTTGCGAGGGTGGTCACAGATCAGGAAAAACCTGGAAATCAGGGAAAAGTCAGGGATTTTCAGAAAAATGGTAAAAGTCAGGAAATTTCTGTAAGAAGCACTTTAAGTAACTGTCAAGAAGAATCAGGACTGCCACACAGTCACTTTTGGTCACTTTTTTCTCGAACAACTTTTTATTCACTTTTTTAAGATAAATCCACTATAATTATTTGAAAAATGGAAAGATTACTTTAGTCACTTTCCCCTCAATAAATTAACCCATGGGTTAAACACCATCAAATTCAGGTGCATAATTATAACTGAATTTTCTTGAATTCTCTTGAAATATTTTAGGGTATTTTAAAAGATTCGAAGAAAATTTCAATAGGCTTCAATAATTTGGAAGGATTGCAAAAGATTTAAAATATTTCAGGTCCATTAAAAAAATGTTAAGGAATTTTTAAGAGCTTCAAAAGCTTTTAAGGGATTTAAGAGTGTTTTTAGTATTTTAGGGTATTTTGTGAGATTCCAAAGAATTTTTCACAGATTACGATAATTTGAAAGGATTTCCAAAAATTTAAGGGTTATTTAAAAAATTTCAAGAATCTTTCAATAGCTTTAGAACGTTTCAAGGGATTTCCAAAGTTTTTAAAAGATTTGAAATCTCTTATGATATTTTAAAAGATTCTAAGGAATTTTCAAGACATTAAACATTTTTCAAGGAATTTCAAAGATTAAAATATTATTAATTGATTAAAAAAAAAATTTGCATGGGATTTTAAAGAATTTCGGAAGATATTGAACGACTTTATAGGACCTATTAGTTACAGTTTAATTGATTCTAAGGGATTTGATGAGATTTTAAAGAATTTCAATGAGTTAGAAAAATTTAAAAAGATTTTGAAGAATTTAAAAAACTTCAGGATATTTAAAAAGGCTTAAAGGACTTTCTAACTGATTTCAATAATTTGATGACGTTTCGAAGGATTTCAAAGATTTTAGGGTATTTTTGAAAGGTTCCAAGGTATTTTCAAGAAAATAGCATTTTATTAAAAGAATTTCCAAGGATTTTAAATATTTTAGGGTATTTCGAAAAGTGCCAAGAAATGTTGAGTAGGATTCAATAATTTGAAAAAATTTCAAAGGATTTTAAATATTCTAGAGTATTTTTTAAAATTACAAGGAACTTTTGTGAGATTTTGAAAGATTGAAAGGATCTTAAAAGATTTCAAAGGATTTTATATATTTTAGTGTATTTTAAAAGATTCTAAGGTATTTTAAAGAAATTTCCAAGGATTTGAATTATATTAAAGGATTTAAAAGATTTCTGAGGACTTGAATGATTTTACGGAATTCTAAATGATTTTGAAGAACGTTGAAGATTTTAGGAAATTTTAAAAGATTCCAAGGAATTTTCCATTGATTTTAATAACTCGATGGTGTTCTGAAGGATTTTTAATGATTTCAGGGTATTTTAAAAATGTTTCAAGCTATTTCAAAGTCAATAAAAATTTTTTTAAAGATTTTTCAAGGATTTGAAATATTTCAGGGTATTTTAAAAACTTTCAAGGAGTTTTTAATATATTTCAATAACTTGAAAACATTCCAAAGGATTTACAATATTTAAGAGTATTTTCAAAAATTCCAAAAATTTCAAGAATTCGTTGAAAGATTTTAATAGATTAAAAGGATTTTGAAAGATTTTGAAGGATTTAAATATTTTAGCGTATTTTAAAAGATTCTAAGCCATTTTCAAAAAATTTTCAGAGGTTGAAATTCTATTGAAGGATTCGGAAGGAATTTTCAATTTATTTCAATAATTTGAAGGTATACCGAAGTATTTTAAAAATTTAAGGTATTTTTAAAGGATTGCAAGGAATTTTCAATGGATTCAAAAATTTTCAAGGAATTTTCAAGGATTCAAATGATTCTAAGTAATTGAAAAAAAATTAATGGGAGTTTTAATCACTTTAGAATATATGGAAGGATTTCACAGGACCTATAAGATTTTAGTATATTCAAAGAGATTCCAAGGGTTTTTATAAGTTTTTATAAAATTTCACGGAGTTTTATAATATTTTGATGTATTTAAAAAAAATTATTCACATGAAGTGAAGGATTTTATAGCATTTTACAGACTTGAAGAGATTTTCAAATATTTTTTGTGATTCAGTTGAATTCATTTGGGATTCACCATGAATTCTTATTAATTTATTCTGAATTACTGAAAAAAAATTAAATTCTACAAAATTCTCTTAAATGTTTGGAATTCACGAGAATTTTCTTGGAACTCTGTTAAATGTTTGGAATTTACTTGGATTCTTTGGAATTCAATTGAACTTTTAGAATTCGCTTGCTATTTTTTAGAATTCTCTTGAATTTTTGAAATTCACTTGAACTTTTGGTATTGACTGTAAGGTTTATGATATTTTAATGGATTTTAAGGAATTTATTCAGAAGAAGTGAGAGATTTCATAGCGTTTTAAAGATTTCAAGAGATATTCAAATATTTTCAGCAATTCATTTGAATTCATTTGGAATTCACCCTGAATTCGTATTATTCATTCCTGAATTATTTCAAATTCTTTGGAATTATCTTGAATGTTTGGAATTCACTTAAATTCCTCGAAATTCCATTAAATTTTTGGAATTGTCTTGAGTTCTTTGAAACTATCTTGATATAATTTTAAAGATTTCAGGACATTTAAAAAAAATTCCAAAAAAATTTACAATTTATTTCAATAATTTAAAGGTATTCCAAACAACTAAAATGATCTTAGGGTATTTTTATAAGTTTTCAAGTAATTTTTAATGATTTCAATGATTTTAAGGGGTTTTGTAGTGTTTTCATGAATTCACTTGAATTTTTTGGAATTCTCTCAAATTTCTGAAATTCTCTCGAATTCTTTGGAATTTTCTTAAATTTTTTAATTCACTTGAATTCTTTAGAATTCTTTTAGAATTTTAAAATTCACTTGAATTATTTCAAATTCACTAAATTCAATGGATTTTTGAATTGTTAGACATTCCATGAAATTCTGTTGAATTTCCTTAAATTTTTCTAAACTCATTTCGGAATTTCTGAATTCAATGAATTACTTCATATACTTTAATTGAAGGTTTCCGGATCTTCTAATTTCACTCAAATTTCACTAAAATCAATTAAATTTTAATTAGTGTACGGCAGCCCTGAGAATAATAAATAAAAAATGATAAAATTAAATTCAAAATGGTTTTATTCCACTTATAAAAGATTCTATATAAAAAATCTTACAAGAATAGAATGTTGGTCTGTGAATATCAATGGCAAGGGAAAATGAAAAAGCAGTCAGGAAAAAATCAGGAAAAATCAGGGAAAATCAGGGAATTTGCAAACTGAAGCTTTGCGGCCACCCTGGTTATTGAAGCAGAACAGAATTGTATCATGAATATCATAATCATAAATTACATTGCGTCGTTAAGCAACATTCTCACAAAATTTGTTTACTTTTCCAAATTCGTATAACTAGCTCAGAAATGTAACGATTCTTGGCTCAGATTCTCACAGGTGGGCCGTGAGAATTTGGCATCGTTGACAATCTGAAAGCTATACTAATTTCGAATTTCAGAATCGTTTTCAACAACCTCGAGGCGCCTGTCTTTTTAAATTTAAGAACAGCAGGTGACAGATTTCTTGTAAGCGCTGAACGTGAGTGACAGTTTTGTATCGTTTCCTCAATGAACGAATTTCAACCTCAGAATTCTGATGTCAAGTCTAATAAGCTAGCGATTGAAACCATGATATATCTGCTATATTCGAAAGAGCGATTTATGAATGAATGACGTGTTTAAAAATGTGTTTGTGTGAAATAGTATATTATGCACCTAGGGAGAAAAGAGAGACTTTATTGACGAATGTATATTTTCAGTGCGAGCCGAAGGGGAGCACTGAAAATGGGCAGAGCCCATTTGATCGCCGTTTACCCCTACTACTCAAATATCCAGCATGTAGCTGAGGGATCGCCATACGCTGTCGACGACCCTTGTCGGCAGGGGGTCCTTTGTACTAATGAGGAATACAATATGAAAACTCAAATCTCCGTCAACTAGCGATAATTGCTATTTAATAAGAACAGTGGATTTATTGGTCTATGAAAGTTTTAAAATTTTGATAATAGGGACATTTACAACTATTGCAGTTGAATTTCGGTGGACCAATAAGTGGCCTGAGGAACAGTTTCAATTTTCAACTTATGACGGCAAATAACATATCGCACTTATTCTTATTTTTATTTTATTCATACTTTTTACTTTTCTTTATTTTTATACTTATTCTTATTTTCAACTTATTGAGGTGAAAAGTATTTTGTTGGAATCATCAAAAAGTATAGATTCCGAATATAATATTTCTAAATTACTAATTCAAACATTAAAAAAGGTTTATGTTTCGTATTTTATTCCTCATCGGAACAAAGAACCCCCCTACTGGCAAGGGTCGGCGAAAGCGTCTGGCGATCCCTCAGCGACATGAGGGGAAGTTGGATAGAGGAGGAAGAGAAATCAGGTAGACGGCGATTAAATGGGCATCGCCCACTGAAAATATATACAAGTCAGGAAATTCGTTCTGAGCAGTACCGATTTGATCACCGTCTACCTGGTTGGTCTACCCCTCTACCTAACTTTCCATCGCGAAGCTGAGGGATCGCCAGACGCTGTCGAGACCCTTACTAGCAGGGGGTCTTGTGTACTAATGAGGAATAAAATACGAAACATAACATTTTTCAATTTACAAACTATTAATTTAGAAATATCATATTCAAAATCTACGTTCTTTGGCGATATTAACACGCAGGAAAATTATTAATAATAATCTTCGAATTCATTCATTCACATTGTCCGCATTAGAGCTCCTATGTTTCAGCTCGATTTTTGTGTGTAGTTTTTAGAATAAATTAGCTTTTTCAATTTCGAATGGTGAAAAGAACAGTTATTTTCTTTTGACAGGAATTAAAAAATTTCATATCGAACGTCTGGTTTTTTAAATTTACTTACAACAATTACTAATTGCAAAATATAAATGTTTATGTTTCTCATTTTATTCCTCATTTGTACAAGGGATCTCTCTGCTGGCAAGGGACGGCGACAGCGTCTGGCGATCCCTCAGCTGCATGAGGGGAAGTTGGGTAGAGGGGGTAGAGCAAACAGGTAGTCGGCGATCAAATAGGCATCGTCCGGCCCTATGTTTTTTTAATGTTCTGTACATTTAGGTTAAGCCAATAAGCAATTTTGATCGAGAAGATCACATCTAGAAGCGATGATCACTTTGAAGCCAAGTGTATAAGCCACTACGAGAGAATGATTCTCGCAGAATGATATGTAGAGAAAAATGTATAATAGGCATGAAAAGACGAGCAAAAGTCACTTTACGTTTCACTTTACCTATCACGTGTATCAAAGCCATTTTTGCTTGCGTCGCTAGAACAGGAAAAATTGGATTTACCTTTTGTTAAATCTCATTATCTTTTTTTTTCTTTGATTCAGACTTCACACTCTTTCCCCTCTTTTCCTTTTTTTTAAATAATTCCTCTCATGGTTGAGAAGTCTACAATTATATTTTAGGTTTAGTATTTATCTTATTTCTTGTAAAAACTTGTATTATTTGGTTGGGAATTTAATTATTTTGTTGAAAATTCAACCGTTTGGCTAGAAGATGAACTACATTGTTAAAAATTCGTTAACTAAAATTAAAAACTACTTTT
Organism: Andricus quercusramuli; assembly: GCA_932178445.1. Taxonomy (NCBI): domain Eukaryota; kingdom Metazoa; phylum Arthropoda; class Insecta; order Hymenoptera; family Cynipidae; genus Andricus; species Andricus quercusramuli. The sequence goes on along the minus strand of CAKNXH010000664.1, from coordinate 416,845 downwards.
TTTGACTGAAAATTTAACTATTCCATTTTTGACTGAGAACTGATCTTTTCTAGTTATAAATTCAACTTCTACATTTTTCGTTGAGAATTTATATTTTTGCAACTGCTTGGTTAAAAGTTGTACCAATTTCTCAAAAATTATTTTTATTGTTTGAAGATTAAACAATTTTTTTATATTAGCTTTTTTGTTGAAAATTATATTTTTATCTGAAAATGAAACTATTCCATTTTTGGTTGAAAATTCATATTTTGGTTGCAAATTCATTTATTTGGATGTAAGTTGGACTACTCTCTTAAAAGTTCAATTTTTTTTTTAAATTGATAGTTTTTAGTAGAAAATTCATCTATTACATTTTCGTTCAGAATTCATATTTTTGGTTTAAAATTTATCTACTTGATTGAAACGTCGTTTTTTTATTGATAATTAATGCTATAAACTGAAAATTTAATTATTCCATTTCTAGTAGAAAATTGATCTTTTGGATCGAAAATTCAACTTTTTAGTTGAAAGTTCACCTCCTTTGTTAAAAATTTCTTTTTTAGTTGAACATTCATCCTTTTGCATGAAAATTAAAATATTTGACTGGGAAATTCGTTTTTTTGGGTTCGGAATCAATTTTTTGATTTGCAAATTTAACTACATACTTTATTTGTTGTGAAAAATTGATCATTTCAAATTGAAAATTCGACTAACTAGTTGAAAAATAATATTTTTTGCTTGAAATGTGAACTACTATATTCATTCTTGAGAATTTATCCTTTTTTTAGAAATTCATCTACTTGGTAGAAAATTAGGCTTCGTTGTAAATTTTCTTTTTAATCAGAATGAACTTTTTGTTGAAAATTTTACTCTTCATTGTTTTCGGTAGAAAATTTAACTTCTGAGTTGAAAGTTGTTCTACGTTTAAAAAAATCATTCTTTTGGTTGAAGATTCATCTCTTTGGATCAAAATTGAAGTATTTTCAGGATAAAAATCGTTTTGTTTTTGGTTGAAAATTAATTTTGTAAACAAAAAACTCAAGCTTCTGGTTGAACATTTATTTGTTTTATTGAAAATTTATTTTTTGTTTGTTGAAGATTTAGGTTTTTTTTCTGTTATTTTTTTGTCGCAAATTAAACTTTGAACTGCGAGTTCAACTATTTAGTTGAGAATTAGAGGTAGAAACTTCATCCATCATGGTTGAAAATGAACTTTTTTTCGAAAATTCCACTTTCCTGCTTGAACATTCCAGATTTTGGTTGAAGATGTGACTTTTTCTAGTTGAAATTTAAGTTTTCAAACTAAAAATTCAACTGTTTGGTTTAAAATTCATGTATTTTATTGATAATTTGCTTTTTTTGTGAAATTCAGCTGTTTTTATTCAAAATTGAAATATTTATTTGTTAAAATGTCAAATATTATATTTTTGATTGAGATTTTATTTTATTGATTTAAAATTAATTTTTTTGGGTAGAAACTTTATCTTTCTCAGTTAAATATGAACTTATTATTTTAAATTCAACTTTCTTGGTTGAAAATTTAACTGTCCTCTGAGAAATGCATCTGTTTGGCTTGAAAATTCAACTATTTGGTTAAAATATCAAATATTATATTTTTTGTTCAGAATTTATCTTTCTTAGATTTAAATTTCATCTTTTTTGTAGAAACTTCATCTTTCTTGGTTGAAAATGAACTTTTTTGTTGAAAATTCCACTCTTCGTTAAAAATTCAACTGTTTCTTTAAAAATTATTTTCTTTTTTATTCAACTATAAGTTTAAAAATTCATCTTGGTTGAAAAGTAACCTTGTTAGATGGAAATTCATTTTCCGCGTTTCAAAGTCAACGGATTCATAACAAATTTTACATTTTATCTAGAAAACTCAATTTTTTGTTGTGAAAATTCATCTATTTTGGTAAAAATATTTTTTGGTTGAAAATTCTACTGTCTTGTTGGAAATAGAATATATTTCGTCTCGAAAACTCACGAATTTGAAACGTTTTCTAGTCAATTTAATATGGTACATACATTAATCTTATTTAAAAAAAATGATTTCCCTATTATTCCCATATTTTCATAAAAAACTACCCGATTTCCCCCGTTTTGAGATCATTTTGGGTAGTGAAGTCTGTTAATTTCGTTCCTTGATTTTCATGAACAGGAACCTTTGTTTTGGGAGGAATATTTTTATGAAAGTGGTGAAAATGAAGGAACTTACGTTGGGCTTCATATCCTTCGATGGTTTTTGAAAATACTGGTTTTCCAGATTCGGTTGTTGACAAGGCAACCCTTGCAGTTCTTGACTCAGTGCCAACATTTGAACCAGCAATCACTGTTTGATAAGAACTTGAACTTTCAGAAACTTTTTCTGATCCATAAAGAGAGCCAGAGGTTCTTCTTCCGCTTGATGATAGTTTTGAAGATGCTTCCACATGTGTGGCAACTCCACTTTGACTGCTGGAGACTGATGAATATTCTGGAAAAGAAACCATTTTTTTCACTATTGACACTTTTTTTTAACTATGCAGCTATTTTGATACTTTTCTGTAAAAAATAAAACTAATGCTGCTATTTTCAAAAAATTCTTGCTAATGCAACTGTTTTTCTCATTTTGTCTCTAAACATATTTTTTAACTTCTTTCTTTTATTTAAACTATCGAAAGTTTTCAGTTTTATAAAATATCATTTTAAAAGTATTGTGAATGGACTTGAATGTTTATTTAAACTATTAATCTTCAGTTTATAAATTATGAAAATTTTTGTTAATTTATCGCAGGCTTCACAATATTTTTGTACAGCTAATTATTTTTGTTTGGAAAGTCCACTATTACATTTTGGTTGAAAATTAATCTTTTTTCGAATGAAAATTCTATTATTTGTTAAAAAATGCAATTATTTTTGTGAAAATGCAACCATTTTTTGAAAAATCATTATTTTTACATGGAAATTCAAACATTTTGTTAAAATTTTGTTTTTTCGGTTTGAAAATTCAACTATTTTGTTGAAAATTAATCTCTCTTGGAAAATATGATCTTTTTTGTTTAAAAATGCAACTATTTTGTTGAAAATTTAATTATTTTGATAAAAATTCAATAATTTCATTAAAAAGTCAACATTATTGGTTGAAAATTAAACTTTTTTGTTGAAAATTCGTCCTTTTTGGTCGAAAATTCCACTATTTTGGTACAAAATTCCACTATTGGTTAAAAATTCAATCGTTCATCATATCAAATTATTTTTTTTTCTGTAGAAATATCAACTATTTCCTTTGTCGTTGAAAACTATTATTATTGTATGAAAATTCAACTTTTCCATTTTTGGTTGAGAATTTCTCTTTCTTAGTTGAAAATTCAACTACTTGGTTGAATTTTCACTATTTTGTTAAAAATGGAATTTTTCCGTCGAAAATTTATGATTTTAGTTGAAAATTCATCTCTATTGAAAATCTAACTATTGTGTTAAAAATTGTTTCTTGTTGTTGGTTTAAAACCAATCTTTTTGGTCGAAAATGTTACTATCACATTTTTTGTTGAAAATTTATCTTTTTTAGTAAAAAACTTCAACTACTTGGTTTAAAGTTGAACTAATTTATTAAAAATTAATCATTCTAGTGGAAGATTTATAATTTTGGTTGAAAAGTGATCACTTTTGTTAACAAAATTTAGCGATTTTCTTAAAAATGCATTATTTTTTTGTGGAAACAACAAATTTTACATTTCTCGCTGAAAATGCCTCCTTTTTGGTTAAGAATTAAAATTTTTTGTTGAAAATTTGTGTTTTTGGTTTGAAAATTCAACTGTTTGGTTAAGAATCAACTTTTTGGATAAAAATCCAAATCTTTTATTAAAAATTCATCTCTTTGGGTAGCAGTTTGACCTTCCTTGGTAAAAAATGCAATTATTTTTTTGAAAATTTGTCCTTTACTTTTAAAAATTCATTTCTTCTGGTGAAAATTTTGTCTTCCTTAGGTTGAAATTCATATTTTCGGGTTGAAATTGAACTGTTTGATAGAAAACTCGTCTTTTCGCCTTAAAAATTCAACGACTGCGTTGATTTTTTTCACTGAAACATCTTTTTTGTTTATATGTAGATACAACTTTTTGGTTGATAATTAATCTGTTCTGGTTGAGGATTTAACTTTTTTATCAAAAAAATTGTTCTGTCTGGTAGAAAATTTAATTGTTTTGTTAAAAATTCTTTTTTTTTCTTGGTTGAAATTAATTCTATTAACTGAAAATATAACTATTTTATATTGAGTTAAAAATGGGTCTTTTTGATTCAAAAATTCTATTATTTGGTTCAGAATGCATGTACTTTGTTGAAGATTCATCTTTTTGGAAGAAAATTAATATTATTGGTTGAGAATTAATCTTTTTTCCTTGAAAATTGAATACATTGGTTACATTATTTTTCTTTTTTCACTGAGAAATCCTTCTTGACTGAAAAGTCAACTCCTTTGATAAAAATTCGTCTTTTTTTTAATATTCATCTTTGTATTTTGGAAATTTAACTAATAGGTTGAAAATTTAATTTTTTTGTAAAAATTTAATTTCTTTTGCTTGAAAGTTAAAACTATTTGGTTGTAAATACAACTGTTTTGTTGAAACTTTTTTGGTTCAAAATTAATTTTTTTAACTGAAAATTTAACTATTACATTGTTGGTTGAAAATTGACATTTTTTATATGAAAATTCAACTGTTTGGTAGAAAATAATTTTTTTTAAATTCATATTGTCGAGTTAAAAGTTCAAGTGTTTTGTAGAAAATGCAATATATTTCGACTTAAAATCTTAGGAATATGGTACCTATAACAATTTTATTAAAAATAATTTATTCCCCTATTACTCCCCTATTTTCGTGAAAGATCACCCTATTGCCCCTGTTTTGAAAGCATTTTGGGCTGCAAAGTTAACCACTTGATTTAATATTTTCCCAATATAATTTTGAATTGATCAGATGAGTTCAAAGCCTGGTTTCTGAACAAGGTTCCAACTAGAATGATTATCTCAAACTTGTTTGGCATCTTACCTTCAACAACTTTAGAGGAGGCACTGTACCGGCTCGAAGAGTATCGAGACATGTCTTCGCCTTCCTCGACCTTGACTTTTTTGGATTCTGATTCCTTGATTGCAGTTTCTTCCTTCCTTTTTTCGGGCAATTTTGAATCTGGAGGTCTGGCAGCCTCGGGTTTTGGTGGTTGGACGTTGATTGGTTCAGCTTTACTGGTTGATATTTCCGGTTCGTCGGTCAATTGTAGATCATCTGCTGCATGTTCTGCAAGAGCTACAACATCACTCGCATATTGTCGAATTTCATTCAGCCAGTCTTCTTTCACTGAATCTTTATGGGCCACAAGAGTGATGGGGTAACCCACAGCTCCTGGCTGATGCAATTCAAATGATGTTGGTTCTTCTGGGTGGTCCTTAACTTCTACTTCTGGCAGCTATAAAACGAAAAAAATTGGTTAGAAATTAAAAAAGGGGTTCACTATTGAATGAAGAAGATGTAAGAGTTTTTTTATTCTACTGGTCTATCTGGTGTTTTATTGGAAGGGTAGCTTTCGCGCTCCAATGGCAGTAGTTTTTTAGTTCGACAGTTGATGCTTTTAAGATGCTGATTGAAAATTAACTAACAATAGGTTTCTAATAAAACATTACATAGACAATGCTGACGACGTCCAGATCATTAAAAAAGTTTTAATAAATATATTTCTGGATAAAAACTTAGTGTTACGTTTCGATATCCGTCTTGTCCCATCATCAGATCTTACTACTATTTAGAGAATTTCGTCGACAAATGAATTGATTTTTGATTTTCCAGTTGGATAGACCAGTAGGACAAAAAAGCATTATCTCTTCTTCGAAAAACCTGGACAACAATCTTAATATTTTTATCATGAGATCTATTATTGTTTCATTCTATACTAAGACAATTTGATGGATTATAATTAATAAAATTCTCTAAATTTAAGATCATACAATTAGATAATTATATAATTATTAGACAATCAATTAATTTAATTATATCTATTCAAATATCTATCAAGATTATTACATTCCTTTTTTTCAGAATCATAAAATCAGGAAACTTCACACTCCTTTCCTTGTTTCCTTATTTTCCCTTCTTAAAAAGAATTTCTCTTTTTTCCCCTGTTATGAAGAAAATGCACCCCCTTTCTTGTTTTTTTACTTAGACGCGAGGTGAATTGATACAACTTAATAACGAAATCTTACCATTTTTGGTTGAATGTTAATTATTTTTAATTTAATAGTTCACCATAATATTTTTGGTTCAGAATTCATCTCTTTTAGTTAACATTCCTACTTCTTGGTTGAAAATTCAATTATTTAGTTGAAAATTGCACTATTTTGTTAAGAAGTACATTTTTTTGTCAAAGTTAAACTACTTGGTAAAAACTTAATTTTGTTTGTTTGAAGATTCATCTATTTGGTTGCAAATTTAACTATCGTTTTTAAAATGGAGTTTCTTTGGTTGAAAATTGATCTTTATGATTCAACCACTTTCTCAAAAATTCATTTCTTTAGTTGAGAATTCATCAGGTTGTTTGAAAATTTAATTATTTTGTAAAAAATTAGTTTTTTGTGCCTAAACTTAATTTTTTTTAACCAAGCAATAAATTAGTTAATTTTTATTCTGAATGGATATTTTTTAGTTAAAAATGCAGCTATTTGATTGAAAATTCAAGCATTTTGTTAGAAATTCATCTTTTTTTAGAAAATTAATCTTCTTGGTTCAAAATTTAACTATTCGGTTAAACATTTAACTATTGTGGTTAAAAATTCATCTATTTCATTTAAAATTAACTTTCTTTTTGATAATTTATATTTTCAGGTTCGAAATTAAACTTTTTTGCTGAAAATTCAATTTTTTTTGGGCTATAAAATTCAACATTTTGTTTGAAATTTGTTTTTTGTTTTTTAGACCGAACAATTTTTCTTGGTTGAAAATGCAATTATATGGTCGAAAACTCGTCTTTAGAAATTTTATCTTTCTCAGATGAAAATGCAACTGCTTGGTTGATAATTAATCTGTTTTGGTTGAGGATTCGACTATTTTGTTAAAAATTCGTTCTATTTGGTAGAAAATGTATCATTTTTGTTCAAAATTCTTTCTATTTTGTGAAAATTATTTCTAGAACTGAAAATGTGAATATTCTATTTGGAGATTGGATATTCACTTTTTTATGTTGAAAATTCAACTATTTGGTCAAAAATGTAACCTTTTTGTAAAAAATTAATTTATTTGGCTTAAAAGTTAACACTTTTTGTTGTGAACTTCCTTTGAAATTTCTTTTTTTTTGTTTGAAATTGATTTTTTTAAATGAAAATTTAACTATTCCATTATTGGTTGGACATTGATTCTTTTTAGATGAAAATTCAACTGTTGGCTTTTTCTTGAAGATTCTTCTTTTAGTTGTAGCAAATTAATCTTCTTGGTTGAAAATTCATTTTTTGATTTGAAAATGATATTTGTTGTTGAAATTCTTATTGTCGGGTTGAAAATTCAACTGTTTTGTAGAAAATTCGTTTTTTTCGCTTGAAAATTCTACAATTTGGTCGATTTTTTTTTCTTGACTAAAAAATATTTTTTTGTTAAAAATTCAACTCTTTCGTAGAAAATCTGTCTTTTACGCTTGAAATTTCAACAATTTGGTTTAGTTTCTTCTTCTTTCTTGACTGAGAAGTCATTTTTGGTTAAAAATTGAACTCCTGTGTTGAAAATTCGTCTTTCTAGTTCATCCTCGATTTCATTTGCGTATGTCGAAAATGAAACTCTTTATTTGAAAACTCAACTGTTTCGTGGGAAATTCAACTTTTCTGTAAAAAATTAATTTTTTTGCTCGAAATGTCAAACTATTTGTTTGTTAATAGAACTATTTTGTTAATAAATCGTGTTTTTTGTTGAAAATTAATTTTTTTAGCTGAAAATTTAACTATTACATTATTGGTTGAAAATTGATCCTTTTTAGAAGAAAATTCAACTGTTGAAAATTCGTCGTTTGGGTTGAAAATTTAATGAATTGGTAGAAATTAATCTTTTTCATTGAAATTAATATTGTCAGTTTAAAAATGTAAATGATTTGAAGAAAAGCCAATATATTTCGATTTAGAATCTTAGGAACATGGTACCTACAATAATTTTATTTAAAAGAATTTATTCCCCTATTATTTTCTTGTTTTCCTGAAAAATCATCTTATTTTCTCTAATTTGAGAGCAATTTGTGCTTTGAAGTCTGCACAATTTTCTCAGATCTTCAAAAATAAATCGATAGAGTTGAACAAATTTCTTAATCAAACTATTAAATTTTAATACGATAGTGTGATACTTACTCGAATAATATCTTTGAGTACAAAAACCGATCTGTCCTCAGAGATACGTCTGACTTTGCAAACTAAGATTCGTGCTTTAAACAAAAATAAATATCTCTCCTTGCATTTTCCGTCCTTGTCTATTGCAGTATACCATTCCTAAAATACAAAAAATATTGTTTAAATAGCACAATTGTATCAAATTTGGAATATAGTATTATTATATCTAAATTTATAAATTGTGAATATTATAAAATAATACTAACGTGAGTAAGTAATCTTCCAAGTTTGTGTATGTTTCCTTTATATCCCTCGATATTGCTAATGAACTTGTTATCTGTTGCTCGATGAGGGATCCCTAGCATCAACTCCAGAGCGTTCTGGAGGTCGTCGCAATTTTCGCCTAGCCGGGTCGAATACTTGACCAACTCCTGTAAAAATTGAAATTAAATTTGGTTAGAAACATCGAGAAAATTATGAAATTATATTAATTTCCCCTATTCCCCCGCGTCTTTTCTTTTCTCTTTCCGAAAATTCCTTTTTTTCCCCTATTTTCAAGAAACTTCTCCTTTTCTCTTAATAAATATAGGACATTGAATTATTCTGATGAAATATTTATAAATAAAGTACAAAAAAAATTAACAATATTTCGTGACAGAAGTTGTTCTCCAATTAAAAATAAGAATAGTTGAAAAATATAATTAAAGTAATTTAAAAAGAACTATTAGAAGTAGAACACTTTTCATTTGAATATTTTTGCGCTGAATCTATACGAATCAAATATTTTTGAAATTTAAATATTATCTTCAGGTGCTCAAACTTAAACTATATTTAATTTCAGTTTATAAGGCTTAAAGAGTAGTTATACTTACAAGTATCACGATATGATTATTATCAACGATTAAATTTTTAGGAGAGAAAATATTTGTGATTATTCGAACGTTTCGGAAAATATTCATTTCGAATTTTTTGAACATATAAAAATTGTTTATTTTTTGGACCTTTATATATCGCCAACGACCTAAGTAGGCATATCAAATTTGAAAAAGAAATTCTTCAATACCAGAAATCATTAAAAATTGATTTTAAATCATTTGAAAGTATCATATTTCTTATAAAAAGATTTGGTAAGGTCGTCTGGTAATATCTCACTTGTTCTACTGAAACGCCCGAAGATGTCCTTGTACTACTGACATTGTGCCTAACCATGCATGACTTACTCTACTGGACATACTTTTGGGCCCTTAATTTACGTCAAAAAATGTTGTTTTTTTAAATTAAAATATCAATAATTATTGAATTGAGATAGTTGACGTATGTCTGGTGCCCAATTCCTAAACAGACTGGATACAAATTGTATTTCAAAATTATTTGGCTCTTCCAATATTATTTTCAAGTATCTCGCAATTTTTTTTGATCATTTTAAAGAAGATTTTAAACTAGAAATTCCTCAAAGATAATTTTCACGGATCAAACCTTTCCAATTAGTAATAATTTTAAGTTTGAATTAATTAATTTTGGAAGTTTTCATTTAGAAAGCATATCATTTTCAAAGTTATCAGTATGATCAAACTTTGAAGATTCACAATATTCAAAATTCTTCGCTTTGAACGTTGAAAATAGCACTGATTTTTTTGGATAGAAATCTCATTTTTCTTGTAAAAAAATCTATCCAATCACTTTGAATGTGACATTGTACTACATTATATGATACTTATTAATAATATATTTATTATCTTTGAAATTTCTATAATTCAAATTTTAATTTGTAGTTGATTTTTAAGTCCATATTTCAAAATATCAGGACAATATAACGATTAAATATTTCAAAATTTAATACTGATAGCTTAATAGCCAGTTTTAAATTAAACACTTCGTATTCGAAATCGTATTTCAAAAATTGAAATATTTTTTCAAACATTAGAATCATGTATAACAATCTTGTTTTGATGATATAAAATTGGACAATATTTAATCGTAAAATTTAAAGAATGAATTATAATTCTAAATTATATATTCAAAATTATAAACTATTAAAATATTGGAAATTTTATACATATGTGTAGATGTTATTTTGAAATTATTTAATGTTGTTGATACATAAGTTTTAATTTTGAATTAAAAATTAAAATGGTTGAATACTAAAAAGTATAATCAAGAATTTGAAAATTGTGCGCTTTTCTTCATGATTTGAATTTACCTAAAAAAACTAGCATTTTAAAGGGTTTGAATATAAAACAGTTATAATATCACAATTCTTGGTGACTGATTTTTTTCAGATTTGAATAGAGTTCGGGTTCTTTCAATTTTGAGTAATTCCTAATAGAAATTTTTCATTTGACATGTTTTTCAATTGAAATTACTTTTTATTTTGAAATTTTTCTAGAATTATTCAATTTTGAAGGATTATGATTGGAAAATGTTCCATTTTGAACGGTGAAAATGATGGCGAATCAATTTTTTGATCTTAGAAAAATTTGTTTAATTAATTTTAATGTTAAATTGTTTCGAATTGAATATTATTATAATTCAAAAGTTTTTAACTGTTAAGTATTCAACTTCCAACGCCTTTAATTGGGAATGATGCAATTTCAATTCCTTCAAATTTTATATAATCAAATTTTCAACATTCCAATCTGAGAAAATTAAATTTTTAACCTTTTGAAATTCAATTTGAAATTACCTAATTTTGAACGCTTAATGTTAGAAATGATCAAAATTCAACTATTTTATAATAAATTTGTCCAATTTTTAAACTTTTTGTCTAAAATTCTTTACCTAATCCAAAATTTCGATTCATAACCTTTTCAATTCAAAATCGTTCAATATATATGTATATATTTTTTTTAAATTGCAAACTCTTTTAATTCGAAATTATTAACTATCGTTTCAAATATTTTTGAAACTTTATATTTAAAAATTTGTTTACAAATGGATTTTCAAATTGTTATTATCTTTAATGTTAAGAAATGAAAACCGAAGTTTAGTAACCAAAAATACGTTATGGTCTTTAAGAAAGTTCCAAGTAGAGTAAACCATATATGGTTAGGCATCCACTTTCAGTAGTAAAATTGTGTTTCAGTAGATTAAACCAACTATTGCCAGCCTATCTGACGGAACAATGTTCTAATTTTTAAAAGAAAATAAAAAAAACTTTGCACATAGCTGCCACGGCCTATTTCTAGAAAATGTATTGAGTATTTCTTATATGATAAACAAAACTTTTTTCTTTAAATATTCATATTAATTTCAAAATGCTTATAATTAGTAAAGAAAGTATCCAGAAATGTTATCTATGAGGATATTATTTTATTGTATTTCATTTTAATGCAAATTGTTTCTAATACATAACATATTACTTTCTACAGTTAATTGGATTTTTAAATATTCTTTCTAAACAATCTATGATAATAATTGTAATATTGATGCAACTTAACACAACATGATTGTTTAAAGAATTTATTATTATTTGTAATAATTTTCTCTTTGAATAGTGCTAGAAAGTTGCTGTTTTCTCCCGAAATTTCTAACTTTTTGTTCACTCTTCAATTAGAGTAAACTTTTAATAAAAGCAGTTCGAAAAAATAATTGTTCAAATAATTAATTATTGTTTATCACGTTCTTTTCCTGTAATAATGCTAGATTGTTGTGGTTTTTTCTGCATTTTTCAACTTTCTGTCCACTTTCCACTTAGTAAGGTAAAAGTTAATACAAGATTAGGAAACAAAATTGTTAGAACAATTTATTATTATTTGTAACTATCTTATCTTAGAGTAATGCTAAAAAGTTGCAATTTTTTTGATATTAAAAAAATAATCATTTGTAATTCTCGTATCATCGTGCACCACTATTGGAGAGTGCTATTTTTTAAAAAAAAGTGTCCCCTGCAGCTTGCATAAAAAGCAAATTTGTTAGTTTTGTTGGGCAGTTTTCCGGTAGCATTTGAGTAGCAAACGAAAGGATAACGTGCCATGAAGATGACCTGTTTTTAGAGCGCTAAATCCGTACGGCGCCCACTCTCGCCCTCACACTAACTCAAAATCGCATGTGAAAGCTGCGATCATCACACACACACATGCGAATTTCAAATTCGTTTCGTCGTCCATCGACGCTAAACGTAATGGACCGAAGATACAAAATCGATTTTCTCAGATTTCGGAGACAGTCAGATTTGATCTCCTTTCTAAACTAAGAATGGCAGGAAGCTCTTACAAGACTTCCAATGAGAAAACTAAATATCTTATTGTGTACATGAAATTTTGTTTATGTCAGATTCGTATAGAGCAAAAATTCTTATAAAATGTATCGTGGGTCAGAAATAGATGGCTGATCATTTGGTAATCATTTTATAAATAAGTGTTGCTCATCTTTTTTGTGCAAACGAAGTTATATAGGAGGGCTGATGTTTTTAGTGGTGGGATTTAAATGATTGACAGAATTAATTTTTGAAATGGAACTCAAATAAAAAGTGCAGAAATTTTATCGAGAAAATACTGCTTCAAAAAGCTTCGAGTGGCTCTTTTCAGTTTGTTCCTATGAATTTTCTGAAATTTTTTGAATGAAAATTGTAAATAAATCATTAATTATTAGGACAACAATTGTGATCTTAACTTTTTGACCAACTTTTTTTTTAAAAGACAACAGACTTCTATTTATAAACCCTTGACCATATTGAATTACGCTATGCGTATTTATATATTAATAATGATGAAAAATTATCTGCACCATCAATTTATTAAATTGTAATTTTAAAGTAATTTTATTTAATATCATAATTTATTTCTGAATATTTCTAAACATTATTGTTAAAAGAGAACATTTTGATATTGTAAATGTTTTTTCATATTGAGAAATAAATATGTTCTTAAAATTTTGTTATCGCACTATAATTTGTAAAATGTTTCACACTTTTCAAGAGATGAGAAAAATAAAATTATGGATTAACTATAGAATATCTTAATTTACGAAGAGTACAGAATGTCGGTACCAGTAGCAACAAAATTACCGATTTTAAAATAAAATTTTGAATTGTTTCTTCAGATTTGAAGGGAAAATTTAAATTGATTTTTCCCTATGATAAATGAAATTTGAAAAAATATTCAAAAAGATTTAAAAACATTTGAAATGATTTCTAAAATTTCGGAAAAGAATTTCCAAGCATTTAAAGCAAATTTTTTCAATTTGGCTAGATTACAAAATATTAGGAAAAATCAAATTATTTTAAAGATATTTAGAAGTTGTTGAAAAAAGTTCTAAAATAATTTGAGAAAAAAAAATGTTTATTAATAATGATTCTTTATATTGAAAAATTTATTTGGAGAGAATATTTAACAACATTTGGAAACATAAAAGATTTTCGATGTTTTAAAATGATACATAAATAATTTCAAACTTAAAATGATTTCAATAAATTGAAAAAAGTAGATTTTTTAAGATTTCGAACAGACAAATTAAAAACTTTTTAAGAATTTTAAAAAGTTTCAAGAGAATAATACATTTTTTTATTTCCTGGAAGATTTTAGATACATTTTTATTTTGCAAAATTTATTTGAGGATTGTGTTTAAAAAGATTTTAAAACATTCCAAAAAATTTTCAAAATTGTCAGAAAAGAATCTGGAAGATTTTCAACATTTCTTCTGATTTTGCATAATTTTTTCAAAGTTTTAGAAAAAATTCGATTCATTATATAATATATATATATATATATATATATATATAGAAGTTTTTGGAAAATTTGAAAAATAAATTGAAATTCTAAACGATTTCAAGAATAAATTAAAATTTAAAGATTTAAAGAAACTTAAATAAAATGAAGATTTTTGAAGATTTCGAAATACATATTTGAAGATTCTTCAAGATTTTAGAAAGTTCCATGGTAATAAAAAAATTGTCTTAATATTCCTGGGAATATTTGAAGTGATTGTTTATTTTTGAAAATTACTTCAAAGATAATATTAAAAAAAATCTCAAAATATTACGAAACATTCCCAGAATTATCAAAAATAATTCGATTATTTTTTAGAGATATTTAAGAATTTCAGAAGTTTTGAAGATATCATAGATAATTTGAAATTCTAAAAAATTTATAAAATATTGTTAAATTTTTTTTAAGCCTTAAGAAGTGGAATAGAAAAAATCTCAACATTTTCTAGATACTGCTTCGATATATATGAAAATTTCAAAAATCGTTTTGAAATTTTTTAGACAAATCTAAGCAAATTATATTTATCTAACTTCAGAGAAAATTAACGAAGACACTCAAAAAATAAATATGTTTTAGAAATTTTTATTTTCTTCAAGAAATGACTTTTTTTATCGAATTATAATATAATTAATTAATAATTGATTATTATTATCAATTATTATTTTATTTATTAATTATTAATTAATATAATCAACATAAAATTTTATTTATTTCTTGACTGAAAAATCTTTTTTGGTTGGAAATTCATCTTTTTGGACTGAAAATTTATCTCTTTTGGCAGAAATTTCATATTTTTCAATAAAATGGGAAATATTACATTTAAAATAAAAATATTTTTTGGCTGCTAGATTTTGGATGATTTTGAAATAAATTTTTTAGCTTTTTAAAGATTTTGAAGGTTTAAAGATAATGATTTTTTTTTAGATTCCAGGGATATATGGAATTATTTGTTCTTGTTGTAAATTTAACTCAAGAAAATATTTAAACAACTTTTTAAATATTTCAAATCATTTGCTAAAATTTCGGAAGAGAATGTGGAAGATTCCAAAGCCAAATGTTTCAATTTTGCAAGATTGAAAAATGTTGGAAAAAGTTCAGGTAAGTTTCAGAGATATTTAGTAGTTTTGAAAGGATACAAAAATAATTTTATTTAAAACAAAATTAAGATTTTTCAAGATTTCTAACAAAAATTTAGAAGCTTTTCAAGAATTTTAAACAGCCTTACGATAATAAAAAATGTTCTTAAGATTCCTGGGAATGTTTAAAATGATCATTTTTTCAAATTAAAACGAGAAGAATATTTGAAAAGATTTTAAAAACTTACAGAAGATTGGAAAATGGGTAAATATGAATCCGAAAGATTTTAACAGAATTTTAGAAATAATTTGAGTCAGTTTGAAAGATATTCAAGAATTTTTAGAATTTTGAAGAAATGAATATTTTAAAGCTTGAAATATTTCCGAATGTTTATAAAATATTCTTAAATTTTATACTATAGTTATTCGAAATTTCTATTTTGTATGAAAAATTTTTTTTTTTCCTTTAAATTATATTTTGCCTGAAATTTGTTGTATTCTGGAATTAAAAATCTTTCTTTGTTGCAAATTCAACAATTTTGTTGAAAACTAGTTTTTTTATTAATTCAACTCTTTTTCAAAAATAAAAATATTTTTCAGCATAAATATCAACTATTATATTTTTTGTGGAGGATTCATCGCTTTTAGTTGAAAATTTAACTACTTGGTTGAAAGTTAAACTAATTTGTTAAAAATTCACCTGTTTGGTTGAAGATTCATCACTTTACTTTAAAATTAATTTCTTTTGCTGGAAAAGTACCCTTTTTTTGAAAATTTGTCTGTTTTGGCAGAAAATTAATCTTCTCGGTTTAAAATTTATCTTATTGATCAAGGATTAAACTATTCTGTTGATTTTTTTGTTTATGAGTTTAACTGTTTTTTATATAAAATAAAAACCTTCTTGGTTTGAAATATCAACTTTTATATATTTTGGTAAGAATTCACCTTAGTGCACCTACTTGGTAAAAAGTTGAACTACTTTGTTCAAAAGTAATTTTTTTGGTTTAAGATTTATCATTTTAGTTGAAAATTTGTCGTTTTTGGTAGAAAGTTAATGTTTTTTTATGGAAAATTCATGAATGTGGTTGAAAATTCAATTATTTGGTTAAAAAGTAAATTTTTTGTGGACAAATCGTATTTTCAGGAAACTGAACTTTTTCGTGAAAAATTTATCTCCTTTGAAAAATATTTAACATTGTTTGTTGAAAATACAACTTGTTGAACAGTAATCTTTTTTTGGTAAAGGATTCAACTATTTTGTTAATAATTCTTATTTTTTGGATTAATTTAACTGTTTTTTATTTCAAATGAAAATATTTTTGGATTAAAATATGAACTATTAGATTTTTCGTTGAGATTTTATCTTTTTTGTTTGAAAATTCAACTATTTGGTTGCAGAGGAACTTTTTAGTTGACATTTTTATTTAAAATTTCTGAAATTTTCAAAAATCTTAATGAATTTTTTCAAGATCTGTGATTTTAGAATTTGAATCTTCGAAGAGGAAATATAGGTGGGAGGTTTTCATTTGTTGGAGATTTGAATAAGCTTCCAAATTTGCTTGATTTTTATCTAGGGTCCATTAATATGCCTTGCTGTCGTAGGAAAGACATGTTTTGGTTAGCGTGTTGCGTTTGTCAATCTCTGAAGGTCGAGGGGATAGTCTTGTTGGACTTTTTACAAGGAGTTTCGAAATTTCACCTTGGCTTTGCACAGAAAAAAATAGTAAAATCAATGACCCAAAATTTGAAAGAAAAAAAATTTGACTTCTAATTTAAATAATAATATAATTACCTTCAAGAGGAGTTGGTAGTCGTTTATGCGTTGTATCGGAAGTTTCAGGTGTTCCGATAATCTTTTGTCGTCTCCAAGAGTCTGGCTCAGCTCCTAAAACAATAATTATAAATTAAAATAAGTGAAAAATTTCCATTCATCGTATTGAATTTACAAGGCTAAGGATCAATTTTTGAATTTCCTAATATTTATATTTTCAGTGTAATAATAAATTAGTTTGATAAGTTTTCTTTGATCTGAAAATAAAAGTTTAATAGAGAAATTACGCATAAAACTACGTGTTTTGCAATTTACAATTTATTTTAATAAAATTAAACTATTCCTTTTTTTCTTTACGTTCTAAATAAAAATTGTGAAGTAAAAAATAAAGTAAAAATGTGTGGTTGTTCAAATAAATTTAAAAAATCAATGTAGTTCCCAAATTTTAATTTTTTTCGTGAAAATAACGAAAAATGTACACATTTATACATTTTCAACTATTCGTTGGTTATTTTTATTCTAAAACTAAGGATAAGGCATGTAACCGAAATCGAAAGTGAAATACGCAAAATTCGGAAAATTAATTAAACATTATAATAAAATAATGAATTGTTCATTTTTTAAATTCAGAATTTCCTAATTTGCTACGAAAAATATGATGCTTGTAGAAAACTAAAAACTCCCAAATAAGAAAATTGCCAACACTGGCAAATTTCCGAAAAATAAAATATTCGGAAAAAAATTCTCGAAATAGAAAAGTGCCGACAATTTGAAATTTCCGAATTTTTTGCAAGCATTATAAATTTATGGGTCGCGGTAAAATTGCCGATGCAGGGTAATTCCTGAATGGAATGAATTAAAAAAATCAAAGTACAAAAATAAAAAATATTGAATGAAATAAAATACTTTTATTTGATGAAAATATTGTTTATTTTGTTTTTCAGAAGTTATCTATCATCAAAACACTTTGAATTCGGTGATATTATAATAGTCGGTAATATTATAATAATATCATATAGTCGTTCTAATTATTGTTTACTCAATATAAGTTGCAATTGGCAAGTAAATAAAAATATTACGTTAATTACTTTTAAAAGTATTCTAGAAAATATACGTTTTTTGCAATATTCTTACTATTTTTCCTTAAAAAATTACCAACAAACTATAGAGTTTTTATTTTAAAGCAAATGTCGTATGGAATGGATATGGCTATTAGGGTGGCGTGAAAACGCTTAAATTCATGAAATAATTTGGCACCAGTCGGAGAAAATTTTAGTTTGGTACCACAAATAGTTGAAAAGAAAAATTTAATATCTGTTCCTATTTTTGTATTAAAAATTAAATACCTTCCTAATTAATGAATATTAACCGAATATAAGGAATTTTTTGGTTACAAATAATAATATTCTTATGAAAAATATGTGACTGCTCATCCCAAATTTCGGGTCGACTATACACTTCGATAATTAAATATTAAAAGAAATTTATTATTTGAAACAGATTTTTTTTTTTTAATTTTAACAAATATATTGTTACTTGAAATGCTGTTAATTGCATAATTCACCTAAAGTTTTACAGATAGAAAAAATAATTTTTTATGTTGATTAAAAGAAACCAATTATCATGATTCGTAATCAACAAAATTCAAAAAATCAAATTTGCACTCATTTTTTGACCAATTTTCTGTGGTCCAAATCATTATCACAAATTTTCTCATTAATGAAAAATAATATGAAATTAGAAATCAAAAAAGAAATATTTGTTGAGGGTAGAATTATTTGAAAGTGTGAAAAAAAGTTTTGATATGACGAAAAATAATCTTTTTGTGCTATAAATATAATTGCATGTTTTCTTGGTTTGAGCAGAAAAAAATTTAAGTCCCACATTTGAATAATAATTTTATATTACTTTTCACTAACGAAAACTGTATTTTTAAATGATTCCTAATAAAATTTTGGCCTATAGAAAACTGGTAAAAAATTTAGACTTTCAAAGCAATGCGTTAACTGAAGATAATGACATATTTCTAAATTTTTGTCTGGATTTTTTTGCCCAATGGGCAAATTTCCCGCACTATTTCAAGTTTTAAAAAATCAGGTTTTCCGACCCACCCTAATACATACTTATCAGTTATTTTTTTTAATCTCATAAGAGCTCCATATTGCAAATAATGGACAAACTAATAAAAGCTTTATTTAAAATATTCCGTTATCCAGGTCCCACTATTCGCACTGAAAAAACCCGGCTATTCGTACCGAAATTTCGGTGCATGTAGCCACGATAATTAAAAATAATAACATTATGTTAAGTATGACACTCAAAATAGATTTAATTTGATTTAATAAAATGAATTCTACCAAATTTGAAGCCAAACAAAAAGCATGTTGTCAAAAAAATGTTGTGTATATGGGTCATTTTCACATAAATTAAGTTTTTTACATAGGTATAAGTTGGATTTTTTACGAAAGATGTAAAAATGATTTGGTACAAAGAATGTGAAAAACTATTTTAGATGTACGATGATCATATTGACTATTAACATTTAATATTGACTAAAGTTTTGTTTGAATAATTAAACATTTGAAAATTCTTTCTTGCTTCGATATAAATTTTGGAACAAATAAGAGTTAATAAATATCACTAAATTGATCTGAATTGTAAATTTACTATGAAAAAAGAGGGACACTAATGTTACCTTATGACAGACATTAATGTCAATGGAGGTTAGTAAAAAGAAAGAATGCCTATACTTTCTAAAAATTCAGTTACCAGAAATTTAAGATAATGGGACACTAGGTTTGTTCTAAAATTACAAATAAATTTTCTTATCTTTCAGTGTGCTCCAGCAAGCGAATTGAGAAATTAATGAATTTTTTTCTTTTGGAACATATTTTTCAATGCCCCAAGATTTGTTTGACATGAAAACAAATACTAATTCGAATCCAATCAGAAAAATATATCTTAAAAATTTTGTGTTACACGAATTTTACAAATGAAGACGCTTACATATGCTTCAACTTCGCGTTTGAGAAAATTTCATGAGTATAATAAATTTTTCATAAATCTTGCTCATTTTCTGAATAATGGCCATTGATTTAAATTGTTGACATTCTTCGAAATCGAAAATTGAAATTGAGTTCTCAAAACCTTACTTAACTGTCCAAGACTTCAGGATAGGTCATACATTTCTAAAAATTTCATATAACAATTGCTACAAGGTTCAAGACAATCCTCAAAATGATAAATATTGTCCACAAATTATTCCACGACTTATACGAAATTTGTATAAATTTTTGGCCTATCCTAAATTCTTGAACGCTAAATCTGAGGGTATCAATTCGATCTGCAACAGAATGATTCAAGAATGTAAAAGTCTTTTGTTTTCCTATATTGATATAGATTTTCTTATCAATTGATCACCGTTGCAGCAAAAATGATATCGTAAGATCTACTATGCAGAAAGTCAAACGAAGTAACGAAAACTCATTTTTATCCATGTGATACATACTATTTTTCAACCAGTACTATTCAAATAAATAATCTGAAACAAAAACGCATCAATGCTAGAGCCTGAATCTGGAATTAGTAGTTTACATCCGAATAAGTGCACTGAAAAAATATTTATTTGGGCCAACTATTTAGTTTGTAAGATATGATACTGTTATTTAATTAGTTGGAAAAGCCATTTTATTAGTCACTGGTACTAACTGAATAGTTACTGCAACTAATGAAATCGTAGTGCCAACTAATAAAACAGTAGTAGATACCATATCTTACAAACTAAATCTACAATAAAAAAAGTCCTAAAAACGTAAATTATTTGAAAATGGCCCATATCTTCTCCAACCTGCTTTGTCACTGTTTTGACTGACAATGCCCACTCTTAACACAGAAACAAGTTTCACAGAAAAATCTTTTCACTGACAACTCTTTAAAAAAAATGTTCACAAAATAATTGTAATGCGATTTATCACAGTAAATTGCCGTTCGAGTCAATAATCCTCAGAGATGATAGATGTCCATAAAGGGCGGTAATCCAATTCCGGAAGTTAAAAGAAGACACATCCTTGGCACGTCAACACACGTCACACGAAATGTCCTCGTCATCATCAGTGACGGCGTTAGTGACGACGTCACGAATCCAAAAAAGGGTGGGGGTAAAGGAGGAAGTGGAGGAGGAGGGGGTCTCAAAATGATAGAAAAGTAGAACGTGTCAATAAACACACCTAAATAGGGTCTAAGTGACCTAACAAACACTACGATAAAGAAGTCGGCTCCGGAAGATGGTTTGGAGTGCCCACGTTGCTGGTCGCAGACTGGATCGACTTGATCCACACTTTGAGATCCGGATAGTCGGTGGTTACCGAAACCCCCTCGCCAGTCTGAAACCGGTGAGACCAATACGGCCACGGCTATACTTAGCCGGAGACGCCAAGACTGACCAGAAACAAATACTAATTCTCTAGCATTGCTATGCATATTGATGATAATGTGTTTTGGTTATAGAATTCATTTTTTTATTGCTAGCAAACTTCATATTTGATTAAGAAAATAGGGGAAGGAAGCGTCCATAACGTGACATTATTTTCAGTGATTTTTGACTCAACCCTCCCTCTTGTGACAATTTGTGACATTTCGGTGAATCCTCTCTCAGCATTTCATGTGAATATTGTAACAGATAAATGAATCCCGAAGGCAGTTATTATCTTTGGAAAATCGCTTTCCATAAAGCTGTATTTGATCAGTAATGTGCGAAAAACATCTTTCACTGTTGAGGTATCAATGAACTCGTGATTATTTAAAAATGAGATAGCATTGTCGACTCGCAAGGGAAATTCTTTCGTTGAATCCTCATGATATCGAGTCTGGAATTAATCTGGTGCCTCCAGAATCTCTGCCTCAGATTGTTTCGTGAAATTTCTTGGTTCCAGAAAAGAAGAAAGATTTGCAACTTCGTTCATTTCTGTGAATCGTTCATTTACATATGCATTCATAATGTCTAAGCTATGATTAAAGATATTAATTTTGACAAATTCTTTACTATTATCAAAATGATGGTCTTCGGTCTGGCACTTAGAAAAAAAGTTGTCTTGCAACAAAAGCATCTTTCTCTTGCCTGTTTCGTTTGTAATCACTTGAATATCTTGTTTACACAAATAGAATTATTTGACGGCAAGATTAGATCAAGTTTGTCGCGAAAGATAATGTTTGCTGGAAAAAGATTCTTTTTGAGAAAAATGAAATTCCTTGTAACCTTAAATTTAAAAGGAAATTCTATTTGTATCAAGAAGCATCCTTTTGACAAAAGAGAAAATTTTTCAGGGGGGTCCAATACCCCATTTTTGAGATATTTTTGTAGCCTCATCTTTACAATTTTCATACTCAAGTCTATACTTTCTCAAATGATCCTTTGCAGTGTTTAAGACTTCAAGTGGTCGACTTAAACGTATATTTTTTGCTTGCAGTAATTTTATTGCAAGATTTACATCGTTTCGTATTTTACGAAGCATTGTACACATCATTGTAAATTCAAACTTCTCAATATTTTTTTTAATTCTAGCTGATTCTTTGCGTTCATCTTCCTTTGAACTGATGAGTCGTATTTTTGTGAGAGCTTTCGTTATACGAACGTATCGATGTTTTCTGCTTGACCGTTCAGTTAGATTTAATGTTTTCAGAATTATCCCTGATTCTTCTGTAATTTGCGATAGTAGATCCCATCTGTTTATAATTGTCCCAAAAAATACGTATGTACTTTGTGTGGTTGCAAAAAATATCTGGACTTTTCTACACCTGCCACAGGATCATTGATAACAAGGTTTGAATTGTGATTTCGACAATGAATATAAAAAGCATTTGGCTCAAATAATTTTACATTTGCTTGTATTATGTTATAAATGCTGCTTATAACACTGGATCTATCACAAGTTTTCCTTCTTCTTTCTCCATCAATAATAAGTTTCCACTTTAGTTAATATTTATATCCTCTTCATATACTTATATGTTGATACTTCATCCTTTTTGTGGTAAATTAATCTTCTTGGTTAAAAAATAAACATTTTGGTTGAAAATTTAACTCTTTGGTTAAATGCTGAAGATTCCCAAAAAAATTCTGAAAATTCTTTTCGAAAATTAATTTTTTTTTAAACTCATCATATTATTTGAGAATTTATCTCTTTGATTGAAAATTTCAATATTTATCCAAAAATTAATTCTATCTTTTGGCTGAGTGTTAATTTCCTTTGTTGAAAATGTAACTATTCATTTTTGGTTGCAAATTCCAGTTTAGTTGAGGATTCAACTATTTTGTTAAAAACTTTTTTTTTCTTCAGGTTGAATTCAATTGTTTTTGATTCACGATGGCAATATTTTTTTCTCGAAATATTAATTATTACATGTTTCTTTGAGAAATCATTTTTTCAAATTGAAAGATCAATTGCTTGGGTTTGAGTTAAATTAATCTGTAAAAAATTATATTTTTTGTTTGTTAAAAATTCATCAACTTACTTGAAAATTTCGGTGTTTGAATTTTCATTAATGATTTTTTAACCAAGAAGATCAATTTTCTAGACATTTTTTAACGAAATGCATGAAGTTTCAACTGAAAAACATGAATTTTAAGTTGAAAAAATAATTTTTTAACAAAAAGAGGAATTTTTAACAAAATAAATTCAATTTTTAACCAAAGAGATGAAGCTTTAACCAAAAATATCAATTCTCAACAAAAGCTTTAATAGTAGACGTTTCTACCAACAAATATTTTTTTTTAAATCAGAAAAACTTGAAAAAACAAAATTTCAAGAAAATATTTCAATTCTTAACTAAAGCAGATAAACTTTTAACCAAGGGGAAAACACGAGTATGAACTTTCAACAAAAACGTTAATTTACAACAAAATTTATGAATTATAAGGCAAAAAAAAACGAATCATCTACAAAAAAGTTTAATTTTTAACTAAAACCAATAAATTTATAAGCAAAAATGGAATAGTTATATTTTAAGTTAAAAATATTAATTTTAAACCATAAAAAATTACTTGAAAAAAAACAGTTAAATTTTCGGAATCACCCCAAAAATTTAACTTCAGTTTATCGGAAATTCCCTGACTCTTTCAGGTTTTCCTGATATTCTCCGAGTTTCTCTAATCCGTTTTAAATTCTCTGACTTTCCCTTACTTTCCAGAATTCTGATTCCTTATGCAATTTTGTGTTGAAAAAAAAAAAACATTCATAAATTTATTATCAAAATATGAATATTTCAATAATAATAGAACATACCTTTTATTTACATATATTATATTTTTATATTTTTAGGAAAATTTGAAAGGATTTGTCCAAGTTTGATTATTTTAATATTGATCTGAAATTCTATAACAAGATGTTGAAAAACTAATCAAATTTTAATATTTGAAGCTTATTGTTAAAAAAATACCTTAAATAATGAAGCTTCTGAATGAATAAGAATCTATCAAATTAAATGTGCCTCTCCCACTTTTTCTTTTATCCTCAATGTAACCAAAATTTATTTGGATTTGAGTATAGTTCATCTGAATTCTAGAAAACGATGTATTTTTTTAAATGCTGATATTTAGTTATTGACCTTCTCAAATTGGAATAAATTTTTTCGGAATTTTTTTATTTTTTTTTTATTTCAGGTGTAAGTTTTGCAAATATTCCTTTCTATTGTATAAATATAATTTTATATAATTTTATCATCTTGAAAAAATGTCATTTGATTTATTGAGAAGAAGCAGAAATATCTGAAGTTGCAATTTAGCCCTTTTGTCACGTTTTTTTCGTGTAGGCAATTTATTTATTCATTTGGGTCGCTACAGAAATGTCAAAACACAAAAAAGTGGACTACAGTTTGTTTTTATTTATAAACTTGGCAAGGTAAACTTCCTGAAAAAACTTGACCTCAAAAAAATCTAATTTGATATATGAATTTTTCTTTTATACATGAAAGAAAAATTCACTTTCATAAGAACCTGATTTCGAGCAAAATAAAAAGAATTTTGGTTCAAGTTGAACTGGGTAGGAATAATTTTGAACCAAAAATCCGGTTCATTGTTTTTTTTTAATGCCAAATTGGATTTTTGCTGGATGTCAGTACATAATTTTAATTTAAAATATATATATATATATATATATATTTGTTAAAGATTTGTTCTCTAAAATTAAATGCATTAATTGTTGATGCGTAAAGACATTTGATTCCATAAATTGACTTTTTTGAGTTTAAGTATTTGAAAAAACTGTTTTTTGGAAACCTACTTCTCCAAGGGTTTTTGTGTAATTCTCTGACACAATTTTAATTTCTTTGAGTTTATATTTCAGAAGATTCTTATCTAAATTTAATAAAAAGATACGTCAGGAGAAGTAAGGGGATAAAGCTGGAATTTTTAAGTGATGAGTGTCATTTATTTTTTCGTTTTGTTTAAGAATCCAATTTTCTAAAGATTACATTTTTTAAGATCAGTATTAAGGTAGTGATTTGAAAAGTTCAAAGGTACAAAAATACCGTATTAAGAAATTTTCGAGGAAATGTTAATTCTGCTATAAATATCCTCCTTTTACTTTATGCTCAATTTCAATTATGAATGTTGAACAGCATGCGTTTTCCTCTTTAGTTTTTGTATTTCGCGTGTCGTTACTTTGACTCTAGTAAAGATATTTAAAGAATTTTAAGCATTTCACAATCGACTGGATGCTAAACTCGGGACCACATGTAAACATCGTTCTGTGAGTATTCCTTTTTCTTTTATCAAACTGGAAAATTTGTCTTGAGTTGTGTTACAGATTTCTTATGTATTTACGAATATAATCATAATTATGTTATAAATTTGAAAATTACGTATACAAAATAATGTAGGACCTATTTTCATTCTAAATATTTTGTTAACACAAATTTTCTGTTTCTTTTAGGTAAAAATGGTATAAAAAATTTCATTAATTCAGAAATTGTTTTTTTAGAATTTGATAGTCTATCTCTGAGAAATTAGTAATCATTTTTGGGGAAAAATTATATTTTTGGAAATTCTGAATGAACATTTCTAAATATTGAATAATGGAAAAAGAACATTTTTTAAAACTCTTCGAAAAAGAAACAATTTTGAGTTTGGACTTTTTTCTATAACTCGCATATTAAAAAATAATAATTTTGAGACAAACGGTCATTTTCTCAATTTTTGAATTTTTAATATACTTTTGCGGATTTCGAAGCAATGAGATATCCTCCATAATAGGATAGGCTGAAAAAGCAACTTTTGTGAATTTCAAAAACCCACGGGGTCTAAAACTTCGTTTATGCTGCAAGCAGTTCATCCTGAAAATTTGAGCCTGATGACAAAATAATCCAACTATCGCAAAAATATTGCAGTTTTGAACAACGAAGGGCACAAAATTGCTTTTCTATACCCGATACATTTATAGATTTTGAAAATTTGAAAATTCCAAAAAATTTTCATGAGCCTTAAAAAGATTCAAAGTATTTGAAATATTTTAGTATATTTTAAAAGATTCGAAGGAATCTTCAATAAATTTAAATCAGTTGAAGGGATTCCAATGACTTCAAAGATTTTGAGGTACTTAAAAGAATCGCAAGGAATTTTCAAGAGCTTTACAAAGGTTCAAAGGATTTTGAAAGATTTGTAACATTTTAGGATATTTCAAAAGATTCTTATCCATTTCCGAGGGATTCACAAATTTTCAAGGAATTGCCAAAGATTTTGAAGAATTTTAAGGATTATAGAATCAAATAAAAAGATTCTAAGGAATTTTCAATTATTTTCAATTATTTGAAGGGTGTTTAAAGATTTTAAAGATTTAAGGGTATTTTTAAAAATTCTAAAGAGTTTTCCAGAGCTTTAATAAGTGTCATGGGATTTTGAAAGATATCAAAGGATTTAAAATATTTTAGGGTTTTTTAGAAGATGCCAAGGAATTTTCAATAGATTTGAATAACTCGAAGGGATACCAGAGGATTTCAAGTATTTAAGGGTATTTGTTAAATTTAAGAAAATTCTAATCAGCTTTCAAAAGTTTTGAAAGATTTGAAACATTTTAGGGTATTTTTAAAAATTGCAAGGAATTTTCAAGAGCTTCACAAAGGTTTATGACATTTGTGCAGATTTTAAAGGATTTGAAATACTTTAGAATACTTTAAAAGATTCCAAGGAATTTTCAAGATATTTAACAATTTTCAAGGACTTACTAAAGTTTTTGAAGAATTTTTAAGATTAGAGAGTATTCTACAAAGTTCCAATGATTTTAAAATTGATTTCAGTAATTTAATGGAATTTCAAACGATTTGAAGGCTTTGAAATATTTTAGGGAACTAAAAAACATTTCAAGGCATTTTCAAAAAATCAAAAGAATTCCAAGGCTCTTTGAAGGAGCTGAACGATTTTAATGGTTTTTGAACAAATTTTCACGTGATTTTAAACAATTTCAGAAAATATCGAACGATTTTACAGAACCAGGATGTACAGGAAATATTTGTTTAAGGATTTAGGAAAAATTATCAAATTCAATCAAGTTTAAGGAGAATAATAATACTTTAATAGATTTTGAAGATTTAATTCAAAAGAAATGTTGAATTTTGTAGCGTTTCAAATATTTGAAGAGACTTTCAAATATTTTTTGCAATTCACTTGAAATCCACCCTCGATTCTTATTATTTAACCTGAATTCTCTTCAAATTTTTCAAATTTTTCGGACTTCTCGTGAATTTTTTTAGAATGAATTCAAAAACATAACCTTTAACAAGTCAAATTGTGTAAGAACATTCTTTGCACGAGAGGGCTTAAAAATATGATGAACCCAAAAATCAGTTTTTTTCAAAAACATATACTCAAAATGTTTAATTTTTGCGAGATAATTATACAAAAACACTTTAAATGGAAGAAATTTGTTTCTAAGCAACATTGTAATCGGGTTGTTAGAGATAGATATATAACAAAGAAAAAGAGGGGATAAAAGGAAAGAGACAACCGAACCACCACACTTTCTTTTTCTTATTTTTTCTCCGATTTTTTATACTACTACTTAGGAGCCAGCATGTTGCGAAACCAGTTTAGGTTTCCCTTATCAGGGAAATTTTTAATAGGAAACTATTAGTTTCCAAATTTGAATCAGTGATACTTTACTAATTGTCAGCGAAAATCCTTACCGATTTCAATCAGTGACCCATTTCTAGTTATTTGAATCAGTGTGATAGCATTGTGAGACAGTGAAAATTCTTATTGATTCGATTTTTGATTCGGTAAACCGTTTTCACTGATTCAAATTTAGAGAGTAGTGAATATTCATATGTTATGCTTAATATTAGTTAGAGCTGTAGATATAAATTTCATGTTCCTTATTAAAATGCTATTTACATTTTTGTAGTAAGTGTGTTAATCCTTGATATTTCCGAAATCTTGAATGCATTTTTATAATTGATTTAACAACCAATTATCAGGATTCCCAAAGTAAAATTGTTCCTTATAAAAATATAATAAAACTATCAAAGGCATTGTTATATATTGAAAGAGCCCTTTTTTCCCTCTTTTCTTGGTTCTTTTTATTATACAAAACTTTCACATAATGCCAATTAAAAGAACGCTATGGTATTTCGCATTCCTATAAAAATTATTTCTCTGTTCATCTCTTCTCATGCTTAGCAGTCTTCTTCTTTGACCTATATACCGTATTACAGCTTCTACATTTTATTTTATAAATCACATTCTGTTTATTCATTTTTCCACGTATGTCTTCTCCCAGTTCAATAGCCCTGTTACTTTGGAATTGAATTTGATAAATTGTATGTAAACTCATTTTGCCTATCAATGATCTCAGAGCCTGAACATTTTTTCAAAATAAGGTAAAACAACCGTGAAGGATCTGTTTGGATCTCTCATGTCTATGTTATTTGGATTGTAGTCTTTTCGATTTATCTAATAAATCCTGTTTTTACATGTCTTTCTATGAAAAAGGTTATGAAAGTTTCTATGTGACAATTTCATAGTTTTATCAAACATATTTTTTACAATCGCTATTTTATTTTGTATCGGATGATTCGAAAGGAAACTCAAAGTACGTCCCGAAAAAGATGGTTTTCGATGTCAATCAGTTCTAATTTTACCCTCATTCGTTTTAATTAACGTTAAGTACAAATAATTTAGTTTTTTGTCATTTTCAGTTTCAGGAGTAAATTGCGATCTTGGGTATATAGTTGCAGACTGTTAAAAGTATTTAGAAGGATATCAATTTCATTCGCTTCTACAAAACTGAGTTATCAACATATCTCGCATAGGAAAGACATTGAAAGCCTACTTTTTCAAATTTATCATTCACAAGATTGTTTTATGTTATTGAAATCTGTATTCTCTAAATCTTCCATGATAATTATAGTTAAAATAGGTGCAAGAAGAGATTCTATTGGTGTTAAAAGAACTAGGCACAACATGTACATGAAATGGATCTCTGTCGATCATGATCAAACTTTGTAAAAATGTAGTTTTCATCGTCTCGACTGAAAAAGTCAATGGGCATGAAGTCCGAAAATGGACAGTTTTCGAATTACAGAGGGTTGAATTAGACGATGTCTTGAGATGTTGACCAGGTAATTCAATTAAATGAGAAGTTGTTAAATTTGTTTGGTCTACTGGTTTATGTATATTTATTTCCTTCGACGAAGGGCCTCTTCAGATGTACAACAAATTATAATCTAAATACAGAAAAGACATAAAAGTAATTGTCACGCATTGGGTCCAAAAACAAGGTGAAAACAATTTTTATGAGTAGTGCTTCTACCACATTGTCCCAAATCGTAAAATCTTTTATGATTCATGCAGTAAATAAGTAATTTGCGTTAGTCAGAGGTCGTGGAAAAGTATACATTTTCATTTTGTTAGATATTAGTTGGAAAACATTGTTTCGAAGAACCATTATATATGGTAAAGAGTATAAATGAAAGCAACTTCCGAATGGTATTTGCATCATTAGGATTTTTAGTATACAAACATTATGATGAATATTCAACAATTATTAGCATCATTGATAGGATTTAGACATATATTGGTTAAACCTTCGATGTCAGTTATTTTTTCAATAGAAAATGTATTCTCTGCAATATGGAACATTTCCTTAAAAAGTCTCTGTTTATAAATAGTCTCAAAACCTAATATATTGATATTCTCAAAGTCAAAATGATGATACTTCATATGGAAATTATAAACTAGTGCTGTATTCACTATCATCGTATCTGCAATCGTTCTTATGTTCATTCATTCTGATATCAACATTTCTTTCGGATTGGCTGATGTAGGTACATTTCCAGCATTTACAGCATTTGGAGTTAACACCATATATTGTGTGTGTTCTTAGACCGTTCTTCAAAGGGTCTTTTTCGGTTATTAAACAAATTAAAAAATTATTATTATTACTGTCATTATTTTTGAGATTTGTAATTCTGTTGACGCTATTATTGTTTTGATTTTCAATGTTCTCCAATCTTTTGTTCATGAACTTAACAATGAAAATTTCAGGGTTATCGTTTTCAATTGAAGTCTTTTTGACCAAATCTATATTTTTATTTTTAAAAGTGTGTTTAGAATGTCTAAACGCCCTATCGTCCAAGGAGTCACCTACACTGATTTTATATTTTATAGGTTTAAATGTGTTGAAGTTTAAGTATCCTCCTGACCAACATGGCTTCCTATAACAGTTGATGTATAATTTGCCATTCTCTCTTTTTAGTAAGGAGTCCAGAAAGCTTATTCTCTAGTTATTTTCTCTCTCTCTATGGTGAACTTAAGCCTTGTGTTAAATTTTTTGAACCTTTCTAACAGATCTTCAAGGTTGTTTTTGTGCACACAAGTCAGTATATCGTCCACATAGCGAAAGAAGAACATAACATTGTTTGGGATGGTTTTGAGAATATTGCTTTCTGGATCTTTCATGATCAAATTGGCAACCGAAACGGATGTAGGAGAGCCCATTGGTACTTCGAAAGTTTGCTTGTAGAACTTGTTGTTGACAACATAATATGCATTGGTTAAACAAAATTCAAGGAGGCTTGTGAAGGATCCTTGTTGGAAAACAGGTATAATCACTGATTTCTGACCACTTTTTTTTACATATACAATAATCAGTTCTTGTGAAAAGTTGGTAAATAGTGTTGTGACATCCACTGATACCACCTCGTAATCGTCAGGGATATTTTCAATAGTCTTGATCTTTTCTACGAAATAAAAACTATCTTTAAAAAAAGTGTTAGTTTTTCCTGATTTTTTTTTTAATTTGAGCGCTAATGAATTTAGATCATTTGTATAAAGGTAAGCCAATGAAAGAAGCAACTGGTCTTATAGGTATGCTCTGCCTATGTACGTTCGGCAAGCCAAAGAACCTTGGTGAAACACCATTGTAACTTTTTAAACATTTACTCAGTTCTGGATTAAAAATATTAGTTTTAATTATATCACCAATAATCGAATATAATTCCCTTTTAACTTTGATCGATCTTTATCTATTTCACATTTTCTATTATAATCATCTTTTTCAATAATTACAGTTAAATTCCCTTTATCCGCACCAGTTATTAAAATGTTATCACCATCTTTAATTAACTTTTCTGTTTTCAAAGCTAGATCTACATATTCAAAATCTTTAACATTTGAAAAATTACTGATCATGTATTCAGTGAGAAAATTATTAATTAATTTTTGACCTTTGATCATTGTCGCTTACATTTATATTTGTTGGCATGCGCAACGTTTTCCCGAAACAATTTTTCTCAACTAATGTCTAACAACATGGACAATGTAGAATTTTTTACGATGTCTGACTAACGAAAATGACTGATTTACTCCGTGAATGATATAAGATTTTACTCATTGGGACAATATGGTAGAAGAACTACTCATGAAAATTGTTTTTTCCGTGTCTTTGGAGACAAAGCTTGACAATTATTTTGTATGTTTTTCCTGTATTTAGGTTATAACTTGTTGTACATCTGAAGAGTACCTTCGTCGAAGGGCGATATATTGTACATTTTTCAATAAATATATATAGACCAGTAGACCAACACATTCTCACTTTTACAGAGGGTTAAAATTCAAATCCTCTTAACAAACCTATACCAAAATATCTTAAAAACAGAGGATCAGAGAAAAAAATGTTCCCTACAAAAGTTGTTGCGCTCTGAGGGGAAAATTCGAAGGAAGTCATGTCCCTAATACACAGGTCATTTTTCAAGGACATCAATGGTGAACTTCTCATTTGTTGTTGATATTCAGCCAATTAGCATAAGATATGAGTAGGAAATCAATATCCAGCAAAGGAAGGCAAGATGTTGTCAATATCCAGCCAATAAGGGAATGGCTGGAGCCGGATGTAGATAACATACAGTCAATGTAGGCATGATATGACAAGTTTGTCATCAAAACAATTGGGATAGTTCGTTTGGGTTCGTTCGACTGGGTTGATTCATGCGGGTCAGTTCGTTCGGGTTAGTTCGTTTGGGTTAGTTCGTTTGGGTTGGTTCGCTTAGTTTATTTCATTAGGTTCGTTCGTAAATTTTAAAACGAAAAAGCCGAATTTTGAAACAAGAAAGGAAAAACATTTCCATCCAAGTGTTGAATTTTTAACAAAATACATGACTTTTAACCAAGCAGTTAAATTTTCTACCAAAATAGGTTAATTCTGAACAAAAAATGTAACAGTTGATATTATTTCAACCAAAAAAGATTTTTATTTAAAATCAATAATAGCTGAATTTAACCAAAAGGGCAAATTGAAAAAAATAGCCTAATGCTTCATCAAAAGAAATCAATTTTCTGTCCATAACTGACACATAAATCTATCTTAATAAGAGATGTACAAAAAACAGTAAGTGACTTTAAGGTAACTAAAATTAAAGTTCCAAGTTAATGAAAAAATCGTAACTAAGTTAAGTTACAAGTTACTTTTTAAAATAGTGACAAAGTTACCCTAACAGTTACAAATAACGTGACTTTTCAGTTTTTTAGTTACTTGTAACAAATTACTACCCAACACTATATGCAATGGGGGCGGGTTGGTCCACGTAAACACTATTTAACATAGGAGAGTCGGGCTGAGCCGAAACATTTTTTTAAATTATTTTTTTAATTGAAAAAACTGTTGCTTGAGGTTGAATCGAGAATTCAGTTGTTCACAAAATTTTATTGATCATTTTGAATTACGATCATTTATTCATCAATTATTATAAAGAAAGTGAAGTGATGGAAAATTTGTCCAGCGAACAATCGTGGGCCTAAGTCGACACTTGACTATAATGTTTGAAGAAAGAAAAGAACATATTTCGAAAAATTTTATTATTGTAGCCGACTAAATTCTCGATCCAATAATACCTAATGCGTTGTCACACAAAATTTGTTTACATTCTCATCCTATACTGAGAAGGTATTAGTTTTCTGTAAAATTGAACATTGTCGGTTTTCATCAAATATCCACGTTTTGAGACCACCTGAGTCAGAAACCCCGATTTTTACGAAGGTGTCTGTATTTCTGTCTGTATGTATGTATATCTTTATATCTGTATATATCCTGTAGGCACGATGACGTACTCGGTATCGACTTAGCCCCACGCGTCAATTTTGTATATTGGTATCCGAAAAACATTGAAAATCATCGGAAAATCAAAATTCAACAACATTTTTTATGTCGTGAAATTTTCCACGTCATGCAGAATGTCACGAAACTCTTTCGATAAAAATAGGGCATTTTTATACAAAAAACCAAGTTCACACGGTTTATATTTTTCTTGAAAAAAAGCAAGAGTCGGCTTAGCCTCACTCTTCCCTATAGTCGTGATTTCTCCCTTTTTCATCCCTGAATTTCCTCCTGTTAAACTATGCGAAATATCGGTTGACATAGTGCACTTAACAGAGAGGAAAGATCTTCCTGTCTCAAAAATAAACTCAGCTATTTCGATGTCTGGACAGACGCCCGTATGTCCCCGCCCGTTATGTAATTACCACCTTTACTTGTAATATCCATAGATCCAAGCACCGAATCATATTTCCTTCCAGATGTTCTACAAACTTCATTCCAAATATAATCTCTCCATTTCAGAAATTCTATTTTTAAACTACTATATTATATTTTGATCAAATATTTATTTTTTATTGGACTGTATCTAGTCGTCCCGAAAAATTGGTGGGTTGGAAAAGGGGTTGGACTAGCCATCCCCTAAATTCAGGACGTCTAGCCAATTTCATGGAAAATACTTGACTACTCGTCCCAAAATTCGGGACAAGACTCTTCGTTTTTAATAATAAAATTAATTAATTTCAATACTAAAAAAAGCAAAGGGTGGAATAATTTTACAGAAGAGGATCGTAACTAATTATTCTGAAGAGTAGGTCTGCTTCTTAGAGAAAATAGAGTGCGAATGAGGGTTTATGATTAGATTCTTATGAGTGGGTTGATTGTGTAGGTGGTTCGTGAGGAGGGGGAGCCAGTGATGCTTGAACGATCAGCATCAGCGTCGCGACGCCTAACGTCGAGTTTGTGTTTTATTTGTAGAAACCTTCTTTATCTTTGATTGTTTTTAGTTTTATCGACTTTAAGTGAAATCTGTTTTAACATTTCTTTGAGAAGCTATTAGGTTTATTCTTTAAAGTTATCTTCGTTATCTACATTTTTTCTTTTTTGTTTTTCAAAAAAAAACAATATATTGTTAGTTGCACAGGGTGTCTAGCATTTTTTGGTGAAATCATTAAAGTCATTGAAATCTTGAAATCTGGTATAAACTCAGACTCGCAAATTAATATTTATCTGAAATTCTAAATACATATTTTTTTAATCAAAAGAAAGAAAGAATTACTTTTCGAAATCAAAATATAAAGACTGTCATTGTGATTCGGGACAGGGGACTTTGGAACAGATATCTGTAATTCTGAATTTAAAAAGATAACTTTCTAATAGAATTATTAAAGTTGTGACAGTGAACAGGAAATTTTTGAAAAGAATGATAATTTTCAGTTGGTACCGGGAAATTTTCGAGAAGAATTAGAACTTTGACTTGGAATGGGGACTTTTCGAAAATAATAAATTATGATTCTGATTTGGAACAAGCAATTTTTGAAAATAATCTTAATTCTGAGCTCTTCCCGGATTTAAAAAAGGAGGATAATGAAGTATAATTCTAACTGGGAACAGTGAATTTTCGAAAAGAATTAATATTCTGATTAAGAACAGGAAATTTTTCAAAAGAATTAAAATATTGACTGGAAAATGGAAATTTTCGAAAAGAATTAAGATTATGATTTGAAACAGAGAATTTTTGAAAAGAACGATAATTTTGAGTTGGTTCAGGAAATTTTGCAAAACAATTACAATTTTAACTTAGAGAGGGGAATTTTCTAAGAGAATCATGATTCTACTTTAGAATAGTGAATTTTTGAAAAGAACTATAATTGTGAGTTGTTTCAGGGAGTTTTTCAGAATAATTACAATTTTTACTTGCAACAGGGAATTTTTAAAAAGAATGAGAATTTTAAGTTATTTCAGGAAATTTTGCAAAATAATTACAGTTTTGACTTGGAGCGGAGATTTTTCTAAAAGAATGACAATTTTGGCTATAGGAACGGAAATTTTTCGAAAAGAATTCTGATTATGAGTTGGTTCAGAGAATTTGGAAAAGAATTACAATTTTGACACGTAACGGGGCATTTTCGGAAAGAATTAAGATTTTGATTTGGAACAGGGAATTTTCAAAAGGAATGATAATTTTGAGTTATTTCAGGAAATTTTGCAAAAAACTACCATTCTGAGTTTGAACGGTAAATTTTTGAAAGGAATTATGATTCCGATTTGCAACAGGCATTTTTTGAAAAGAATAATCATTCTGAATTGGTTCAGTGAATTTTCCAAAATAATTACAATTCTGTCTTTGTGCGGTGAATTTTTGTGAAGAATTCTGAATCTAATTTGGAACACTACATTTTTGAAAACAATGATAAGTTTAAATTGGTTCAGAGAATTTTCCGAAAGAATTACAATTTTGACTTTGAGTGGGAAATGTTCACAAATAATGTTAATTCTGATTTGGAACACGGGATTTTCGAGAAGAATAATAGTTTTGAGTTCGAACAGGAAATTTTTCAGTGTAATTCTGAATTGGATCAGGAGATTTTCAAAAAAAAATTACTGTTAAAATCTAACACAAGGAATTTTCCGAAAGAATCATCATTTTCACATGAAAAATAAAATTTTATAGAAAAATTATAATTCTGACTTCAAACAGTGAATTTTCCAAAAGAATGACAAATTTTGAATTGTAACTGGAAATTTAAAAAAAGAATTATGATTCTGATTTCGAACAGGGAATTTTTGAAAAGAATGATAATTTTGAGTCGTTTCAATGAATTTTTCAAAAGAATCAGTTTTGACTTGGAGCTGAGAATTTCCGAAAAGAATGATAATTTTGAATTGTTTCAAGTAATTTTACAAAAGAATTACAATTTTGACTTGCAACGGGGAATTTTCGAAAAGAATTATGATCCTGATTTCGAACGAGAAATGTAGGAAAATAAAGATAATTTTGAGTTGATTCGGGGAATTTTCCAAGAAAACTACAATTCTGACTTTGAACGGTGAATTTTTGAAAAGAATTATGATGCTGATTTGGAACAGGCAAATTTTTTAAAGAATGATATCTTTAACTTGGTACAGGGAGTTTTCCATCAAAATTAACATTCTGAATTAGAAAAAAAAAATTTAAAAGAAGTATAACTATCAAACCGAGAATATAAAGAATTGATCGGGAGGAAACCGGGAAATTATCGGGATTTCCAAATAATCCGTCTGGTAGACACTCTGCTTATGATGTCCATAAAAATAAGACTTTCTCCCACACAAATTTAAATTAAAAATTAATTTTTTTGGAAGTTATGCATATTATAATAGAATACGGAAAAAATCGACGATTGCTATTCTGACAAAACGCTGAGAATGAAAATTAAAAAAATGTTATTTTCGGCCCACTTGAAAGTTTAACTTTTCTATGGAAAGCTGTTTTTTATTT
Source organism: Andricus quercusramuli (assembly GCA_932178445.1). Lineage (NCBI taxonomy): Eukaryota > Metazoa > Arthropoda > Insecta > Hymenoptera > Cynipidae > Andricus > Andricus quercusramuli. The sequence continues at coordinate 379,933 of CAKNXH010000664.1, read as the reverse complement.
ACAATTTTCTTAACCCGCAGCAATTAGATGTTGACATTAGGTCGGAGTAAAAATGATAAAATTAATCAAATCCTTTAAGCAGAAGAAAAAATTTGTGATTTGCTTTCCGGAAAAAGTAAAAAAATGGTTTGAAATCGGTGAATATTTTTTATTCTCTTTTTTTTTTTATTTGAAAATTTGGAAATTCAAAAAAATTGCTATTGTTTGAAAAGTGTTAACGAATTATTCAAATGTACAGTTTTTTGCTAGTAGATAACAGTCACAAATTAGAAATACAAATTTATGTAGTCTAATTTAGAATTTTTGTAAATGTGAAAAAAATGTTTTTCTGGATTTAGTTAAATTCACATTTTTTGGCAAAATAAAAATAATAACAAGTTTTTTTAGTTTAAGCTAAAAAATTTTAGTTTTGAAATATGCAACTTCTTCCAAAATGTGTGCATATGACTCAATCAAAAAAAAAGTTCCTTGTACATTTTCAAAAAACTCTGAATTGAGCAAAAGTTTTGTTTATTCCTAACTGTTTTTTAATATTCACTATTAAGAACTGTATATATCAAATTTTGCCATAATCTTTGATCTTATAGGAATTTTCATAAAATTTTCAAATGAAAAAAGAGAACAGAATATTTAACCGATTAAAACAATTTTTGTTCTCACTTTTTCGGAAGCCAACTCCTAATTTTTTCCCCACAGCTAAAGCGATTCGATTAAGTTTAGTATTTTTACCCCACCTTAGTTAATGTTTAACAAGATTCTTGATATACAAAAGATTCTTAAATAATGATATAAAAAATATGAAACCATAATCAGTAATAGAGTCTAACAAATTAAAAAAAAAAACTTTTGTTTTGTCAGTTTTAATATTCAGGACTAAAAATGATTTGTTGCTTCATTTACTGCATGCATAAAAATTGTGCTCTTGCAAATGAGTAAATCAAAATCTGACGTACTTCATAACGGTCTTTCAATTATCTTGATTGATCGGCTTTTTGAAAGCAACGAATTACTTCTAAAGCTTGACACAATTCTGAAATTCATAGTTCGACTTTCATTTAGAAGGCAGCATGTTTGCAATAATCCAGACAACTATTTGCACCCTTTATTTCTTCGTTTTTATATCGGTAAATATATGTTTATATATAATATTTTAATTAAAAATTTTGTACACAAAAATAAAATCAAACAGATGGTTACGCTTTAAGCCGGAAAACTCTTTGCGACAAAATATGTTGTTTTTAAAGAAAATTAGGTGACACGTATTTTTCCGATTTGAAAAAAAAAGAAAATTTCAGAGAAGTTATGAATATTTGAATTTTGTTCTTAAAAAACACCAATTCTTTCTTTAAACCTCTATAAATCAAGACTTAATTGAGATCTTTAAATTTTAATTCCAGATTCTGGTAAAGTTTATCAACTTATTTCAAAGTACATTGAACAATTTTGAAAATGTTTTAAAGTTAACAAAATTGCGTCGATTCATTTGAAAATATAAAGAATCCATTTTTACAAAAACACTACCTTTTTATTTTTAGCTATTTTGTTTTTAAATTAAGGTTGAAATAAAGAAAGTGGATTTCTAAATTAAGTTTGATCTTATCCTCCTGGTTGAGTTTTGAAAGTATGGAAATTTGATTTTATGGAATTAAAAAACAATTTTTTTATTTTATATCAAATTTTTTAGAAAATCCGTTCTTGTGGCTCCGAGAAATTTTTTCCAAAAATGGAATTTTTTATTTTATCTCGCAAACGATGCGAAATATCATAAAAGAGTAAGAGAGAATTTTTTGGCAGAACTTTTTAGAATCATTAAACTTTTTTCATAGCATTTTGTCGAGTCTGTTGTTCTTTGTAAGAAAAATGAGAAAATTTAATTTTTCGAACAAAATTCTCGTGATCACAAAAATAGTTTGGCCCGAAAAATTTACGAATTTCTTTCTTATAGATGTACAAATTAAACCAAAAAATAGATTGAAAATAGAAGAAAAATCGACGAAATTTGGTCAATTTATTTTAAACCTTTTTAAAATTTTACAACGGATTTCAAAATAGGACGATGAACCTCAATATGATCTGGAAATAAAATTCCAATATCTCATTTAAGTCTCATGTTATAGAGGTTAAAAAAGAATTGCTGTTTTTTTAACATACTTAAAAATTCAGATACTCATAATTTTGAAAAAAAAAACGTTTTTTCTGAATCCAGGCTTCACATTCTTTTCTATTCCCCTCTTTTCGCCGTTTTTTTAAGAATTCCTCTTCTTCTAACTTTTTTCAAGAAACTTCCCCTTTTTCTCGTTATCAGACCGTGATGGGAAAATCTAATTATTTTTGGTTAGAAATTCATTCTTTTTGGTTGAAAAGTCTGCCATCATTTTTTTTCTTCCGAATTGATCTCTTTTAAATAAAAATTATACTATTTCAGTAAAGTAGTTTATAATATGTGGAAAATTCAACTATTTTGTTGAAAGTCATCTTTTCTAGTTGGAAAATCAACTTTTTCGTTGTACATTCGTCTTTTTGGATAGAAGATTCGTCCTTGTGGATTAAAAAATCAAATATTTGATTTAAAACGCAACAATTTTTGTTTGAAAATTCGATCATTTAGTTGAAAATGATTTTTTTTTAAATAAAACAGTTTGTGGTTGAAGTTTAATAATTTCTGTTTGAAAATTCTATCATTAATTTGAATTTTTTGTAATTCATCTCTGTTGGTTTAAAATTAAATTTATTGTTTTGAAATTAAAATATTAAAAGAAACACTTTTCTTTTAAATTCAATTATTTGCTGGAAAATGCTGTTTTTGTTTAATAGCTGACCTTTCTAGGTTTAAAAGTCAACTTATTTGGTTTGGCTGAAAATTGAACTATTTTCTTTAAAATATATTTTTTATTGAAGATTCATATCTTTGGTTGAAAATTGAACTATTATGTTGGAAATTCGTCTATTTCCGGTATATTTAACTTTTTTTGAATTAAAAGAAACTATTTTGTTGGTTTACATATCAACTATTACATGTTTTGTTAGAAAATTGGTCTTTTTTGGTTGAAAAATCAACTATACTTAACCGAAAGTGGAACAATATTGTTAAAAATTCATTTTTTTGGTTGAAGATTTATCATTTTCGTTAAGAATTCATCTCTTTGATTGAAAATTATTTATTTTGTTGGGAATTCATTTTTTTGTTTCAATATTAATATTTTCAACCGGAAATTCAAATATTTATTTTTTGGTCGAAAATTGATCCTTTTTAGTTGAAAGTTTAAATAGTGGGTTAAAAAATGATTTATTTTGTTGAAAAATCGATTTTTTGGTGGAAAATTAATCTGCTTGGTTGAAAATTCTTTTTTTTTTGTCGAAAATACAATAGTTTGGTTAAAAATTCAAATATTTTGTTGAAAATTTATATATTTTTCGTTTAAAAGTCAACTTTCTTCTAAAACAATAAACTTTTTAGCTCTAAAACTCAACTGTTTTGTTAAAAATTTATCTCTTGTGGTAGAAAATTAATCTTTTTTAGTAGAAAACTAAACTTATTGGTTAAAAATTAACCTTTTTGGTTAAAAATGTTAATTTACTTGGTTGAAAGTTGAACTACTTCATTAAAAATTCATTTTTTTTTTTAAATTTAACTGTTGATTATTTACGAATAAAATATTTTTTGGTTGAATTATCAACTATTACATTTTTTGTTAAAAGTTTATCTTTTTGAGTGAAAATTCAACTATTTTGGGGAAAATTAGTTTTTCGTTGATTGAGGAGTGATAGTTTTATTTGCAAATCTAACTATTCCGCTTTTGGTTTAAAATCGATCTCTTTTATTTAAAAATTCAATCATATGGTAGAAAATTCGTCTTCCTAGATTAAACTTAACTGTTTTTTATTTTAAAATAAAAAATATTTTTTTTTAAATATCAACTATTATATTTTTTTGTTGAGAATTAATCTTTTTGGTTGGAAATTCAACTAAACTTCATTAAAAAAAGTTTAAATACTTTGTTAAAAATTAATTTTGTTGATTGACGATTCATCATTTCAATTAAAAATTCATCTCTTTAGCTAAAAAATTAACTGTTTTGTTGAAAATTCATATGTTTTTTCTTGGATATTAATTTCTTCAACTTGAAATTTTATTACTAAATTTTTGTTAAAAATTGATTTTTTTAGTTGAAAATTCATCTGGTTGGTTGAAAATTCATATTTTTGGTCGAAAAAAAGTCTTCTTAGTTGAATGCTCTTTTTTTCATTGAATTGTGGGGTTGAAAACTCAACAGTTTGAAATTATTTTTCTTCTTTGAAAGTTCAACTTTTTCATTGAAATGTTCTTTTTTTTTGGTTTTAAAATCAATTTGTTTCCATTGAGAATTCAAGTAGTTTGTTGAAAATTCATATTTTGGGCTTATTTCAAATGTTCTTGATTGAAAATTAATTTATACTTTGGTTGAACAATTATCTCAATATGGTACCTACTTTAGTTTTTAATAAAAATAATTTCTTCCTCTATTAACTTCCCTATTTTTATGAAAAAATAATTTTGTATAAAAAACCACATATTTTGTCGCCAAGAGATTCTTCGACTTGAAGGGTACCTGTCTCATTTCATGTGGATTCGGCCGTTCAAAAAATTAATTTTTAAACTGTAATACTAAAGCTAGAAATAAAAATAAAATTTTAATTTTCTAATTTTGTTTTGTTTAGGAAGCAGTTCCTAAAAATGGTCCTGCACCTTGCTTTCTGAGAAAAACACATGAGAGAATCCGGGTTAACAGAGCAGTTATTGAACCAATTATCGCCAAATCAATAAATTCCGAAGACTCGAAAACAGTAGTAAATTTGCCAGAAAAGGAATCACCGGTTTTAACTAAATCTTTTGATTCTGAAAAAACGCAAAAAGAAAATAAAAGCTCTCTAAATGAGGAATCAGAAAAGGCAAACGCCACAGATTCTGTATTGTTCATATCGAATCCTGAAAGTAAAGAAAAAGAATCGAAAGAAAATACATCATCAAAGGAAAATTTGAAAGATTCCCCAGAGATAATGGAATCTTTGAATATGGAAATAACAAAAATTGACGGAGGAAATTTGACGGAAAAGGAATCAGCAATTGCAGAGGATTCTTCGAAACTTGAAAAAATGCAAAATAAAGAAAAAATTTCGGAAGAAAATAAATTAACGAAGGAACATCTGACAGATTCCGCACAGATGATAATGGAATCTTTGCCTCTTGAAAAAATAAAAAATGACGAAGGTAAGTCGACAGAAAAGGAATCCGCAATTGCGTCGATTTCTTCGAATTTTGATAATCCAATAAGGGATGAAAAAAATACGACAGATGAGGAATCGTCTATTGTGACAAAAACTTCGAATTCTGAAAGTATAAAAAATGAAGAAGAAAAGTCGGTAGTGAAGGAAGTAGAATTTTCAAAGAAATCTTTGGATTCTGAAAAACCAAAAGAAGAGGGAAATTTCACAGAAAATGATTCATTAAATACGAATATTACGGATTCTGTACAAATTTTGGTAAAACCTTTGGACCTTGAACAAATAAAAGAAGGAAATTTGACAGAAAAGGAATCAGGAAATGAAAATGTGACAGATTCTTCAGCGATTCTAACAAAGGCTTCGAATTCTGAAAATAAGAAAACTGAAAAAGAGAATGTGACAGAAAAGGAATCAATTTTGAAGAATCGCACCGTTTTTTTGCAGAAATCAATAACAAAGGGGAAAAAATCAATAACTAGAAGACAAATAGATGGATCTAATTTAACTGAAAGGGAAAAATACGAAGTTGATGAAGTTTTTCTCAGAGCATATAGAAATTGTAACTTATTAAGGGATAATTATTTTCTTCGTGTCTCAGGATCTAATCCAAAGGAAATTAAAAATTGTGTAGTAAAAGAGTTACGAAAATCAGAAACGTATCCTGACGAGTTTGTTAAATATTTGGATAACAATGAAATTATTAGAAAAGCTTGAATGTGAAAAAATAATTCGTAATATTATTGATACAAAGTACAAATAATATTCCAAACATTAGTATTGAGGGAGAAGTTTAGTTTTTAAAAAATTCTTCAAATGGTTGAGAAGTTTTTCTAAATATCATTTCCATTGTGGAAAAGTCATCAAATTAAAAAAAAAGTTTACTGTGGAAAAGGAATCTGGAATGTTTGTATTTCTGCAGGATTTCAGACAAATTTTATTGAGATTTTGAATAATTTCAAAAGATATTTAGAAGTTTTGAAAAATCTTTGAAATTATTTGAAATTTGAAAAGGTTCCAAAAAATTGAAAGCAAAACCTGGATTTTTGAAGATTTTGATATCAAACATTAAACCTTTTTAAGGATTTTAAAAGGTTTTAAATTTCAATACAAAAAAAATCTTTTTAAGATTCCTGGGCAAATTTCAAATGATTGTTAATTTTGAAAAAATGAATTTTAGGAGAGAATTGGAAAGGATTCAAAAACATTAGAAATGATTTCCTAAAATTTCGAAAGAAATGTAGAAGATTTTAAAGCAAAATTGTGCAACATAACAAAATTTGAGAAAAAATTCTAGCAAGTTTAAGAAATATTTAGAAGTTTTTAAAAGATTTAGAAATAATTTAAAACTTGTAAATTAAAAAAAATAACAAAATGTAGATTTTTAAAGATTAGGAACCAAAACTGCAGAAGCTTGTTAAGAATGTTGAAAGGTTTCAAGAAAATAGAAAATTTTTCCTTGGATGCCCGGGAAAATTTTGTATACTTTTTTTTCTTGAAAAATCAAGTTTTAGAGGATATTCAAAAAGATTTCAAAACATTTGAAAAGATTTCAAAACAATAAAAAATATTTCAGAAATTGTCAAAAGAAAATCGAAAAGATTTTGTGGCAATTTTTTTGATTTTACCGAATTGAACAAGAATTTTTGCAAAAAATTCAAATAATTTTTAATAATACTTAGAATTTTTAGAAGTTTTGAAAATAATCAAAAATAATTTCATATTTAAAAAAGATTTCAAATAACTTGAAAATAAATGCAGATTTTTTAAGATTTCGAAATAAATTTTTGAAGCTTTTTAAAGCTTTAAAATGTTTCAAAGTGATAACATTTTTTTCTCAAGATTTTTTTGAATATTTTAAATGATTTTTTTGGAGAAATTAATTCTAAGGAAAAATTGAAAAACATTTCAAATCAGTTGAAATGATTTCTTTAAATTTTGAACCTGAATTTAGAAGATTTGAAGGCAAGGATTTTTTATTTTGCAAGATTACAAAATTAAAAAAAAAATCCAGTAATTTTTAAACCTGTAAAGATTTCATAATTTGAAAAACGTAAAATTTTGAATATTGGGGAAAAGAAATTTAAAATGGTGAATTTTAAGAGAAATTTTTAAAATATTTCAAAACATTTCAAATAATCTGCTTCATTTTTTGGCAAAATAATACAACTTTTTAAAAAAGTCTAGTAAGCTTAAGAGATATTTAAAAGTTTTAAAAAGATTTTTAAACAATTTTTAATTTCAGAAGATTTAAACAAAGTCTAAACAAAATGTAGGTGTTTGAAAATTTCGAACAAAAAGTTTAAAAGCCTCTTAAGAATTTTGAAAAGTTTCAATAAAGTAAAAAACTGTCCTAGAATTTCTGGAAATATATATATGATTGTTTCATTTGAAAAATTAATTTTAAGAGAGAATATTTAAAAAGGTTTCAAAACATTTCAAAAGATGTAAATAAATTATCAAAAACGAACCTGAAAACTTGGGTGGCAATTTTCTTAATTTTGCAGATTTTTCAAAAATGTTATGGGAAAATTCGAATCATATTACAGAATGTTAGGAATTTTAGAAGTTTTGAATAAATAAAAAATATTTTAAAACTTTTAAATATTTTCGAAAAATAAAATATTTTTACATTTCTTCAAAACTTCTAAATATTCACAATATTTTTTGAACTGACTCAAAATTTCCCTGTTAAATTGGATAAAATCATGTGAAACAAAATAATTTTTTTTTGAAACTTTCTAGATTCTTTTCCGACACGCTTGAATACATCAGAAATCCCTTTGAATTTTTCTATAAATCTTAAGACAATTATATTTGTATAACATTGAAAACAAACTGATAATATTTATTTCCTTGTCCTCAGATTTTAGAATCTAATTTTAGTTTGAATTTAAGTGTTCAGAAACTTTTAAGAAATAAATAGATTTTTGCAATTTGTATCTTGTATTAAATATGTTTTTTCCCCCCCTAAAATGGAAAAACTATGGACGCGCATAGAGCGGGATTGATGATTAGGGTAATCCAAATTTTTTTCTCGAATTTTCATACATATCGCACGCAAATTTTTTCGAATCCACAAAGTAATGAATGTTTTTTTCTTTTTCAGAAAAAAATGATATTTAGAGGTTCCGCAAGCCCATGAAGTTCAGCACTTATTTCCCATAAGAAAAAAAGACATTTTAGTAAATTTGATTAAAAGTCGTCAATATAAGGTGAATAGAGTTGAAATTAAACATTGCTTTTCAAAATTAGCTATAGAATACACGTAAACAATTATTTTTTAATATTATCCTCATAACTCCATTTTATAGGGTCTCAAAAAACCCCATAAGTGACAACATGGTTTTTGCGAGTTTCTGGCAATAATTATTTCTTTTTTTTCGAATTTTGTATCACAAATTCTTCCTAATACATGAAATAATACTTTCTACTGATAATTAGATGTTTACATAAATTGTTTAAACACCTAAATATTTTTTTAGCAATTTTCTCTCAGGAAAGACCTAGAAAATCGCGGGATTCCCCGAATTTTTCAAATTATTTTCAACTTTTCAGTTAGATCGAGGCCATAAAAAATTAAATTCAACACAAATAATTGTTTGAACAACTTATTATCATTTATCAGAATATTATTTTAGAATAGAACTAGAAAGTTACAGTTATTTCTAAACATTTTCTTTTTTGGTCCACTTTTCAATTAGAGTGAGGTAACAAATAATTCAAATCAACAAACATAATTGTTTAGTCAGTTTATTATTATTCCTTTATAATATTATCTTTAAATAATGGTAGGAAGCTGCGTTTTTTTCTGAAAGATTCAACTTCTTGTCTACTTTTCACTTAGAGTGTGATAATAATTATTAAAATTGAACAGAAATAATTGTTTAAACAATTTATTATGTTTTATAATTTATTATCTTTGAGTAATGTTAGAAAGTTGCAGGTTTGTCTGAAAATTTCAGCTTCTCTTTGACTTTTTAGTTAGGAACGAATGATAAATAATAATAAAAAGAATTTAAAGAAAAGGCTCTCAGTAACTACTTTAAAGAAAATTCACATTCAGTCTGATCCGTATAGAAAATTTGAAGAATATTTCAAGTATCTGTTTTATTTCAGGAAAAAATATTCACAAAAAAGAATAAGATTGTTTAAAGAATAATTCTTTCTGTTGTTTATTTACTATTTGTTCATAACTAAAAAGCCACAGTAATGTTAAAAATTAGATTAACCACAACTTACTATATGAGAAGATTGTTATAAAAAATAATAATTTTCCTTAAAAAATTATGTTTGTTCAATTTTATCAATTTTTACATCGCTCTAAGTGAAAGTGGACAAAAAGTTGAATATTTCAGGAAAATGCACAACTTTCTAGCATTATTCAAAGATAATATTATTTAAAATAATGATAAATTGTTCAAACAATTATGTTTGTGAACTTAAATTAATTGTGACCTTACTTAGTGAAAAGTTTACTAAATATGGGAAATTTCAGAAAAAGCCGCAACTTTATAGCATTATTCAAAAATAGTATTATTTAAAATAATAATAAATTGTTTGAGCAAATGTGATAATTAACTCTTTCTGTTAGATTAATGCTAAAAAGTTGCAGTTTTTTCTACAAGTTTCTACTTTCTGTCCACTTTTTACTTAAAGGGAGGAAATAATAAATTTAAGTTAACAAAAATTATTGAAAAAACAATTTATTATTATTTTAAATAATAAGGAATAATAATGCATAATGAATAATGAATAATGAATAATGAATAATGAATAATGATAAAAATAATAATGAATTAATGATAATATTAATGAAATTATTATCAATAATATTATTAATTAATCAATAATAGTAATAATTTGAATAATGCTACAAAATTGCGGGTGATTCTGAAATATTTAACTTTTTGTCCTCTTATCACTCAGAGCAAGGCAATAATTAATTCATTCGAAAAAACATAATTGTTCTCACAATTATTCATTATTATTTTTAATAATATTTTCTTCGAACATTGCTAGAAAGTTGCGCTTTTTCCTGACATTTTTTACTTTTAATCCACTTTTCTCTTAGAGCGAGGTAAAAATTAATAAAATTTCACAAACATAATTGTATCAATAAATTATTATTGTTTATCATTATCTTCTCCTATGGTATTGCTAGATAGTTGCAGTTTTTCCTCTGAAATCTTTCAGTTTTTGTCATCTTTTCACTTAATGAGACAATAATTAATGACGTTAATAAACGTAATTGTTTATACAATTCATTATTGTTCATAACTATCTTGTCTGAGATAATTGTGGAAATCAGTGGTTTTTTCTCAAATTTTCAACTTTTCTTTGGATTTTTAGTTATAAACAAATAATAAATAGAAAATAGAGAGGATCATTTTATAAAAGATCTTATTCCTTTTTGTGAATATACTTTTCTGTAATGAAATAGATGTCTGAAATATTTTTTAAATTTTCTACGTGGATTATACCAAATGTAAATTTTCTTTAAATTAGTTAATGAGAGCCTTTTTGTTTAAATTAATATTAATGTTTAATATTAGTTTCTAACTAAGAAGAAAAAGAAAAGATGAATATTTCAGAAAAATCTGCAACCCGAATCTTGATAGCAAACTCTAAGAGAAGATTGCTAAAAACAATAATGAATTGTTTGAGCAATCTATGTAAGCTTTTAGTTATCAGCTGAAAGTAGTATTTCATGTATTAGGAAAAATTTGTACACTAGAGTCCCTCTATAGCAGTTCCCTCTATAACAGCCCTGGCGGTCCAAGGGGACAAGAGGGAGGCGTTTGTAAGGTCAGCGGAGTTGCAATGTTTACGGTTCGGCGCTACAAGAAGCCACAAGCAAGAAGGAGAAGAAGAACGGTTCGTAGAGTCCCTCTATATCATCTTTGTTGATTACGGGTACCCCCGAGACAGCTGCTATAGAGGGACTCTAGTGTATTTGGAAAACGGAAAAAAATCATAATTAGCGCCAGAACTGGGTAAACCCAATTTTTAACTTATGGGGTTTTCTGAGACCCTATAAAACACACTTATGGTGGTGATATTTGGTAAGTCATCTTTCGTATTTCATAGCTAATTGTAAAGATAAATTTTAAGTTTCAATTTCATTTATCTAATATTGAAGATTCTGAATAAAGTTTACAACAAAGTCTTTGTTCCTTATGGGAAATACATGGGGTTCGGGGAACTTCTAAATCTCATTGAAAAAACGCATTTATTCTTTTGGGGATTTGAATAAAGGGCCTAGCCCGTTCAGCAGGTCAAAAATTGCTTTGGCTGGAATCAGATTTACATTGAGCCACTAAAAATGTGTTTTATGGTTTTTATTTTTTTGTGACACACTTGTGTAATAGAAAAATCGGAAAAATTAGTGAAAAACAAATAATTAAAATACTCCTGAAAATTTTTTCCAGTGCTATGGCGGGAAATTCAAATTATTGAGAGAAATTCCAATTTTCGAAAATTTTTTTGGTTTCCAAATTTTTTGAGTACTGTTCCAAATTTTTCATAAATGAAAGGTCATCTCATGTGCTAACTTTCAGAATTTTTTCAGATTCTTAATCAATGTGGACGGTAGTTTTTCAAAAATAAAAATTCTCACAGATGGCAGATAATCCTTATTAAGAAGAAGTATTGGTAAAGTATTGGATCCAGTACTTTTTTCCCGAAAAAGTATTGGATTTCCAATACTTATTCACAAAAAAAGTCATAGATCCGATACTTAATAATCCTTCTTTTTCATAAGCGTATCATGGACTAATATTGAAATGCTGAATATATTACTTATGATCAAATGCTGTATTTTTAATGTTTCTGAATGTTTTAATTAGTGTGTGAAACGGAAATCTTTCATAAAAGTTTTGGATTGATCGTCGTCGCTATCCTCATTAATTATAGCAACCGTTTTATGTTGTGCGAACAGTTTGCTCAATATTTCTGCTGGTCAAACGATTTTTGACAAATATCGAGCATGGAATAGATAGTAAATCACAGCTGCAGCATGTGAGCATCAACCGATCGGATGATTAGCATTTGCGCACTCACAACAATATCGGCAAATTCAATATATAGAATTCCTGAAAATAAAACAAAAATTCAACGATAAAATTTGGACAACCACCACAAAATGCTCCCATTGCCATTCCTAAAAAATAAATAAAAAAATTTTCTTCTTCGCACAAAAATAAAAAAGAGGAAAGAACAATGAAAAAGCAATCAACCAAATCCCCCTCCTTCTCTTTTTTATTTCTTTCGTCTTTTTTATTTTTATTATTATCGAAGTAAAATAAAAAAGCATGCTAAATATTTACCAACGTTTCGATGCTCACACAGCAACCTTATCAAGGCAAGAAAAATAAAAACAGGTGGGAATAGCGACCAAGCAACGACGCTGTCTCCTCGATACCTGAGATCTAAATGTGGGTCAATAGGCTAATCCGTCACAACAAACAAGAAATAAGAGAAAGTAAAGACTCATGAAAACTAAATGTAATTAATCATACTTGAATAACTTTTGTTTAATCTAACTACATCAGTTTTTAAATTAATAGAGGACTTATTTTGTTTTTTAATATAAAACCATGAATTTTCTATTTCTCTTATTACTTTTACTATGTAAAATTTCAACATTATCCTAGTCAAACTCATGGTCAACATCAACAAACCCTCTCGTTTGTCTAGCAAGAAGACTCTTATAACAACGTCCTAAACGGACATCACTTTTGTGTTCCTCCACCCTAGTATTAAGAAGTCTGCCAGTCTGTCCCACTTGAGTCATCTTACAGATCTTGCAAGTGATCTTGTAAACCACACCACCCTTTTCAAATTTATCTAAAGGATCTTTACCAAAAGTTATTATTGAATCCATTTTAAATTGCATACGGAAAATAGTATGAATATTAAGTTTTTTCAACATGAATTGTATAGTTTTAGAAATTTGACCAAAAAAAGGAAGAACAAAAGTATTAAAAGAACTATATTCTCTCAATTCCTTCTGATTATCTGTAGATAAAATGTTACTTTGTTTGTTCTTGATTTGTTGAATTCTAATTGTGATATGTTGCTCAACCAACTTTTTTGGGTAATGATTATGAACAAGGATAGTCCTAACAATATTCAAATTCTCTTTGTGAAATGAAGTGTGGGACGAACCTAGAGCTCTGTCGACTAATTTTTTGATTACTGCAATTTTGTTTTGAAAAGGATGAGCCGAAAAGAAATGTAAAATTCTACCTGAATATGTCTTTTTCCTGTACCAATTGGTAATAATATTACCATCCTGACCTTTAATTACTTCTACGTCCAAAGAACTGATTTCACCATTTTTCTCTATTTCGTGGGTAAATTGAAGTGTTGGTTGAAAACTCTTAAAAGCATCAAAAACCGCCTGTAACTTTGCTAGAGGAATACACAACTAGGTGTCATCAACATGCCGAAAGTAAAAGGGCAAAACAATGTCCAGCTTCTTGAAAGCAAAGACTTCCAAATCTTCCATAACCATTTCTGCCAAAATAGGAGAAATGACTGAACTTATGGGAAACTCAATCACCCATAGGTTCAGTCATTTCTCAAAGAGAATTTGAATATTGTTAGGAATATCCTTTTTCTTAATCATTACCCAAAAAAGTTGGTTGAGCAACATATCACAATTAGAATTTAACAAACCAAGAATAAACAAAGTAACATTTTATCTACAGATAATCAGAAGGAATTGAGAGAATATAGTTCTTTTAATACTTTTGTTCTTCCTTTTTTTGGTCATATTTCTAAAACTATTCAATTCATGTTGAAAAAATTTAATATTCATACTATTTACCGTATACCATTTAAAATGGATTTCATAATAACTTTTGGTAAAGTTCCTTTAGATAAATTTTAAAAGGATGGTGTGGTTTATAAGATAACGTATAACCAGCTGAATACAGCTGAATCTAATGACTCTCGCCGAGGAACGAAAACTCGTTGGCTTGCCTTAATCTGATATGCAAAATTGCGAGTTCATTGTATCGCAATTGAAATCTAATGATTCCGACAATATTTTGGCTCAAGAAGTTCAAGAAAAACGATGAAGTAGGCGAAAGATTTCTTTCAAACATATATCGCACGTTAAGAATAATAGTGTGACAACTCAAAAAAGTTCATTTTTGAGTTAATACCACCATTGGATAGCATTTTTCGAGCTCTATCGTTCTAGAGCAGAGGGACATCTCTAGGTGCAATAGGTGCTGCGTGACAAATCAAAACTGTGACAACTCGAAACTTTAATTTGAAAAATTCGAACACATAGAATTTTGACCAAAAATTCGCTAACAGGATATAGGCAGCTCGGTAAATACTCTCAATCAACAGAAAAGTTGACTTTTATAAGGAACAACGTTTATGGAGGAAAATCCCCCCAAGTGAAAAAATCTGAAAATTTTCAAAGTCGATTTTCTCAAAATGTCTTTTCTTGAGTTGTCACACTGTTGTCCTCAACGTGCAATATGTTCATCGGATGTGGGAGATTTTGCGGAAATCACCGTCAACGATCTGAAAATATTGTTCACGGGTATCAACTCAGTCAAGCTGTATCGTATTTAGCTGAATTTGTGGACAGTGCTGCTGCTGTGGTTTACTATCCATCCCATGCTCGATATTTGTCGATAATCGTTCAACCAGGAGAAATATTGAGCAAACTGTCCGTACAACATAAAACGGTAGCTGTAATTAATGAGAATAGCGACGATGATTGATCCAAAACTTTTATGAAGGATTTTCATTTCACACATTAACTGGAACATTCAGAAACATTAAAAAAGACAGCATTTGATCATAAGTAATATTCAGCATTCCAATATTAATCCATGATACCCTTATGAAAAATAAGTATTATTAAGTATCGGATCTAAGACTTTTTCCGCGGATAAGTATTGAAAATCCAATACTTTTTCGGGAAAAAAGTACTGGATCCAATACTTACCAATACTTCTTCTTAATAAGGGTTATCTGCCATCTGTGAACGTTTTTATTTTTAAAAAAACTACCGTCCACATTGATTAAAAATTTGAAAAAATTCTGGACGTTAGCACATGAGATGACCTTTCATTTATGAAAAATTTGGAACAGTACCATAAAATACATTTTTAGCCACCATGACTATGGGGGTGGTGATGGGGGTTGAAAAATCCGGGAAAAAAGTTATGATTCCAAGACCTAGAAAAGGGCTCATTGAAAATCTGGTTCCAGCCAAGGGCATTTTTGACCTGCTTAACGGGCTAGGCCCTTTGGGGGCGATGTGCATGAAAATCCAAGAAAAAGAATTTTCCAGTGCATTTTCGGACCAGCCTATTGATGATGCAAGTGCCGTAAAAAGATAGAATTTACGTTTGGTGGTAAAACTTCTCCGGCTAATAAATAACTCTATGATTCATTTTTTTTTCAAGTTCCGACGTCTGGTGTCTAATTTTAATTTTAAATCTCGTTGCTCACTCACCTCGAAATATTCTCGAACCTCGTCGTTCATTTGAAGGAACTCTTGAGCGGTTGGCTCGTCTCTACAGTAGGCCACATGTTTGTCAAAATCTCTTTCCTGTGAAAAAAAAGATCCTTGTGAAAAATGTATTTAATTATTACTTTTTACTGGTTTAAGTTCAGAGACTTTTCATTGTGAATTAAAATAGAAGTTAGTAAAACAAAATCTAATATATAGAGTATTTTTGTCCCTATTTTGAAAAATAATCTTAAAAATTTCAGAAATTAAATGCAGAATAAATCAGAATTAAATTATTTTTTTACGTCCAACATTAAAATATAATTACGAAATTTTTGAAACTTAAAAAACCAATTAATCAAACGATCAAATTTAGGCAACACAATATTCAAAGTTTCCGTTCAAATGAAAAAAATAAAAAAAGAGGAAAGAAAAATGAGGGTTGCCTTCTTTTTCATCATTTTTGTCTCCCTTTTTTGATTTTTTTTTTGTTCAAATCACAATCAAGGAAAATGAATTTAAAAATTGGAAATTTGTTATTCCGTTTATAAGAATAAAAGGATACTATGTTAAAAATCTTACAAGATTAAAATTATGGTATTTGAATATTAATGGTCAGAGGAAATGAAAAATTGGCCAGGGAAAAGTTAAGGAATTTTGAAAATGAAATTTATTTCCCTTCTATTTCTATTTCTATTTTTTTTTTTCATTTTCTTCCTTCTGACAATTATAATTCAAATGAAAACTTTTATTATGAGTTTGAAATTTCAACTGTTTTGTTGAAAATTCCCCGTTTGGATTGAAAATTCAACTATTGTATGAGCAAATTGACTTTTTTTTGAAAATTTGATTGAAATATTTTTTGGTTGAAAATTGAACTATTTTTTTAATGTTCGTATCTTCAGTATAAAAATTCATCTCTTTTGATAGAAACTTCATCTTTATTGGTTAAAAATGCAAATGTTTGGTTGGAAAGCTATTTTGTTGAAAATTCGTATCTATGGTAGAGCATTAATATTTGCGGCTTGAAAATTCAACTATTTTGTGAAAGATTCAATTGTTTTCTTTTTGTCGTAGCTCAAAGTTGAACTACTTTGTTTAAAATTGATATTTTTGGTAGCAGATTCATCATTTTAGTTGAAAATTCATCTGGTCCGTCAATAATTTTATTATTTTCTGAAAATTCGTGTTTTTTGTTAAAAATTAATTTTTTTTTTACTGAAAATTTAGCCTTTACATGTTTGGTTGGGAATGTACCTTTCCTAATTTGAAATTTACCTAACCATTTCTTTCGAAATTTATATATATTTTTTTGGAAATTCATGAAAATTATTTCTTTTGTTTGAAAATTCGTCTTTTTGTTTGAGAATCCATTTTTTCAGGTTTAATATTACTATTTGGTTAATTAGTTAAAATATTTTTTGGAAATTTGTTTTTTCTTGGTTGAGGTATCAGCTATTATCTTTGCATTCAGAATTTCTATTTTTGTTGAAAATTATACTTTTTGGGTTGCAAATTCAACTGTTTTTGGTTGATGTTTAATTGTTTTTCTGTTTTGAAAGGATTTAATTAAAAATTCTACTATTTTGTTGGAAATTTAATCATTTTGTTAAAAATGTAAGTATTTTGTTTGAAAGTTATACTTTTAGGTCGAAAATTCATCTGTTTCGTGGAACCGAAAGTTTTTGGAATAATTTGAATTTTTGTTGTTGAAAATTCAACTATGTGGTTATAAATGGAACTATTTTGTTGAAAATTTAACTATTCGGTCGAAAACTGAACTTATTTGTTGAGCATTCGATTTTTTGTTGTTGAATTATTATCAACTATTATATTTTTCGTTGAGAATTCATCTTTTTGTTGAAAATTCAGACTTTCATTATATTTTTTTATATTTTGTTTTTATATTTTGTATATTTTTGTTTATTATATTTTGTTTGAAATTCGACGTCTCTTCTATATTCATCTTTGTAGGTTGAAATGCCAATTATGTTCTTGAAAATGTATTACTTTGTTCAAAATCAAACCTTTTTGTTAGAAAGTCCTCTTTTTTGGTTGAAAATTTAACTGTTTTTTTTCAACATTAGTCTTTTTTGAAAGAAAATTAATCTTTTTGATTGAAAAATCGTCTTTTTGGTTAAGAATTTATCTTTGTAGGTTGAAAATTTAACTATTTGGTTAAAAATGGAACTATTTTGTTGGAGATTGAATTATTTAGTTGAAAATTCATCTATTTGGTCGAAAATTAAATTATTTGTTTGAAAATTCGTTTTTCATTGAATGATAAACTATTATCTTTTTTCTTTGAGAATTTCTCTTTATGTTGAAAATTCAAGTTTCCGGATTGGAAACGAAACTTTTTTGGTTGAAATTTAATATTTTTGTTTTGAAAATTCGATCGTCAGTTTGATATTCATCTTTGTTTTCGAAAAGTGATCTTTTTGTCGAAAATTCAACTGTGTTGTTGAGAATTATTCGTCCTTTTGGATTCAAAATTCATGCTTTATGGCAGGGAAGTCATCTTTCTTGCTGGAAATGAATAAATTTTTATTTTTAGATTGTTTTCATTTCGTTCATAAAATATTCCATGTTAAAAGTGTTGCAAGATTAAAATTCTGATATTTAAATATTAAAAGTCAGGGAAAAGTCATGTTAAATCCAAGACATTTTTAAAATCAAAAATTGCGACCACCCTGACAATTTCAGGTCACATGATGGGAGCTTTTTGTAGATGTTTTTTTGTCTATGAAAAAAAAAAATTAAAAAGACAGAAGAAAAGGAAGGAATAGAATTCAGATTTTGTTTACTTTTTTCCTTTATTTATTTATTTATTTTTGAATTTGAATGGAAAAATTTAAGAGATTCCTTCATTTGATCGTTTGATTCTTTGGGTTTTTTAATTTCCAAGAATTTCGTACTTAAAACTATTCTTTATTTGAAAATGTTCAGGATTTTTTTAAAAATCTACTTCTAAAAAATCGAAAGAAAGTGATTTAATTATAGTTTGTCTAAATAAATTCATATTTTAAAAATAAATTTGAACTCACCAGTCTGAGGAAAGTTTTCCCGAGCATCCGTGGCTGATCCGCATAGTATTTCACACCCTCGATCAAGACCCTGCCGAAAGATCTAAGTAAGGCCGGAATTAATGACATGCCAAACTAAAAAATTTACACTCTAAATCAGAATCAGTTAAAATTTCTACTAATTTCAATCAGTGACTGAATTCTCGCTAGGAATCTGTTATATCTTAATGATAAAGAAATCAAACTTACTGATTCATCATTCAGAATAATTGATTCATAGCTAGAATTCAGTCACTCATTAAAATTAGTAAAAAATTAACTGATTCAAATTTAGAGAGCAGAGACAGTTTCGACTTCTCATCAGTGCGACAATCAAAATTTCGACAATGTCTAGTCTTTCATTGTCTTGTTACAGATTACACCAAATTTACTTGATTAGATTCACGAGGTTCATGAATATTCCCCAAATTTTATTTTATCTAATGTTTATTTAAACGAAATTCATATAGTCTAAAAATATATTACTATACTTTTTATTTTGAAGTGTCGCGCTAATTTTTCGGGACAACTAGACGCAGTCTTTCATTTATCACAATTACTATTTGGGTCGACTTAAATATCCAGGAAAATAAAATTTCCGACACTTTAAAATTCTCGATTAATAAAATTTTCGAAATTATGAAAAATTGCCGGAATATAAAAATCGTGAATTAGAAAATTCCCAAATAATAGAATTCGTGAACCGTTTATAATATTAAAGAATTTGAAAATTGCCGAATAATAGAATTTTTGATAGCAAAGTGCCGAATTACAATATATCCCAACTTGAAAATTGCCGAATTTCAAAAAACGAATTTTTTTTACAACTAAATATTCTTCATTTATTAAAAATACAATAATTACATATTTTTATCGAAGGAAATTTTTTACGTTTGATTTTGTTTGAATCATTGTTTGAATTTGAAATAAAAAATAAATGTTTAAAAATGGTATAAAAGAAATTTTAAACACGTGCCTCGCGAATGAAAAAAAATGTATCCCTAAATTTCTGCTGAACCTAATAACATTTTTCAATTCAAATTTTCAGGATTCAATTCAGTACTGACTTATATCAGAATTTCTTTTTCATTTAAAAATTCGATTTTCGAGCACGTTTTTTGTAATTTAAAAAAAATACTGCGCACATTTCAAACAAAATTTTTCATTCAGGAATATATTTCTTCAATTAAAAACAACTTTTTTCATTGTTTAAATTCAGGAATTTCCTAGTTCGGATATTTTATAATACGGCAATTATCTGGGACGATTGAAAAATCCCGAATTTATAAAATTTCCAAAATATAAAAATCTTGAATTGGAAAATTCCCAAATAATAAAATTCCTGAACAGTTTATAATATTAACGGATTTAAAAGCTCCATTGCCAATTATGAAATATCCAAACTATAAAATTGCTGAATTTGAACAATTAGAAAAAATTCTTTCAATAAAAATTATTTATTCATTCAAGATACAGTGATTAAATATTTTTACAGAAAAAATTTTGTTCAAATATTCAAACATCTCTTTAATTCTTTTTAAATTCAAAACAACAATAATTATTTGAAAATTATCTGAAAAATAAATTTAGCACATCTGCGTCTTGAACGAAAAAAAATTCTGCCTCACATTTTCTCCGAACATAATCATATTTTCATAACAAACTTTGCAGATTCAATTCAACACTAATTCAACTTGAAGTTTATTTTTATTCTGAATTGAAAATTCGAATTTTCGTAAAGTTTTTTTCAATCTTTGTGTAATACCATGCACATTTACAAACAAAATTTATGACCCAGATTTTTTTTTCAATTTTGTGATTTTTGGAAATTTTATTATTCGAGAATTTCAGTGTGGGGAATTTTATTTTTCGGGGTTTGTCAGTCGTTCCTATAATTTGACATAATTTTTATCATTCCAAGTTTTACATCAACCTTTTATTTCATTTTCATTTTTCCAAATAACTATTTAACATAATTTTTCTTTTTGCGAAATTCAATTAGACATTATTTTTATTTAACCGAATAACTATTTGGCAAAATTTCAATTTTTCCATAACGCTAACAGAATTTAATTTCTTTGGCATAATTTTAATTCGGAAAAAGGAAATAATGTAAAATCGTAATTTGGCGAAACAAAAATGATAGAAAATAGTGATATCAGGGAAAATAAAATTTGGGGAATATTCACGCACCTCTAAATTCACTGATAAACAAGAACGAAATTTTTCAAAATAATCATTTTGGTAGATCACTCTGGGTAAACCACTAATGAACTTAATTTTTAGTTTCAGAATTAATTTTTCTTATTTTTATTAAATTTAATTTCGTGATGAGTTCACTTGAATTCTCTGAAATTGATTACAAGTCAGTTGAATTTTTATCTTGAATTTAGCTATATTAACTAATTAATTAATCACTGAAAAAAATATCTGTGGGTCAAATTGACATTCAGAAGCGATTTCTCAACCCACTTGAACGTTCTTTTTTTCAATTGAAGTTAATAAAATTCTGAAAAATGAAAAAAAGTAAACATTTTTAGAAGAGTACCGGTTTTCGAGAAATACTTACATTGAATATGAAATAACTAGAACCATTTCAAAAACTACCCAGAAAAGTTGTCTCATATCTGAGCAATTTTTCAAAATTTTGTTAAATTTTTTATAAACAAATAATTTAGTAAAAATAGATTCATGGGGTTTGATAGAGATTCGTCAGTTGATTCGCACAGAGCCATTACTAAATAACAGGCTGCCAATACGTTAATGAAAAGCAATTTTTCAATGTCTAAGATGATAAAAATTTGTTTAAATAATTTCGGTAACAATAAAAATGGTTGATTGTCATGTAAACTCCCTAAAAGTCTAAAAATTAGTGATTTACACTACGTTACGTTGAAAAAACATGGTTTCACCTCCAAAAACAGCCAGGCAGTGCATTTGTTATTTGAGTTTGTTTAAACATTCATCCATTGTAATTGGATAATTAAATTTAATAAGTAAGTGACATTACAGTACAATTTTTGGCAGCTTCAGTAGAAAAAACATGATTTATTTCATCATAAATACTTGCTGCAGATAATTGTTCATTATATTTGTTTATAAAATGAGAAATCATTTATTATCTTTTATTAATTAATTTACAAATTGGTTTTTCCTATAAATTGTTCAAATTTAGTGCAAATTAATTGACGTATCACTGGTAATCTCCATGAATACATTTTCACTTACTAATTTGTTTATGACAAATTCAAAACATTTTTAAACAATTGCTAAGCTATTAGAAAACTTTACGGAATAGTAACTTCATTGATTCTAGGCATTTTGGAATAAATCCAAATAGTTCTCGGAAACAGATACTTTGCTAACAAAAAATTCATGTTTCTTGTTAAATAGTAAAAAATAAACAACTTTTTTTTAAATCAACAATGATAGATTTTTGCGAAATTTGATTAAATTCAATTAAAAAAAAGAACGTTTAAATCCAGAAACCCTTATAGTTCCGGTCGGGTGTCCGTCTGTACGTCGTACAGTTTTCCAAGGAGGGAAATTGATGAGAAATTATGGGAGGGAAATTAGGGGAAATCATGTGTGAGAAATTAGGGGGAATAAGGGGGAATATGTCGACTTATGGTAAATAAGGGGAGGGAAAGTAGAGGAAATGGGGGGAAATAATGAGAGGGGAAGTAGGGGAAGTTAGGGGAGGAAAGTAGGGGAAATGAGACAAAAATAGCAGAAGGGAAGTAAAGGGAAATGAGGAGAGGTGAAATAGGGTTAATAAGGAGTAAAGAAATAGGGCTAGTAGGAGGAAATGATAAGGAAGTAGGGGAAGTGCATGTAAGTTAGGGGAAGTATGGGAAATAATTATAAAATGGGTAAATGGAGGAGGAAAAGTAGGGGCTCGGGAAGGGAACAAAGGGAAGGGGAGTGTTACCTAGGGAATCAATAAGAGGGAGTAGTAGAAGATAAATGAGTTAGGGAAGAAAGGGAACATATGATGAAATCATGGGAGGAGTGGGGGAAATAAGGGGTTCAGAAGTAGGCAGAATTATAGAGAATAAGGGAAGGGAAAGTAGAGAGAATGAGAATAGACAAAATAGAAAAATAGAGGATAGAAAAATATAGAAAAAAAGAGAAAATGAGGATGAGGATGTAAGGTATAATGAGGGGTGGTGAAGTAGGGAGAATAAGGAATGAACAAGTGAGGGTAATGAGATACAATTATAGGAAATGAGGGTAGGGTGAGAGAGGGAAAATTGAGAGAGGAACTAGAGGGAGTAAGTTTAAGTGAGGAGAAGTAGGGACAATAATTATAAATAGTGTAAATAGGGAAGGGGACGTAAGGGCTGGGTCAAGGAACTATGGGAAGGGGGGTGTTGGCTTGAAAAGCATGGAGAGGGGTAAGTAGAGAAGGAAGAATTTGGGGCCGGCTGTGGAGTATAGGATGATATGACGGAAGGGAAAGTGAAGGAAACAAGGTGAAATTGAGGAAGGAGCAGTAAGGGAAATCAGGGGAAAGGAATTATAGGATATGAGGAGAAATGAGGGGAGGGGAAGTGAGGAGTGATGAGGGTGGGCGAAGTAGGAGATATAACGGGTTAGGAAGTAGGGGCAGTGAGAGGAAATGATAAGAAGTGAGTGTAGGGTAAGTGATGGAAAATTTGAGAGGGGTAGTAGGGGCAATATTTAGAAATAAGGGTGAATCTTGAAAGAGGAGTGTTGGATTGGGAAGTCAGAAGAGGGGGAAATAGGGGAGAGAAAAGTTGGGCAAGGCTAGGGGGCATAGGATGAAATGATTGGAGGGGAATTAGGGTAAATTAGGGGTAGGCAAGTGCGGAAAATAAGGAAGAAGAAGTAGGGGGCATTAGGGGAGATGGAGTGAAGGTGATGAGGGGAGGAGTAAATGATTATAAATGATGGTGAGTAGGGTTGTAGAAGTGATGGCTTGGAAAGAGAAATAGGGGAAGGAGAGTGTTAGCTGGAGAAGTGAAAATAGGGGTAAGTAGAGAAGAAAGAATTTGGGTAGGGGAAAGCATATGTTGAAGTGAGGGGAGGGGCATCAGTTGAATGTAGAGGGAGTAGGGGAGGTATGGAAGGGGAAGTTTCGAACGATTTAATTAAAGTCCTAATAATCTACGAAACCCTTTTTTATTGGTGCGCGGCACCTACTTTGATTAATTTTTTGAAATTTGATCACTAACTATTTAGATGGAAAATGTTCTCATTCAATAGAAAAATTTCGTTCTTATTTAAGCAGAAACTAAACAAAGGGGTAACAGTTACGTGACTAAAAAAAAAGTTTCTAAAATATACAATGACGGGGTGCTAATAACCGTTTTTAGAAACACAGGAATTAAAACGCCACATTTTTTTGAAAATTGTGACAAGCTCGTTAGAAACACAAAAACGACACGAAAAATTTCAAACCATGACTTACGGCTTTTTTTACTTGAATTGCTACGGTAATAGTAAATTGTTGTGTATGTCGATGTTGTGGATTTATTATATGAGAGGTTGAATTATTTAATTGTTATTCAAATGAAAAAATACTTCTTGTATTGAATATATTGAATATGTCAAATTTCAGATTCGGGTTCCTCTTTTTTTAGAGTGTTGTTTCGGTGATTTTGTTTTCGTATTGTTGTCGCAATGAGTTGACGATTGACTGTGATGTGTTGGTTTTCATTGTTTATACGTACGTATTGTGAAATTCGGCGATTTGTTTAAGATTTGTGAAGATGATTTCTTTATTGTCGCGAACAATTCGAGGCACTCCTGGATTATCCAGAGGTTTCAAGTATCTTTCTACGACTTGCTGGAGGTCTCTTCCAAATTCTTCTTCTGTCTCGACGAGTTCCTTCACAGCAGCCCTAAAAAAAATTATTATTTAATATTACATTTTAACAAACATTTTCCACCCTAAGGTTGAATTTTCAATCCAAAAAGCCGAATTTCCAGAAGAAGGTTGAATTTTCAACCCAGAAAGTTGAATTTTTTAGAAAAAGTTAATTTTTAGTCAGAGGATACGAATTTTCAATCCAAAAGAATACATTTCCAATAAAATAGTTGAACTTTCGATCAAAAAAGGTAAGTTTGCTAACTAAAAATAGAATATTTATATTTTCCGGTTAATACATTACTTTTCAATCACAATTTAAATCAATTATCAACCACTTGAATTAAACAAAGACAATTTTTTTTACAAAATAGTTCAATCCTCAATCAAAATAATGAATTTTCAACAAAAAATATTAAGTCATTACCCAAAAAGACGAATTTTTAACGAAATGGATGGATTTTATACGGAGGACGAATTATCTACAAAACATTACATTTTCAACCCGAAAACATGACTTTCCAACAAAAAGGTTAATTTTCTATTGAATAGTTAAATTTTTATAAAAATAGTTTTATTTTTAACCAAGTAGTTGGATTTTTAACCCAAAAATATGATTTTCGAAAAAAACGTAATTTTCAAACATATACTTCAATTTTATAATTATTCTTAAATCTTCAATCCAAAAAGACGAATTTTCTACCAAATAGTTACATTTTCAACTCGAAAGTATGGATTTTCCACTGAAATGATGAATCTTCAACCCCCAACCAGAAAATCAGTTTTTTAAAAACTAGTTCAAGTTTACAAAGTAGTTGATTTTTCAACATGAAAAGACAAATTTTCAACAGAATAGTTGAATCCTCAACCAAAACAGATTAATTTCAAACCTAAAAGGATGAATTTTCAGCCAAAAAGTTGAATTTTCAACTAGAAAAGATCAATTTTCAAATAAAAGTGTCAATTTTTAACCAAAATTGACATATTCAAATTTTCAGTTAAAAAAATTAATTCTCGACCAAAAAAAAAAAAAAACAACTAATTTTCTACAAAATAGTTAAATTTTCAGTCAAACAGTTTAATTTCAAAATAAAATTATGAATCTTCAACCAAAAAATGAATGTTTATCGTAGTAGTTTTCCTTTCAAACAATTTTCTACCCAACAGTAGAATTTTTTATTAAGACTTTTCAACCAAAAATTTCCATAAAAAATTGTTTTATTGAGTTCTACTAAATCAGTTCGCATTTAAGCAAAAAAATGATAGAAAGGAGAAGTTTCTTGAAAATAGAGGGAAGAGAAGTATTTTTCAAAAATGGTGGAAAAGAGGGGAATTGGGAATAGAATATAGAAGTTTATAGTGGGTAAGACTTTTAGAAAAAATTTGATTTTTCAAATAGGTACCTCAGCATTCCTACCTGTGTTGGAAATGAGATCTAAGGATTTTTGATCAAAGGTTTTTTTTTAATGTTATTGTTCAAATAAAAAAATTACTTTCCTTCTGTTTATATTTGATACTTGAGCTAATCTATTTACTACTTTTTTTAAAGTCATAAAGTAGTGTAGGTGGAGTCTGCGTCATCTGATCACAGAAATTGTCTTTTTCCATATTGCCATTTCTAATTTACTGGTTCGAAGATACACTTTAAAATAAAATTAAAGAAAAATTGTTTACCACATTTTTATTGTTGAAATTATGATTATGAAAGAACATTTGCAGCTAAGTAATACTCAATATCGTGTTGTATTAATTAATTATGTATATTCATAGAATTGTTTAGCTAATCAACACGAAACCATTTTCATCCACTCATTTATTTATAAAAATTTCCATAAATTTTTTATCTTTTATAGCCGTAATGGAAAATATTTTTCGATAGTTCTTTCATTGATTCTTGTAATTTTTTAAAGAATCGGAATATTTGATAGAAAACAGTACTCTTAAAAAATTAACAAATTTTATTTGATGTTTTATTTATTCAATAAAAAAGGACTACATTTTTCCCACAAGGATCAGGTAATAACAATCTATTTAGAATTTTATTGACTTCCGTTAAAAAAGGAACGTTCAAATCGTGTTTTTCGTTTTCATTTTTTAAACAAACTTTCATGCATTTTTAAAAATTTTAAAGTCTATTTTATAACTAGTAAATCGAGATGGGAAAAAGTGAAATCGGTCAACTAGAACCAAAGATAAGGCATTTTTATGAATAAAGTTGCCCAAAAACACAAAAACTCACCACTTTTTCAAATTTAGGAAAAATATTAAGTATAACTTTTTTCACTATCAAACAATTGAATATACTGAATTAGATGCAAACCCATTCTGACATGGAAATTGCTATAATCAGAGGACGTAGACTCCTTAACTGAAATATCTAATAAAACGATTTGGTTAAATCAAAAAACATTTTTTTAGTGTGTATAAGAAATTTACCGATCTGGCCCGAATAGGGAATGAACCGCACTCCCCAATCTGGGTCCGATCTGGCCAGGTAGGGCCCAGGCTAAGCCCCAATCGGTAACCAGACAGCCAGATCCGTTCCCGATTGGGGCATGCATTTCATGCCGTATTCACGTCTGCCAGATCAGGGCCCGATCGGGGCCACGATGAAATTTTATACGAAAGGCAGTTGTCACCTTCTAGGTAGTTTTCAAAAATAATTTCTTTGATGAACTCACTCTCTTCGATATTGGGAGTCTTCTGGTCGATGAGTGGTTGTGAGAGTTGAGCTTTCTTCGCTGAGAGCTGTTTGCATAACAATGGAGGTGGGGAGCCATCCTTCTTTGCCCTTTGATGTGCGTACATACACCCTGAAAAAAGAAAAAAATTATATAAAATACATAGATTCTCAAAATATTTCGGTGCGTCGAAGGAGAGTTGACGGCGAGCCGAAAACAAGCCGGAGACGATTTGTAACATACGATACATTTTGTGGAAAATGTAGGGATTTTTTTATTTGAGAAACAATAGAAACAGATTTTGCGGAATATTTGGAAATTTATGGGGCATAAACAAAGAAGCGATTACCCAATAATTTGTTAAAGAAGCTATAAACATGGTTTCCACGTGGCAGAAAATGCCTCATAAATTTTGTATGACCTGAGCCAAAGTATTTAACGATTGCTGAATGAACGATTCTGAGAGGGTGGAATATACTTTAGTCATTCTTCTAGATATAACAGAAAGTCACCCACGTGAGTTTCTAACAATAACCTCGGAAACGAGACGAAAGTTGCTTATAATTATTTTCAGTCCGACGTAAGCATATCACTCAAATATCAAAGAAACCGCTGTACCATTTGCTACATCTATAGAGTGATTGCCAAAAAGCTTACCACTCTGTGTCCCAGTCATTGTCCACTTTTTCTTTAAATAATACACTTTTCATAAAACTTTAAACCAAAACACGCGCGCTACACGTGTAATTTCTTTATTTCACGCGATTTTTAAATTAAAATATAATGTTAATAATAATACAACATTTTTGTAACTGATATGATATCTATTACCTAAAATATTAAAAAGGCAATGACAATATTTTTGATAATTGATGAGCGTTAAGTTTTGTATCAAAAATACCAATTTTCGATCAAGAATGTTAAAATAACCTAAAATTGTTAAAAAGTTGTGAATCTTTCTGATTTTTTTTTCGTTTTTGATTAAAAATACTAATTTCCGACAAAAAAGAATAGCGTAATCCAAAATTGTTCAGATTCTAAATGTTTTTAATATTATAATAATACCTGTTTTAAAACACCTGTGTTTTGTATAAAACGCTAACATAACCTGAAAGGGTTTAAAGTAGTGAATCTTCTTAAAAATCTCATTTTTTCCAATAAAAAATACCAATTTCCGACGAAAAACACTGATATACTTTAAACTTGCTTGAAGATTTTAAATCTCGTTAAGATTATATTGATTTTTGTTTTAAAATACGAGTTTTTTGTGTATGTAAACCGCTTACATAACCTCAAATGGTTTAAAGTTGTGAATCTCCCTTACATTCTAATTTAAACAAATAAAAAGAAAAATATCTGACAAAAATACTTACATTTTCCATTATTTTTCGAATACTGTGAATGTAAATATCTTTTTAAATATAATAATTTTTGAATAACAATAGAAGTTTTAGATGAAAAACATTGACATAAAAGATAACAAATAATGGTTCAAGATTTTAAATGTTCTTTTAAACCAAACTTTTTTTCTTCAAAATCACTGATTTTCAATGAAGAATGTTAACATAACCTGAAATTGTAAAAAAACTTCTCTGAGATGTTTTTTTTCAATTAAAAATACTAATTTTCAACGAAAAACACTAATTAGCACTAACATTGGTAAGATTCTAAATCTTTTTCATATTATAATATTGTTTGTTTTGAAATACCTCTGTTTTGTATGAAACGCTAACATAACCTCAAAGGTTTTAAAGTTGTGAATTTTCCTTACAATCCAATTTAAAAAAATGAAACGACCAATTTCCGACAAAAATACTTACATTTCCCATTATTGTTCAAATATCGTTAATGTAAATATTCTTTCAAATATAATGATTTTTGAATAACGATAGCAATTTTAGACAAAACGCATTAACATAAAGTATAACAAAAATTGTTCAAGATTTAAAATCTTTTTTTAAACCAAATGTTTTTTTCTTTTAAATACCCGATTTCTAATGAAGAATGCTATATCATAAACTAAAATTGTGAAAAAATGGTCAATCTTCTTTGAATTTTTTTTTTTAATTTGAAAACACCAATTTTCAACGAAAAACACTAGCTCATGCAAAATTGTAAAAATTCTAAATCTTGTTCATATTATAATAATTTTTGTTTTAAAATACTTGTGTTTTGTATCAAACGCTAACATAGCCTCAAAAGGTTCAAAGTTGTAAATATTGTTAAAAATCTAATTTTTCAAAATGAAAAATACCAATTTCCGACGAAAAACAGTAATATACTACTAAATTTGTTTCAAAATTAATAATCTTGTTAAAATTATAATGATTTTTGTTGTAAAATGCAAGTATTTTGCGTACGTAAACCGCTTACATAACCTCAAATGGTTCAAAGTTGTGAATCTTCCTTACAGTCCAATTTAAAAAAATGAAAAGACGAATTTCTGACAAAAAATACTTACATTTCCCATTATTTTTCAAATATTGTTAATGTAAATATTCTTTCAAATATAATGATTTTTGAATAACAATAGCAATTTTAGACGAAAAACATTAACATAAAGTATAACAAAAATGGTTGAAGATTTCAAATCTTTTTTATACCGAATGTTTTTTTCTTTTAAATTGCCGATTTCTAATGAAGAATGTCATATCATAACCTAAAATTGTGAAAAAAATGGTCAATCTTCTTTGAAATGTTTTTTTTTTGAATTAAAAACACTAATTTTCAACGAAAAACACTAGCTCATACAAAATTGTTAAAATTCTAAATCTTGTTCATATTATAATAATTTTTGTTCTAAAATACTTGTGTTTTGTATCAAACGCTAACATAGCTTCAAAAGGTTCAAAGTTGTGAATATTCTTAAAAATCTAATTTTTCAAAATAAAAAATACCAATTTCCGACGAAAAACACTAATATACTTCAAAATTGTTTAAAGATCATAAATCTTATTAAATTATAAAGATTTTTGTTTTAAAATACAAGTTTTTGTGTATGTTAACCGCTTATATAACCTCAAATGGTTCAAAGTTGTGAATCTTCCTTACAATCCAATTTAAAAAAATGGAAAGACCAATTTCTAACAAAAGATACTTACATTTCCCATTATTGTTCAAATATCGTTAATGTAAATATTCTTTCAAATATAATGATTTTTGAATAACTATAGCAATTTTAGACGAAAAACATTAACATAAAGTATAACAAAAATGGTTCAAGATTTTAAATCTTCCTTTAAGCCAAACTTTTTTTTGAAAATCACCGGTTTCCAGTGAAGAATGTTAACATCACCTAAAATTGTAAAAAATTGTAAATCTTCTTTGAAATGTTTTTTTTTTAAATTAAAAATACCGATTGCCCGGAAAACACTATCATAATCAAAAATTTAATTATTTTGTTGAAAATTCAGTATTTTGTTCATAAGTATTCTTTTATTCTTTTTTGGTTGAAAATTCAACTGTCTTGTAAAAAATTTGATTATTTAGTTGGCGATACAACTATTTTTGCTTCAAATCCTTTTTGGTCGAAAATTCAACTCTTTTGTGGTACATTTGTCTTTTTGGATTGAAAATTCATCTTTTATGGTAAGAAAGTAATCTTTTTGGAATGAAATGAGTACATTTCAAATTTTGATCTGAAATTTTTTTTTTCGCTTAGGGACTCTCCATTAATCTCGTGATACTGTAAGAGGGGGACGGGATGGTTTGAGGGACCGTCACGATTTGTCACTGCAGTGGGGGACCGCTTTTTGTTAACATCACGTGACAAAGAAAATCAAATGAAATTTATTCTTTGTTTTATTTTTTGTCAGTTTATTATATAGAGGATGAAAAAAATTTCCCTTCCCAATAAAAACGGAGGGGGCGGGTAAGAAAATTTGTCACATGACCCTTCAGTGTCACGAGAGAGGGGGCCAATTTTGACTATTTTTAGCGTCACGAGATTTGTGGACGGCCCCTCATAATAGATATTATGGTAAAAAAATTTTACGAGCTTTTAAATGCTAATCTTTGAATATTAATGATCAGACAAAATGAAAAATTGGTCAGTAAAAAATCAGGGAAAGTCATAATCGGGGCTCAAGTTGTTAATTATATACTTACGACGATTTTAATTAACATAGTAATTTTTCCCATATTTCTAAATATTTTTATCCGTTCGGCATAATTTAAAATTTTTTGTTTCATTCATCACAGTCACATGTCCTGTAGCGACATTAGTCAACAAGATCTTAAGATATTGGGTTGCCCTTAAAAAAATATTTTAGGAAATTTGGAAATTTGTTTGCTTTTGAAAACCTTATTATCTAAAATGGTCAACTTTTTGGCAATCACATTATGGAACCTTTAACATTTAAAGCACCTATAACAAAAATGGAGGACTGTAGCAAGTACATTGCCGATGATTCACTTAATGAGCATTCTTACCTCGAGTTGCAATGTACTTGGAGTTTTGGGAAGGTGCCCGACATGCATTAAGAGATTTGGAATCACAATCCCTCTAGACATGAAATTTTCAATAAAAAATTTTCCGGACTCGTATGCAGCTTGAAAGCGTGTGAATAATAATTTTAGCTATGTCAACATCATGATAGATTAGATATATCGAACGGTTTGTTGAAGAATCGCGACGTGAATTGCTTATGATTGAAATATTAAGGCGCTTCAAATGACTGGGAGTTGAGTCACATTGAAAATTCGTCTACAAGGATTAATTGTTTGATGTAATATTCTACCACATATATAATCTGAAGACAATTATACCGGCATGTACGGATAGTATTTTCCGGAAAATATATTTTTTTTT